>CM048746.1:489427871-490027871 GCA_026315105.1 Locusta migratoria | reverse complement strand
GTTTTAAATATGTGGGCCTCTGTTCTCAGCTACTGGACAAAAATGGTTTGTTAAAAAAGCAAGTAAAAATTTTTCAGTACAAGAGATTGTTTCCGTACGTGCTCATTTGGTCCAGCACATTTTCTATAATTCATATCACATGTTTTTGCCTCGGTGCAAAATAATTACTACCAGCAATCACTTGATTTGCTGCAAATTTCATTATGCCAAACTTAAAATTAAATTTGGGTTACTTTAAGAATAACTTAAAATTTGGTTGATGAGGAACCAGGAAATAATTCAGGTCATAGATATTTGCTATTAACATGCTTCTCTCCACTGTTCCATCTGCTGTTCAGACTCTGGTGTGAAATAATGGATCTGAGTCCCATATCTATTTGGGAGGGGGGGGAGACTGGAGTCCAGCTTTGTATTTGTCACACTATGCTTTTGGCGAAGACCAACCATCACAGCACCGTTTAAATATTCTTTCTGAATATGTTGTATAAGTCTAATTTTGTGTCTGATACTATCACAGCCTTTGATCTAGTGGCCTTGAATTAAGACCTCTGTTTTTCAAATGAAGTCATTGGTTTTATAAACTCAAGATTTTAAATTCAATATTTCCATAGCTACATCTTAACTTGCTAAGAAAGAGGACCACCCATTTCCAATTTAGCTGTGATATGCTTTCGAAATGTGGTGCTACAGACAAATGAAGAAGATTATAGATGGGTAGATCACATAAGTAATGAAGTGGTGCTCGACAGAATTGGGGAGAAAACAAGTTTCTAACCTATCCTGACAGAGAGAAGGGATAGGTTGGTGGTACACATTCTGACATCAATGAATCATGAACTTAGTATTAGAAATAATTGTGGTGGTAAAACATGTATAGGGTTACCAAGGGATGAATACAGTCAGTAGATTGAAAAGGATGTACATTGCCTTACGTACTTTCAGATGAAGACGCTTTCACAGGACAGGGTAGTGTGGAGAGCTGCATCAAACCAGTCTCTGGACTGAAGACCAAACAACAACAAAAACAACAACACTGCCCAATTGTCAAACGACAATATTTTTTATATAGATTCTGTAGCAGCATAATATTGGTTTACTGCTAGAAAATTATAGTTCAAACTTCCTTCTACAGCTATTACAAAAATAACAGTAACTAGGAAATCATTTGGAAAAATCCACAGTTTCATAAACTTCAATATAATTATATTGACTCTTCATAAAGTTTTTACAGTGGTATTATACATTCAAGAGATTGCTTTGTTGTAATTGGCATAAAATTTTCAAGTATACTACAGATACTACCTTATGAATATTGATATTTGGCTTTCATATGTCAATTGTTTGGTCTTAAAAATTGATATCATTGTTGAGCTACTTCCCTCTTTCTCATGAACTTCTTCCTAGAATTTACCGAACATGCAGTTTTGAAGAGCATCCTGAAATAGGTTGATTGCTTGAAAATTATTAAGAAATAATGTTCTAGTATAGTAAGATTTTGATTGCAAGATAGTAAACATAGGTGTGACAGTTGTGCCATTTGTTTGTTTGTATTTAACACTTAAGGTTGTTCAAACTTCTCAGAATTTTAATTTCACCTAAGTTGGTAACAAGTTACATGTCATCCTGATTTTCCGTGACGGTTTTATTAACATATTAAGTTTTAATAAGTTAGGAAGTTCTGTTTTTCATCATTGTTTCATCTGCAATGTTGTCTTAAACTAATATGTTCCAATTCTTGAAGTATGTTACTTTTAACAAGTTGCACCATTTTATTATTATTGGAGTGAAATTAATGAAAAGCAAATCGGGGAAAAAATGTGTTGTGTGGTGAATTTAAACTATCAGTAGCTTAGTTAGCCAGTTACTGAAGAAGCTACTGGGTGGAACATATGTTGGTGACACTAAAAAACAATGAATATAGCTTTAAGTTTATTGTAGGTAACACTGTGAATTCAGCTGATACTCTTATTTCACTTTGTATGAAGTGAGTTGTTGTAGGCCCACAGAAAATTGGAGAACCTGGCAAACAGAAATCGGATGAAATCTTGATTTCTCTTTTAACAAAGAGAATTGATGATACTGCTTAGGAGGATATCCTCGCCCATCAAGTAAATAAGTATGTGGATTCTTAATAATGCTGAACATCTCATCAGTCTTCCCTACTGACGAACATTTAATGGTTTACCCAGGTTGTGTACATCTGCATTCTGAAATCTCTATTTTTGCATGCATCACATCACAATGACGATTTTTTTGTCAGATTGAGTTGGTGTTGGTAACATACAATTTCAGTATTTGGACATTAGGTTTGTGTCTTCATCAATCATCAAAATATTCATCACTGATTTGATGTATATGAATTGGCAGTTGAAAGTTGTTGCAGCTTTCTTATGATGATATTCTTGTGTAATGTCAGAAATAATTTTTTGTGTTGGAGATGAATAGCATTTACACAGTGGGGATAGTCGTAATCAACTAGATGTGAATTGCTAGGTATGAAGGTCTCATAAAATGCCAGATGAGATTATCAGACAATTCCCCATCTTCCAATTTGTCTATTTGAGAGGTACATATTTTCATCACTATGTAATATCTTAAGTGTGAAAACAAAATTTGACCTTTTCCATTGTCAAAATGGTTGCAAGTTTAGATTTTGGCGTAGCTAATTTCATTGAATTTAAGCCTTTCTTTTGTATGTAGACTGTTCTTAAATAATACTGTAATGCAGAGCTTTCCAAAGTGGGTGTTGTGGAGTGGCATCAAGGGCGTCACAAAACCAGTTAATACAGAAAACAAAACAAGGAAAACTTTTTGAAAATATACTCATACATATAACATCCTTCTCTTAATTCGGTGTGTACTGTACTCGGAAAGGAAGCACAAATGTTTTTTCATTTTTCATTAATAGTGAAAAGGTGTCACCATGAGGAAAATTTCAGAAAGCACTTATGTAGACACATGTATATGCACATCCTTCCTGAGTTTATCACCAGGGTTTTATTAATAATTTTTGTTGTCAGCTGCACTAGAGGGCCAACACAAACAAAACTAAAACAGTTCCAGTTATATAAAGTCCAAAAGTTGCCAAACTTACTGCATGTGCTGTTGTGTAAAGGACTTAATGATATTGTTCATTGTCACCATCTTAGCTTCTGTGACAGTGTGAGGTCGCAAATGTAGACATGAGCTTAGTGGCAGAAAAATACGAATTGCAATTGCCTCTAATTTGGCAGTCACAAGTATTCTATGTCTTAAAGATCTTAGAGTAGGTTACACAATGCAAAGTAGCATATTAGAATGAAAACAAAGCAGCTAATTGTACAGTTTGTGCAACTCTGCTGGTGATTGTCATTGTGTTGGTTTTATATCAGTCTGTTGGTTGCTTACAAAATATTGTATACATTTATTCACATATTGCTTTAGTTTCTTAATTGTACGGGTGGAAAATGTTTTGCAGACAGTACATTTCTTTCAGTGATTGTTCAGCTACTAAAAAAATAATAATTCAATGATGACATTCATCAAATCAAGTACATAGTTAGGAGAATCTTTGTTGTACAGAGTGCCTGTTGGCTTCTATCAAGGGATGCAGCTGACATCTGTATGGTGTCTGTGATGTTTCGCTAGTGTCAGATCAGCCTAGTATTGTGAAATTTATGCATTCCATTGCTGTTAGCCGGTCATACTGGCTAAACGTCTGATCAAACTTGAAACATCGACAGAAAATCCTGAAACAGATGCCAACTGGTAACATTTAAACAAATGGTCATGAAAGCTTTAAATGTAGAATACATGAAAAAAAATTGTTGTGGGATTACTTTTTACAATATAAACAGATATGTTTGTTAATCTATTCACTTATTTGAGCACCATGTTTTATTAAAACACTAATCACTCAATGTTGTTTATTCATAATGACAACTTCTTGGCAAAGGAAAGTTACTTTGTGCATAATCTGAAGTTTTTTTGTTTAGTTTTTTTTACACAATGTTGTTTTTGGCATTTTTTACCGTTTTCTATATTGCTGCCAATGACATATCAAAGCTGACGGATGGTATCCCAGTCTTTGGTTATGCTGAATTTTTGACACGTCTTCACAAAATCAACATTTTTTCAATATCACAAGGGAATCTATCTTACTATTGATGCCAGTACAAGAAAACATTTCAACTGACACAATGTCATTCATTATTTCATTTAGGGCCCCTTTTCGCAGCTGTAGAAGAAGCTGCTGATAAATTTCCTCAGAATCTTGGATTATTATAGCAACATTTTTCTGTATTAATGATACCATAAATGAATAGCATCTCCTGTCATGTTTCTAATACAGAAATATTATTCCTGTCAGTGTACTTGGTTAAGTGACATTACCAACCGGAGGAGATTACGTGTACAGTGGTTTGCTATGAGGACAGTATTACCCTAAACACATACTTGGAAATTACACATTAACAAATTACTATTCAAATATGTTTTGTCCTTCGTGTTCTAATCAGTTGGAAATGTAAATAACACAGAGAATTGTAGAACAGACTTCTAATATATTCAGAAAAGTAGAATTAAAATCTAAGGTGTGTGGTAGTACCAAACAAACGATCCCACTACATGTAGCTTTGTAATCCATGATGCTGTCTGTTATGCTACAACAGTACCCATAATTATAAATATACTTGAAGATTTACAGTGTTGATTTATTACAAAGCAATATTTATTTGTAAGTTAGTTTTCTTGATAACTCTTCAAGTCTTAGTAACGACATACTGCACATTTTAATTCGTCATTTCTAAAGATGCTGAACTTAAATTGCTCCTGCTACTTCGCATCAAAGATTGTACGTGTGTTGTGTATAGTCTGTGGTCCTAAATGGAAGTACTATTTTTTCCACTGCTAATGTGTACTCCAAAGTAGTATCTGTTCCATAGCTTCAGTTTTTCTAAAGATAATAAAGGATTTTTGAACCAGAATTGCCTCTTCATGTAGTTGCATCTTCTACAGTTTTGCAGATCTCTTGCATTAATGATGTTATTTATTCTGTTCCAAATAGCCATTTTTACACTGCAATTACTTAAATTTGAGTCATATACTATAAATTGTTTCACACTGTTACTTAAATCTAGCCTCTGTTGTATCATCAGTCTTCTGACCCTTTACAGAAATGTAAATAGGTTTTCTGCAATATTCACAGAAAACCCACATAGTAAATATGGTAAGCAGGAGGCAAGAAAGGTTGCCACACATTCACTGCAAAATTTAATATTGTCTCTTAAAGCCACCTCCATATGGTAACTGGTGTTACGGAAGCCCAAAACATCTGAGGAGCCTTTCATGTTGGTTTTGTCAATTCTTCATGAACTTGTCATATAGCAACGTACATGATTGTGGGCTGTACACAATAAGTGGCAGGCATTGTATAGTTTTATCAGAATTTGTGTGCTCTTCCTTGCAATAATGAATTCACAAGTGTTATAATGTTTTTAAAAATCTTTCCAGCATAAAACAATTCCAGAAAGAGAAGCTCGCTCCATTGTGATGCAGGTTGTCTCTGCACTAAAATACCTCAATGAGATAAAGCCGCCTGTTATTCATTATGACCTGAAACCAGGTAAGTCTCTCTCTCTCTCTCTCTCTCTCTCTCTCTCTCTCTCTCTCTCTCTCTCTCTCTCTCTCTCTCTCTCTCTCTCTCTCTCTCTCTCTCTGTGTGTGTGTGTGTGTGTGTGTGTGTGTGTGTGTGTGTGTGTGTGTGTGTGTGTGTGGTTTTTTTAGTTATTCTGTTTTTAACAATATAATCTCAAATCAACACCACACAAAATTGTATTAATAGTAGGAACAATTTCTGTTACAGGAAATATTTTACTTACTGAAGGCAATGTCTGTGGGGAAATCAAAATTACAGACTTTGGTTTAAGTAAAGTAATGGATGAAGAAAATTATAATCCTGATCACGGTATGGATTTAACATCACAAGGAGCCGGCACTTACTGGTTTGTATTAACAACCTGTTGCTCTTTTTAATTTTTGCATGAAAGTGTTAATTAGATACTATATTTACTCCAAATGTAAGCCAACTTTGAATGCAAGCTGCACCCCAAAAATTATGTTGTGGGCGGGGGGATTCCCCTCATTGGAAGCCTTACTTAAAAATCAAAACAAACGTGGCTCACCATATGATGGACAGAGTATAAAGTGACCTCATCTCTTTGGGATTTTTGAGGATTAATTCACATAGTATTAATGCTCGAGCTCTGAGAAATACTGTACGTCTTTGTAGGCCCTGAAATCATAGCTAATTTCTTCATTCATCCAAAGTAGCTATGGTCCCATTGAATTCATATAATGGAAGTTAACCTCTTTGAAAAGTAGCATAGAATGCACACCTGTCATTCCATTGAAGTTTTTTTGCTTGGTTCTCTTGCATTTATAGAGGTATTAGGTATTTTGATTGGTGGAGTAGCACTGAATATATATACATATTATAAAAGGTGTGTGTGTGTGTGTGTGTGTGTGTGTGTGTGTGTGTGTGTGTGTGTTTCCATACCTTCTGCTTAATGAATAGCAAACTTACAGTACATGTATTTTTGTGCCACATGAATAACACGACTTTGTTGACTATTTATGAATGAGAGCACTTACCAACTTTCAACTTCACATAATTGCAATAACTTGCAAAACTTTCTTGTTGACAACCTCTGCAAAATGATTAAAGTAAGTTAGTTATTGCTTACTACTTTTGGCTACTTATGTGGTAAAACTACTGCATTTGACATGACACTAAAAGTTATAACGTTTACTCTTCTAAATGTCACATGACATTTTACAGACCGTATGCACTTATACCATTGAATGCACATTAAAAATTTAATGAAATATGAGGTCTTCCAAACAACAAGGTTCATTAAAAACTATCCTACCAATTTATTGCATCTTTATTACTACGTCTTATTTTGTTATGTACATGTGCCACTGTCATATATCTTGATACAACATACAGTTAAAGAGATGTGACTTCATAAACAATGAGATTCATGAAAATACACCTCATCATACATCATATTGTATCTTACTATTTCTTATTTACTACAAACTCTGTTTACAACACGTGTCGGACATTTTCCTAATATTCCAGTGTACATACCTGGAAATTTGTTATAGGACATTTTATTCATGAAATATGTTGTAAGGATTGAGTTGCATGAAAAAACTGATATAAACATTGTGGGGGAAAAAGCTGGATGAACAGAACAATGGAATAAATAAATATCCAGCCAATACCAGGAACTAACATTAGTTCTTAAAATAATAAATGCTGTTATCTTTGAAGATATCTTGTTTTGACAGTGCTTACTCAATTTTTCTATTTTTGTTATCTAAGAGAATTGCTATAAGTGTGTAACTCTATTAGCAGTACATGCTATAGGAAATTGATTCTGGGAAGTAATTTGCGGAATAGACACAATGGAAGGACTATGAAAAACGTTTCACTGTACAGCAGAGTTCTTGGAAGATTGAAAGATTGAAAGGTTCAAAGGCAGACACAGTTAAGGTTTAAAACATACCTGAGCTTTCAGCTGGTGATTAAAGATAATTATCTTTAAGGAATTCTATATCTGTTTTCCATATTTCACAGTGAAAAAACTGAGATGTGTTTTTGTACTCTTCTTGCAGGTATTTGCCTCCAGAGTGTTTCGTAGTAGGAAAGAATCCCCCCAAAATATCTTCAAAAGTTGATGTTTGGAGTGTGGGAGTAATATTTTATCAGTGTCTCTATGGGAAGAAGGTAATGTATTTTACTATTTATATGGTATTCAAATTCTTTTAGAATATAACTACTTCATATTTCAGCATGTATAGGTGAACATTAGAAAACCCTGCTATTTCCTGTTTCATGGTAAGCTGTGCTGAACATAACACTACTTTTATTAGGCTTAGTGATAGTCGAAGAAATATTCCTTTACTTTCCTCCGACCTTTGAATTGACTCTGAGGTAGTATGCTGTGACGAAGTTCAAAGTGGATTTCAAATCACATTATAACACATCACTTCTTTCACCTATGCCAGTATTTATTGATTTGAAAAATTCAGTGTGGCAGATAATATTGAACAGAATGGTGATCAAACCCAAAACCTGCGCCACGCCGGCAGTTGATGTACGTGGTCTCTCACGGCAATATTTAAAAAACTATACTGTTTTGTAAGAACACTGCCAGACAAAGATAAACCTGAAGCATCAAAAAGCTGTCGGACATCAGTGTAATTTCATAAATGCACATACCAGTAGGCCTATTTGGGTGGCTGATGGGTGACACTGTAGTGCAGTTTTACTGCACTGCTGGCAGTGATAGTCAACAGGTGACATGTTGTATCAGGATGTAATTTTTTTGTTAATTTCATGTCGTAACTCAGCTGGAGAGTAACTATACCATGCAAAAAACTACATGAACAATATACACAGGTGTTAGTGTTTGAGACAGGACTTGCAGCTGGGCTAAAAAAAGCCAGTAGGAAATAATAGGCATAATAGACAAATCACTAGACGTTGAAATAGGAGGGATACCACTATACGAAGATAGCAGGAATAGTGAGCCATGACTGAATACACAAAGATGGAAATGGTTGCACTACAGCAAGTTTTCAACCTGTGTCTTCCTCAGGGAGTCGCCGTCACAGGAGGAAGTGCCTGCACTATAAAATAACTACGGTCTCGGTAATAAAAAAAATATGCCTCAGTGAAAGTTATTTAATGTTAAAATTGTGGAGTTCCTTGTGTAACATTCATTGTGAATTGGTCAAAGACTGCATTTATTCATTCACACAGTGTACTATAAAACAGTCTGAAAACTTTACAAATTGTCAATACAGTGCGACCTTTCTTAAGGAGCTTCTGAGTTTTGCCTGAAATGTGAAACACTCGTTAAGCAAAGTACTTTCTTTCGTAAATCGTGTAAAAAATGGGATAAGTGTTCCATTCTGAAAATGCACACAAAAAGCTGAAGCAAAAGAAAAAAAAAGTTGTTTCCTTTGAAATAACATAGTTTTGTTAGGATTGATGAGGAGGGGGGTTATAAGACAGTTTCCACTTCAAAGAGGGTCTATATTCTAAAATGTTGAAAAAAAACACTGCCGTACAGAGATGGCAGAGCTTCATAATGTAGCAATAATCAGTGGCATTAAGAAATGCAAATACATCATCATAAATCTGACATTTAAATGGCATTTTGGTGACCCCAAAGACCAGAAATAGGCAACCTATTGTCAACTGCTATTGACCTCTGAACACTGATTAGCCCATTTACAGTGGTGTTGGGCACATTTTGCCTGGAATTTCTGAATTGTCTTAAGTGATGAATCCCACTTGAAATTGGGCTTCAGAGATCAGTACACACACCTGATGAATACATTTGACAGCCCCGGGATACCAAAATGGTCACCCACAATTTGTCGACCGCATGTCCTGACAATCATAAGTGATCTGAGGTGCCATGTTATTTCATTGGGTGCCATTTTATTTTATTGGCAGTACATCTGCCGTTATCACCTGCAGCAACCTCAATAGCATGATACAGCAGAACCCCATTTTTAAATGTGGGAAATGTTTTAAATGGTAAAATGTGCTTACTGGATCCACCCTTGCATTTTTGTAGTTAACACATGTACATCATAGGCATCAAAATCCTCACCAAGAAGTTTATTTATTATCTAATACATGTTATCTGAATTTTATACTATTTTGTCAGGTGGGACTGTTAACTGTATAGGAAGTACAAATTTTTGACAGTGGCATTTGCCATAATCGAGGTTGTCCGCAAGCCTCTAACTGGCAGTCTTTAAGTAATGAAATGCAGCACAAGTTTCATATTATTATTATTTTATTATTATTATTATATTATTATTATATTATTATTATTATTATTATTATTATTATTATTATTATTATTATGTTTCCCACGGCGATATTTGAGAATTTGTTCGCATTCTCTAGTGCAGATATATGCATAAGTATTTTTGTGATGTTTTCACAGCATCGGCATCTCACACTATAATCAGTTTTTCGAGATTATATTATAATTTACCCACCTCCAATGTGCAGAAAACACACACAATTAAACTATTATTCTCAGCATTTGTAAAAGTCGCAAAAATACTTATATGAATATTTACACTTCACAATAAGAACAAATTCTAGAAATGCGGCATGCAAAGCATTAAAAAGTTTCCTGTTGAAAACAAAGCTAAGCTGACAATCTGCGCTGTGACTGATGGGACGCTCTGATCAGCTACCGCGTAGTGAATCAGCTGGCTGGGTGCATACTGCAAACAACAAAAGTTGAAATATGAGTTTGGATAATGCAGTCTCAAACGTTACTGCGCAAATTTTTAAACTTCATATTTTAATGCGAAAGCCATAAAGCGTCAATTTGTCAATTACATACCATATTTACTCGAATAATCCGCGCACCCATTTTGAGGAAGAGAAAAATTTTTTTTTCGCTTTAATTTGTTTTATTTACAAATATTTAAAAAAAAATGTTGCAATGTTATGATGTGTTTCAAAGTATGCATAATAATTACTGGTTCGAAGCAACACTGCTTTACAGGTTGATACATCGTTAAAACGCAACCGATTGAGCGCTGTGCAGCTGGCCAGCCGGCGTGCGGGCGGGCAGCGGCGCACAGCTAGCCGGCTGGCCCATTAGGCGGGTGGGCGGCCGGGGAACATTATCCCCGCCAGCCGGGACTCTACGTGTACCTACAATAGCTAAATAAATAAATAAATAAAATGAATTACCTTGTTTAAGAATTTAACATGTGCAATAAAATATTTTAGTAGATATGTTTCCTCTCTTACCATCCTATTCATCACTTTCATTGTCATCCCTAGCGGGAGAATCAGTGTTGTCTTCACCATCTTCCAATAGAGGGTCGTCGTCTGCTCCATCCAGTGAATTTTGTGATTCCACATTTTTTGAAGGATTTTTTCCCCCCAGTGGTTGCGGAATGGAGTCTCATGCACTTTCACCCGTTCACAAATGTGGGACAAATCCGGCCATTTGATTGTTCCACTAGGTGTGAACTTATGGTTTTCATCAGCCATCCATTGCGTATATCGCTTTTTAAGTGCAGCTTTGAATGGCCGATTTATACACACATCTAGTGGTTGTAGGATGGATGTTAGGCCTCCAGGGATAATGACGAAGTCAGTTTTCCCTTTTTGTAATTTGTCCCACACTTCCTTAGTTGTTGTCCGTGGAAGCTGTCCAGGACCAACATGTCGCATAAATTCAGTAACACACCAGGACGACATTGCCAAACATGTCACCCAGTCAATTATAAGTTCATTTTCCATCCACCCTTTCGATTTTGCTTACTAATATGCCTTTTACTGATATTTTCGGAATAGTTTTCCTTTTAAATATCTCACAAGGTGGCAGCTTTCGTCCATCGCCAGCTACACACATCACTGTACATCTTTGTTTCTCACTGCCGCGTCCATCGCCAGCTACACACATCACTGTACATCTTTGTTTCTCACTGCCGCCAGTTCATATCATTATGCTGGATTCTCCTTTCCTGTTCACTGTGTTGTCGAGCGGCATCTCAAAATAGACTGGTGTTCGATCCGCATTACCAATTTGCGATAATATGTAGGACTGTTTACGGTGCAGATTTCGCATAACTATGAAAATTCAGTATTTTTTTCTCATAATAGCGTGGAAGCCGCTGAGCGATAGTAGTTTTCCTTCAGTTGGAAAATCTTGATAGCCAGCCCCGGCTAGCTTTGAAACTGGTAATGCCTAGTTCTCTGGCTGAAGACAATGCTTTAAGTTTGCACATTTCACTCGGCACCGCGTATCCGTATTGTCGCGTCTCATCTACATAATCACAGAGCCTTTTTTTCGAAGTCCGGGTGCTTCGCTTTTTGGCCGCGAATGCTCTGCAATTACTGTTAGTTTCCTGAAGCTGTGTTTTATTTTTTCGCCAGTCGCGAAAACAACACTCACTCACGTCCTACTTTCTTCCTGCTGCACGGTTTCCAATATTCTCGGCTTCTTCAATAATTTTCAGTTTTTCTTTAGCAGTGTATGAGCAATAATGAGAACTTGTAGCCATAATTAACAAGTTTGAAGACGTTAATACTTCACTCCTAACGTGCTAATGATGCGTCACAGACTGAGGCCGCAACAATGCAATACTATAATGGGATGTACTGTTGGAGGCAGAGCAGTACCAATGTTTCAAATAATCCACACACCCCAGTTTTTCGTCCTAAAATTCGGGGAAAAAACGTGCGCGGATTATTAGAGTATATACGGTAATTTTTCCTCCACAAACATGGGTTGATAAAGCATAAAAGTGGGAAAAGTGTAAATATGTTAATGCAAAAACAGGGACGAATTAACATTGTGAACATGAAATTTGAAGGGACCAACAAACGTGGTGGGAAAACGTAAAATCCGGAAACATAAAAATGGGGTTAACTATATCATGTTTGATATTAAATGGACCATTTTGTTTAGGCATGGAAAGCTGTACTGGGCTTACCAAAGATTCCTAACTGCACATGGCAAGTTTCTGCTGCTTGTCTAAATGATAGTCAAAATGTACCCTTGGCCAACAAGGTTGCTAGTTTTCCACCATAAATTATGGACAGAGCCCTCAAACCAGCTCAGGATTTTAAAGATCTACCTTGCCAGTTGGAGAGAATTTGGTTTTTATGTCCTACAGTAGCAACTACAACTACTGTCAGTATCAAGACAAATAAGTGCTAGTATAAGGGCCAGAGGTTGACCAATACATGAATAAACAACAGTTTTTCAGTCTTTCTGAAAAACAAAAACAAAAAAATTTGTTTTTACAAAGATCTGCATCACACTTGTAGATTACTTTCCCATTGAAAATTCCTTTGGTGCATGTTTTTGATCTTAGGTGTATTTCCTTTTTCAGTGGTAATATTTATTATAATGTGTTTACTGTTCTTTTTGTAGCCATTTGGACACAACCAGTCACAAGCTACAATTCTAGAAGAGAATACAATACTGAAAGCAACTGAAGTTCAGTTTGCGAATAAACCAACAGTTACAAATGAAGCCAAGGTATGGATATTTTACTTTGATGTCATTAAATTACTGATGCTGCTATGTACTTTTGTCTTAGTCGTTATGACAATTGCATTTTGAAGAGTTATTTTTTTTCCAAAACACCGAAGAATTAAATTACCCTCATAATTACGTACTGTTTTAATTTTTAAATTGAACTGTATCAGTTGGTGACAACCCATACTAAAAACATTAAAGATGCACTTGGCTCCAAATTTTATGCAGAATGAGAAAATTGGTCTGTAGCACTAATGTTTTCATTGTTCTGAAAGTACCATGGTAACTTCCAGATTATTATTTTTAGTTAGAAGAATTGAATTTTTTTTTTTTCTTCCACACACATAGGTTAGCAGAAATTAGAAATAAATAAATGTGTAGATGTTGCTTGGTTAAGGTGCAGTTGCTTGGTTAAGGTGCACAATAGTTTAAAGTACTGCAAGAATATAAATATGTATTCATGTAACCTGTAATGCAGGGGAAAGTTCATCATAATTCATTATTATAAACAAAAAAAAAAAACAAAACAAAGAAATCATGAGAAGTGTGTTCATGTTCTCATTACGTGTCTTCAAAACCTGAACACACTTCTATCTTGGAAGGTAATACAGATTTCCGCACAATTATCTATACTAATAATCTGTAAATGTAGGCCTCTGGCTGTTCACTTTAATCTTCAAAACTAATGGAAGAAACGTCATGCGGTTTTCACAGGAAACAAGAGAAAAGTTTGGGTCAACATATAAGCATAATTTTATCAAAATTGGATCATGGAAACAAAAGATATCGTAATTTTAAGTGTTTCCAGTAACCGTCTTGTTCATGAATTTGGATGGGGTTTTCACAGGTAACTTGAGCGTAACTCTGGACACCATATAGACTTCGTTTCATAAAAATCGGATCATGGAAAAGAGAATATCGTAATTTGAAATATTTTATCAACTACCATCATGTCTGTATGTGTCTTTGAACACGTTTATCTCCTAAACTATTTGATGAATTTTCATGGGGGTTTTCACATGTAACTTCAGTATATCGTGCTTCAATAATTAAAATCTGGTCAGAGAAAATAAAGATATTGTAATGTAATCATTTTTTTAAAAGTAATCGTGTGTGTCTATTTGCGAAAGAACTACACGAACTTCCATGGCTTTCCATAGGTAAATTTAAAATAGTTTGGAGAGTAACATAGGCTTCATTTCATCAAAATCGGATCAGAGGAAGGAAAGATATCGTAATTTGTAGTTTCTGGTGTGTGCAACGCTTGAATTGCAGTGTAGTATAGCAAAGATCCGATAGAGGCGCTATTACATAGCATACTAAATAATTAATAGATGGTGATGCTGAGTTAGAATCCTTTTTGAAAAATCAGTCACGTACAGTGAGGGCAATAATTATTTGTTGATAATGAAATAATTAATTATTGTTGTTCCGATCAATAAATTAATGATCCCCCTAAAGCGAATATTTTGTTGCCAACGTAAACATACTAAACCGCTTCCACTAAAAGTAAAATTTAACCTAGGTACGATACAAAAAATAATTTTTTACTAGCTGTATCTCGCATGCCTTGCAATGGCACTTTTTTGTGCTTCTTTCTGCAGGTATCATTTGAATTTAAAACATAATGATGTTCCTTCGCGTCTATTGATGTTTTAATGTACTATGAATTCTTTGTAAGGAAAAAGGACTGTGTAATTCCCTTTCTGATTTCGGTGTATCCTCATTACATTTCGAGTGTGTTCTGTTGAGGAATACTCGAAAACGCCATAGTACAGGAATGGACAAATTGAGGCGACGTTAGTTAAAAAGTACACCAAATAACTAATTAAGGCGTTCCTGCATTTTTCATTCTCATAAGAATGGTGTAACAACTACAATAAGGGCTAAAATTTTACTTATGGTGGCGACATTGTGTGCTGATGTTGGCAACAGCCGTTGAATGATTTTTCAAAAATCTGTCACGTAGAATGAGGTGAATAAATATTTAAGTTCACAATGAAATAATTTGTTCTGTTATTGTCAGCAAATTAATCATCCTCCTAAAGTGAATAATTCGTTGCCAACTGCCACTGCTAGTAAAATTTAACCCAGGTAGGACAAAAAACATTTTACTTCCAAGCTGTATCCCATATGTTTTGCAATATCGTGGAAAGAAAAGAAGTGCATCTCTTGACGGGTATAACCACTAAATGGTACCTAGAGAAGAAATATATATGGAGTAAGCATTGTGTTCTGTTCATCTTCTCAACATTAAGATTGAATTACAATGTGATATTGAGACAAATCCACTCTTCCCACGCATTTATTTGCTCTTGCGGTTGGTTTGTACCACATTGGCTGCAAAGACGCCCCACCTCCTTTTCGCAGAGCAGCCACATAAAATGAAATAACATCTAAATAAATGTCACAGAAGCAACAAGAAAGTTCAGAAAGCGCCACTAAAAAGGCCATTTACACACAATCATCCGTCTTAACTGAACACAAAAAGGACCAAGAGAAAGTCAGTGATTAGTATATTTTTCCCAATATCACAAAACATTTCCATCTTATTATTGAGGACACAAAATCTGTTCAGACATCTGAATGCTCAATCCAGTGATATTTCTACTTTGTGTGTGCCACTAGAGATAACATACACACGCGTGTGACTCTCATCAGAAATGTCTCTGCTTTCATAATTGTTCAGTACAATATTGTCATTAAAATTTGTAATTACTTATTTTTAGTACGGACTACATTAAGACGTTCTATTTTGCAGAGACAACTGTACTTAGATTTATAAACGGCTTCTGAATATATAGTTTTATTATACAAGGTTGTATTTAACTTCATGCTCAAAGAGTGGCCGATGCTGCTTACAGAGTCAAGACTATTCCCTGGAATACTGTATTTATTTGAAAGTTCTATATGATCATCTGACACCATTCCTCCAACGATTACCCAGACATACTTCATCGCCCATTGACACCACCATGATGTATTATTTAGACAGACATGTACTGCTCTGTTGATTTAATTACAAGGCTTTCAGCATTTGTCGAGTTATCGATTATAGGGAGTACTCCATACAGAATAACTACATTGTCCCCAGTGCAATATTGCAACATACGAATACTTTAACACACACTTACTGTGAGAGAGAAACAGTTTAGTACTACACCATAGAACCAACACACGGCGGTGTAATTATTAGTATTTCTCATCTCAACAATAAGTGTTTTCAGAAGTTTGTCTGTTTGGCGTAAACACTGAAGTGTTAACTTTAAGAACACGATCTAACAATGAAATTACTTAGTTCCGGAGTACGGGCTTAAATTAATTTCACTTTTTTATGAAAAACTTTATGAACATTCATCGATTTGACAATAACTTCAACTTAAATTTCACATCTTAACTAGGAGAACTGAGTTTATTGACAGAGCGATCCAACAAGGAATCTGTTTATGCTGACCTAGGTCCAGAACCCTAAAAAAAAAATTGATATACACAGGTCCCTTTTAACAACCGTTGCGAAGCTTAGGCATATAAGCTAGTAAGCCAATAAGTTTTTAATGTGTTGCAGCCTCCAACTGTCATATTTCACACTAGGAGGCAACGTCTTTGAGATAAATGCATTGTATTCAGTTCCAGTGAATAAACATTCTCTATCTGGATATATAGGGAGTTGTAGCATTTCAACTTTTCATTGTAACATTAACAAACAAATTAAACTATTGGGTCGATGAATTAGTGATGTTTTTTCATGACTAAGCATTTTAAACAGCCGATAAGTATGTAAGAATGACTAACTACTATATGTTTGGGAGCCTTCAACATTTGTTGTCTCAAGGTACTTCAGATAAAATAGTTCATTAGGTTATAATTTGCTACGAAATAATTGTGAATTGGGTAATTTTGTATTTGAAGCAGAATTTTTGTTTATTGCAAAATGAATTTTTCAGCCCCATACTAATGAACATCCTACTCTCACACTGAAAACATTGCAAATGAGATTCAGTAGAACAATGCTATTGGCTTTTGTATTTAGTACCCCACATTCCTGTGGGTTGCCTCAACACTTGCCTTTGTGCTCATTTCTTGCTTTTAAAGTAACTACAGTTGAGTTTATACAAGACATGTGATTAGTGTAAATTAATGAGTAGCGTTGGAATAACAGAATATACATTCACAAAAGTGTCAGATGTAAAATGTGTGGAGGAGGATTCAAATGATGAAATTTACAAGCAGATTTAAGCAGTTAAACTATTTCTCCCCCCCCCCCCCCCCCCGCGCAAATAATAGCTTGATTCTATGAGGTAACGTCATTAGGGTGTACACTCTGGTGCAGATGTCCACTTCGTAGTGAGATGAGTATTAAATTTAAAACAAGGGCAGATATCTGTTCAGAGATCATTGATTTGTTGACGGAGTCAACACTTCTGCAAGTAAAGAAATTAAATTTTTTATTATCTTTTGACAAACAGATCAGAGTAAAGTAAAATTTTTATCTGTTAGGGATGGAAATAATAGGAAAGTTTTTTCATTAGACTTTATCTAGTTAGAACTTAGACGTTAACCGGAACTGATGAAAATTGAAGTTTTTAATGAAAGGTTATATCGCCTAGATCTTGGCTAGTTTTTGTGTGGCCATCTTCACAGCAAGCATCAAATAATGTTTTGGGAATAATAATGACATTGTCTTGCTCCAATGTATTTTTCCTATTACTACCCAATACAACATCCGAAATCAAAACTTTTATTTTCTTGACTTCATTAAATTAAAAAGGCAAAATTCATCGGGGCAAAAGTAAACATAGGGGCATGAAAATGGTGTTTTATTTTCAAAAAGAATATGTTTGTAATATTTAATTTTCATTGGTATTTACGACTTTAACTTTCGGTGTTAAATATCAGTCAATGCTCACTCTCACCTCATCACATGAACATAATTGTTCTAAAATTTTTTCGGGTGCAGGCTATGAAGGGGGGCAGTACAGAACACTTGTAAGACATTGTCTGTAAGCTGTATTAACAAAGGAATTATTCATTCCAAATGAGTTTAAACTCACTTTTAGGAACATCCTGGATATCACAATGCAACAGTAACTGTTTCATGCTGAAACTTCCATTGTTAGAATGCAAGTAGCATGGTGATCAGTTCAACATTATACAACTATTGTTCATTCACTGTTGTCGTCCTGTATCAAGTGTTCATTTGAACTAGCAACCTGTTCCAAAAAGCATTGTCAGCAGCAAAGGTTAAACTTAAATATTGTTTCTAGAAATGAAACTTTTCTCTCTTCATCAAATCTGTGGCAGTGGAAGTAGTCACTTCATTGAAGCAACAATACTAAAAGTGTATTAAAAATATTATCTGTGCAGTTTAGTTTCCCAAGTGTTTTCAATCATATAGCATGGTAGAAAAGCTATTTATGAAGTAGTTGTGATTGTTGGAAGTTAATGGGTGATTTGATGCTACAGTTCTGCATCCCTGTTATTGATTCTAAATGAGTGACCTGCAGTATCTCAGAACTTCATGTAAACATGTCATCAATATTGGGGCTCCATGTGCTTTCTAGTTATGCAAATAGTTACATGAGTGCACCATATCTCTAGTTATTGATGTGGTGGAACATGTTCATTTTTTATTGAGCAAACACTAAGAACAATTTCTGTTGCAGAGTTTCATCCGAAGCTGCTTGGCCTACCGAAAAGAAGACAGAATAGATGTTTTCGCATTAGCTCGTCACGAGTACCTGCAGCCGCCCATGCCAAAGCATGGAAGGCAGAACAGTAGTCAGCAGCAGTTGCAACAGGCTGTTGCAGCCCAGCAGCAGCAGCAGCAACAGCAGCAGTCATTCAGCACAGGAATGTTCAGTGGCATGAATGCATCAAGTTCATCGTAGTGTTCGTGTGGCGCGTGTGCCGTGCCGTGTTGTGTTGGGGGGCCCGTAGACAGTTTTAGGGCACCGTGGAGGACATTTTCTTATTTACGCGTTAATGAACGAAACATATTTTCAGCAAAACAGACCAGCTATGGGACAAAGTGCTGCTCATTTTCCTCTTCCAGTCTGGTTTGTATTCATTTTATGCCCTCGCAGAGGCCTGTTTTCACCCGTAAAGCGCAGTTTATTTTATTTATTCTCCTTTACAGATATATTACACTGTTAGAAGCAGGAAATAACTCCAAAAAGTGCTCTGAAGCACGTAACTCTCGGTATAGTTCCAGTGTAGGACAGTGCTCCATTTATTTTGTGTCACTAGGCAGTAGGATATGTAAACTGATGCTAAATGATATTTGCTTTAGACATGTTCAGTAATTCTATATTAAGATAAATATTGAAGTTTTTACATGGAATGCAGAACATTACATGAAAGTAAATCTCATGGAGTGCTCATTTGCTTTCCACCTGGCACAGTGTCATTTGCAGAATGCATGCCGTTAGTTAAGCAGTGAATTTCTATGTGCTCAAACTAGAAAATCTTGTGATGTTATTCTGATGAATGAACTGACTTTTTAATGAATGATCTGTGATATAAATGTGATTGTACACATTTTCTTGAACGTGACAGATTTTAGTTAACTGATATGTTTTAATGTCCAGTTTAATTTATTATCATGTTGTAGCTCATAATTACATTGTTTTCCATTTGCCATATATTTTGTAAAATTAAAACTGTAGCTGTATTGTTTTGCATTATTTTGGCAGGTGGGAAGCAGATACAGTTTTCAGTTGCATTTGTAAATGAATTGTGCAGGAAGATTTTTTAAACATCATTTCTGTACAGTGGAACTGACTAAATGAAATAAGCTTGCAAGAAGTAATGTGATGTTCTGCGGTATTTCAGGCAAATTAATATTTGGAGCAAGAAATTTATGGTTAAATCTCTATATAATACATACATATTCTGACCTACATTTGCACAGAATAATGTAAACCATTCATAATAGAACTTAACAGATCAACTGATAATGTTCTGGTCTAGGAAATCTGTCTTTCTAGTACTGGTAAATGTTTCTGTTCTGTTGTGTTGCACACCACAAGTCTTAATCATGTTGTTTACTGTTGTTTTGAATAGTGAGTTCCCTATACTGAAGTGCTTTATTGGTGCTCGATGATGTTTGCTCCTCCTGGGAGAATGTGCGCAGGACAATATTTTTGCGGCACCTTAAGAAGTTCCTCGTTGTAGTGTAGAGGCACTGCCAGTGGGATGCTTGTATAGAGCAGAGGGGGGGAGAAATACTTGTGTATGTATGTGTATATGTATATATCTATAAATAAAACAAATCCCTGCCCTCATCTGCTGGGACAGCCAAGTTATTCAGTGAGCTTATCGTTGAATCCAAGTTCACTGAAGTGTTAATGAAGTGAACTGTTTGTTTGACTTTCTCTACTGGATTATAAAAGTAGGGATGTGTATGTTTTCTGTTTTGTTATTCCCGTGTGGAAGTGAACACTGTGTATACAAATGTAGTGTAAAGCTTTAGTAACTTGAAAAGTGCGAGTGCAGGTGTGTGTGAAGTATTCCGTGAATATTTCAACACTTTCTCTTCCCATCCCCCTGCTGATGCTTCTTCTGCTGCTTCCGTGTTGACAAAATGTCACTGGTCCATATGATTTAAATTTTATTTCCTGTCTGGTTTTGTAAAAACATTGTTGATTTCGAAAACAATTTTTACAACATGGAAACCACTGAATTGTGTAATAGTCTGAGTAAAAAGTGGTAATGTATTTAAAATTATATAAAAGGCAACTCAAATTAATTCAGAATTTTACAGCTGTCTTTTTTTTTTTTCTTTCCTTTTGCCTGAATTTTACTACTTCAGAAGTGTATAGAAATGGAAACCATTTAAGATCAGTGTTTAATAATAATATGTAGTCCCACACTATGCACAAATTGAGATGATAATAAGTGGTGACAAAAAAGAATATTTTCTGTGTAAAGCAATGTGGTCAGTATGTCATTCACTGTGTACCTTCTTATTACTAGGCAGGCACTTTGGACCACTCAAAGCACCTACCTAGTAAGCAGGAAGTCCCGGGCTTGAGTCCTGGCCACAGCACTAATTTTAATTACCTGCTTCTCCTTATATTTAAAACCTTCGGTATAATGAGACAATGTTTGTTTCAAGGAACTGAATTATTGTTGATCTTTATGACACTGACTTTGTTGCAATCCTGCAACTCTGTTGGTATCTGTGGACAGAGGTGTTGATTACCCAGCAGTTGTCTTGGATAACATCTAAGCTTTCATTATCTAGAAGTGCCTTACAGGTGGACTTCAACTGATTTGTCATCTTAGTGTATTGATACATGTTTTGAAGGACATTGGTTAGGCATAAATTTCCTAAAGGCTTGCATGCAGGTCTAAAAAAATTGAAAAGCCTATTTGGAAATTGAAAGATAACAGAAGTACCATTAAGTGTACACATTACATAGTAACAAAATATTCTGTAGTACTGTGGGTAGGTTTTAAATTTGGTTCTCAATGCCACTGATAATATTCACTTTGCTCTGCAGATTCGACAAATATAATTCAATAAATTCTCCCAAGAGATGTAAAACTATTATTCAAGAGTGTGCATGGCCAGTGCTTACCTTATCTCAGTACCACTGGTAGTTGTACAAAAAAGATGAAAATAAATGTAGACACAAGCTTTCAGAAATTTCCTTAGTCATTTAGGGGAAAGGAGATTTGAGAAAGGGATAGAAGTGAAGTTTCACAACCTGGGTCATGAGGTAAGGATCATGTGAAGGGTGATAAGTTGAAGTCGGAAATACTTTCTTACAGTTAGTACTTATATCTGACTTCCACATGTACTTCTATAATATTTCCTGACTTACACATACAGTGGAACTTCGAATTTACATTTCCTGAATTTGTTTTTCGCAATTTTATGCCATAAATTCACACCCCTGTGAAAACCCATGCGATCAGTGCTAAAAATTCCCCAATTTTAAATTTCTTCCTAGTAAGATTAACCTTGATTCCATTCTTGATCCTCTCACTTTGTTTTGTTTCCCAACTGACGTTTGATGTGACTGAACGTGTTACAATTGACATAAAAAGTAGGTGATTGACATCACCTTTTGTGATGGAGTTTAGGGGTACGGCAAGTAGTTGCGTAGTGCGACTGTCATCTAGCGGTAGAATAGGTTTCAGCGCATGCAAAATATACAGGGATAACTCGCACAAATGCACAAGGGGGTACAGCAGTAAACATTCTGCACATCACATACACGACTTTCAATTGTTAACAATTTTATACTTGCTGTCACACACGTGTGATTTCGAAGAATGGATGATAAGTACATTACCACAAATTATTGTATAATCATTGTAATGTACGCTAAAGTCTTCCAGGGCCAGCAACGCCGCTTTCATGTCACTTGTAGGTTGGCAACACGAAACACTTAACATAGCTAATCATATGTTATTTTAATATAACCAGCGAGAGGTAAGGCATGGTGTAATTTATAGCAGAGAAATTGGAACTATTGTCTTGGTTTGTGTGTTTAGAAGTGCATATTTGCGGCTCTGTGTCATAGTTTTGTGTACTTACTGTGAGCCATTCCATTAAATTGATTCAGTTAATTATTTTTCTTTACAATACAAACTGATTCACCTACATACATCCACCCACCTACCTAGCCCCATAATTTAATTAAAAAAAAAAAGAAACATAAGTATATGAAATTTGGATCGTTCAACACGGAATAGCTTTCTTGTGCACAGTTTAAAACTCGTATTTCATCACACTTTCCTTCATGTCTGGAAATCAGTCTCCTATTGTTTCATTCTATACTTGTGGCAAGCACTTACATTTCTGCGCCATACACGTAAGTATGCCACTGGCCGTATTCTAGATTACACTATTGTTCATTTAATTTCATTCCCTTACACAAATAATAGACAATGTAAGCCTATTTGAGAGGATCATGTACATACACCAATTACTTTTTTATTGACTGAATGTTCCGTTGGTGTTTGGTAGAATATTATTTTTTTGATTTTTTTTTTTTGGGATTTTAACGTTTTTTCTTGATTGAGTTCTCCTCACTTTTATATTTTTTTAGTATGTACCACTCAAAAGTGTGCCTCGGTTGCACAGTGGTAGAGTGCCAGACTACAAATCCAAAGGTCGCGGGTTCGATCCCCACCAGGTCCTAGGATTTTTATCTGTCACTTTCCACTTCTTTCACCTCTGGCAGTAATGTTTATGTGAAAAATACCGAGGAGCACCGTGGTTCGGAACCCGCGTTAAACTGTAGGTCCCCCTATAACTGGCTGGGTAAGTCAGTTCGAAGATCGGAGGAAGGCAACGGCATACCACCTACAAACAGGACCATGCCTAGTAAAGCACTGTTGTGTTCAAACCAATCTTCGGCTTGTTGACTGCTTTACCTTTTACCACTCAAAAATGTAAACCAGAGGTTTCACTGTATCACCTTTCATGACATCCTTCTCGTGGACTAGGTTGTGAGTAACTCTTCCCTTCTAACCTCTTTCTCGTCCTCCTCCCCTTCTCCTACCTGACAAAGAAATTAATTTCCGAAAGCTTGTTTCTATATTTATTTTCATCTTTTCATTGTCTGTCGGTAATACTGAGCGGAGGAAGTGCTAGCCAGCCACTCTCTTTTTGGATAATATTAAATGGAAATACCAGGAGGATTCAATAATATTTTTGAGGAGGATAGGTTGCTTACTTACCACAGAGATGTCAATGAGCCCCAGAAAGGCACAAACAACAGACAACATTGTAGCTTTCGGGTTTTCAGGCCTTTGTCAGTTACACACACACACACACACACACACACACACACACACACACACACTGACAAGACTGCCGTGTCAGGCCACTGTGGCCGATCTGTGCTACCCAGCATCCTAGGCGAGAGCAACCTGTGGTGCAGGTGAGGTGGCAAGAAGAAGAAAGCAGGAGGGGAGCAGGGATGCGTGGCATGGGTGGGGTAATAAGCCAGTGATGTCTCACGGACAGTGCGGAAGGAAGGGAAGGGAATGAAATGGGTGGTGGGAGGGGAGACGAATGTAAGGCTAGAGAGTGGCAGGTAGAGGAAGGGAAGTAATTAGCGAAGGTTTAGGCCTGGGGCAGTGCAGTGCTATATTGTAGGGGAGTTCCCATCTGCGCAATTCAGAAAAGTTGGTGTTTGTGGGGACGATCCATATGGCACAGGCTGTGTAGCAGTCATTGAAGCGAGTCACACTATGCAGCGCTGCATTATCTGCAACAGGATGGTCTGTCTCCTGGCCACAGTGTGACGATGGCAATTCATTCGGATAGGTAGCTGGGCACTAGTCACGTCCACAAGGAAAGCTGCACAGTGGTTGCAGCTCACAGCTTTCCCTGCCTTTTATGGGATAGGAAATTCCAGTAACAGACCTGGAGTAGGTGGTGGTGGGATGGTGGATAGGGTAGGTTTTGCATCTAGGTTATTGCAGGAGTATGAGCCATGGGGTAAGGGATTGGGAGCAGGGATGGGGTAGGGATGGACAAAGATATTACATAGGTTTGGTGGGTGGCAGAATACCACTGTACAGGGGTGGGGGGGATATTTGGTAGGATATTTCTCATTTAATGACAGGATGAAAGGTAGTCGAAACCCTGGTGGAGAATTTTGTTTAACTGCTCCAGTCCTGAGTACTGGGTCACGAGGGGTGCTCCTTTGCGACCGGACTGTGGGTGTGGGGAGCTGGTGGGTGACTGGAAAGACAGTGCCCGTGAGATCTGTTTCTGGGCAAGGTTTGGAGGGTAATTGAGGTTTCTGAAGGCCTATCATTCTTTAAGTCACACTGACACAACTCACTAACACACAACTAAGAGTTGTGAGTGGAGGGGGAAGGATGTAGGGCTAGGTTGAGGTTAGATACACTAATGTTGTGTGAAAGGTGTGTTTAGGTGTGCAGGGGGAGAGGTACCAAATGGCAGAAGTTTAGGGAGGGGAGAGTAGAGATGGAGAGGTATAGGAAAAGAATTAGGAGGTGGCAGCTGTTGGTGTGGGGTTTGTGGGGACAATGGATTACCTTATTACAACCAGATAATTTCAGGGCCACAGAATTACTGGAAGTATTAATCCCTTTCTGTGTAGTTCAGAATAGTTGGCAGTAGGAGGGAGGCAACAGATGGCCCGGGCTGTGAAGTCACTTTTGAAATAGTGTATTATGCTTAAATACATGTTGTGCCAAAGTGTGTTCACCTTGTTTCTGGCCTCAGTTTGGTGGTGGTTATTCATTCTAATGGAGAGCTGGTTTATAGCCATAACACTGTAAGAAGGTGCACATTGATAGCAGCACAGTTGATGAATCACATGGCTGCTTTCATAGGTGGCTCAGTCTTTGAATGTGATAAGATAACCTCTGAAGGGACTGAAATAAGAACTGCTAGGTGGGTGGATAGCACAGGTCTAGAAACAGGGTATTGGACAAGTATGTGATCCCTGTGGCAGAAGCTCTCTGCAGCCCGACAATGTCTTTGTGGAAAGTTGGAAACTATCTTAATTATATGCTGAATTTCAACTTGGATTTGCCATTGTTCAATAAAGTTGTTGCATAGTATCAAACCAGTAACATCAGTTACCAACTTTTTAAACCATCCAGTAGCTACCAATGATATTATCAAAATGCTTGAAATGTTTTATACTTCACAGCAGTCGGAAATCAAATCTGATAAGAGTATTCATTCAATAAATCATACCGCACACGGCAGTGCGTTGTATTAATATGTTCATAAATGGCGCGTGCAAATTTGCGATTCTTTAGGGGCCCATATCTCAGGTTGTATTTATCTGAGTGAAGGGGTAAAGTGTTCTGGACAGAGCTAGGCCTAGTGATTATTTCTGTACAAATTAGAAGAATGGGAATACTACAGCTATCATATAGTACATCGTCAAAATTTTCAAAGTTACAACTTCCTGGAGCCCATCCAAATTGAGCAAATCAGTATGCTTTCGTACATGACTTGTAGTCTATGGTGGCTTTAAACGGCTTACAAAAGCACCATTCATTCATTGGCGGTTCCTGAGGGGAAAAAAAAAAAAATTTTGGGTACAAAAAACAATTTTGGGGATGGTCACTTAAATACTTTCTATTCATTGCAAACCTTTGAAATTTTTACCATGTGTTCTTATGATGATATTCTCGAGGCCGGTTTTAAATTTTTTCGATATAGTTACCCGGTGCGAAAATTGGCACTAAATAAAGGAAAGTGTGAAGTAATACACATGACGACTAAAAGAAATCCGCTGAACTTCAATTACGCGATAAATCAGTCAAACCTTAAGGTCGTAAATTCTACCAAATACCTAGGAGTTACAATTATGAACAACTTAGACTGGAGAGAACACACAGAAAAATTTGTGGGGAAGGCGAACCAAAGGTTAAGTTTCATTGTCAGAACGCTTCGAAGATGCACCAGCTCCACCAAAGAGACTGCCTACATTACGCTTGTGCGTCCTCTCCTGGAGTACTGTTGCCCCTTGTGGGACCCTCACCAGGTAGGACTGACAGAAGACATTGAGAATGTTCAGAGAATGGCAGCTTGTTTTATCACGTTGTAGGGGAGAAAGCGTCGTGGAAATGTTGCATGAATTGGGGAGGAAATCATTAAAAGAATTAAGTTATTCATTGTGGCATGATTTGTTTGTGAAGTTTAAATCACCGACTTCTGAATGCAAAAATATTTTGCTAACACCCACCTACTGAGGGAGACATGACCATCCCAATAAAATAAGAAAAATCAGATCGAAAACTGAACGATTTAGGTGTTCTTTCTTCCTGCGCACTATTAGAGAATGGAATGGTAGAGAAAAGTAATGAAAGTGGTTAATGAACCCTCTGCCAGGCACTTAAATGTGATTTGCAGAGTATCTATGTAGATGAGATACTGAGATCAAGAGGTTGAAACTTATCATAGTTTTGTACAAAATCACAAAACCCGATTTTTAGCCGTTTTAGCACTGTGAATCGCAAATAACTAAATAACTAACCATAGAAAATTGTTCAAATATTTACAATACATCCTGTAGACAGTTATCTATAAACGGCATTTTTCAGTTTTTGTAATTCCTAGTCCGTTACCATGATAATGGCCAAAAAACTGCGATATTTTGCTTGAAAAAGTGCGTATTGTGCTGAAACTTACCATGCGATTTCAAGAAAGGTACTCTGCGAAAAAATTTGATTTTTGTACATCTTGAAGATTGAAATCTTGGGTCTATGAAGGGGTGATTGTTTTCAGTTAATTTTGAGCATCCGGTTCAGTGAACTATTGCAACAAATTTTACTCAGACGTAAAATACATTGCGTAGACTTCTTGTATGGTTGATTTTAGGTTACACATAGCTGCGTATGAAATGTAGATAACATTATTTAAAGTTTAGAGCAGAATGATGTCTTATGTGGTGGTTCTTGAGATATCGGATCGTGAATGATAGCACGCGACAGTAATAGGTTCGAAAAAGCTATTTCTGACTTAGAGGTAACGTATCTTGAGGAGTAGGAAATGACTAAAATGTTGTGTGTATTTTGTTTAGGTGTTTATCTGGAAAATCCGTTTCCAGTTTTTGTAAATTTGTATTCAGTATCGCGATACGCTACAAAAAATAATAATTTTTTGTATCAAAAGATCCAACTGCGTGCTTTGGCAAATCTACACTTCTATTCATGGCAAATCGTCGAATTTTTTTACGATGCGTTCTAATATTATGATTCCAGAAAGCTTTAAAAGTTTTTCCGATAATACTATCCATTACCGAGATCTGTAGATTCCAAGTTACCACACATATTCATGACAAATATGCGTGTAATATCCGGTCTGACGTGTAATTATGGTTTTAACTAACGTAGTGAACATACAGGAAAGATTTTTGGTTTGGAAGTCACGAATAGAAAATACTATCCAAATTTTACACTCTGATGTAACAGAAAAAGAGGGAACCAGCTGAAAAATGCTCCTGCCCGAGGACAGAAAATGCGAATATGTTCTGACACAAGTGTGGAACCAGCTGCCTCATTCAGACGTACTCACCAAAAATTTTGGCAAGCGAACATATTTGCGTTTTTGTTTTTTTTTTTGTTTTTTTTTTGTTTTTTTTGTTTTTTTTGTTTTTGTTTTTTTTTGGGTGAATGTGATTAAGGAAAGATACAGTGCAACATGCAGAGAGCCATATATGATGGAACAGAGAAAGTGTCAGTTCAGGAGAAAGGCATATGCATGAAAACAGCAGTGGGAAGCGAAATGAGATGCCAGATGTCAGGAACAGTGGCAACAACAAAGACAGATGCAGGTAGTAGCAATTAGAGCAAAAGAGAAAACAGCGGGAAATAGAGATGAATGGAGACCATACATAAAGCATGGTGTGTGTGTCTCCTATACTATAGCACGAAATGATTTGTCCAATTTTTCCCATCCCCAGTACCCGTGTGTTAAAGTTTTCTGGTCTACAGGTCAAACCCCAAGCAAACCATCCCCATGGACATGTGTGTAATGGAGACAATCGTGATTGAAGACAATGAAAGCCGACTCTTTTTTAAGTCAGAAAGAAGGGATATTGGCAACGGGGCAGGAAGTGAATGAGACAATGTCACTGGGGCAGAGAGACGATGAAAGTGGCAGAAACAGACAGAGGTGAGGAATCGCGAGGGAAAGGGATGAAGACATTGAAAGTTTGACAAAGACAAAAAGCGGCAGTGGGAGAGACAGCAAACAAATGGACAGAGACATACATAGACACCAACAGTGAGGTGCTAGTGCTGACTGACGGATTAACTGGGCAAAAGTATTTACAAAGTTATGCGCTTAAAGTGCGTGAATATGTTTGCGTCCCAAAATTTTTGGTGAGGAAGTCAGAATAAGGATTGAGGCAGCTGGTTCCACACTTTTGTGTCGGAATATATTCACATTTTCTGTCCTCCGGCAGGAGCATTTTTCAGCTGGTATTAGTCATGAATATTAAAGACTTCCATTGTCTGATTTATAACATTTTAGAATATCGAGATTACCTATTTCACTAATCTCATATTTGCCATTTTTATGTTAACCATCTCAGAAACTTATTTTTCACCTTATTTCCAACATTCTAGGAGTCCTTTGCCAATAAGCAAAAGGCAGTGACAAGACATAAACGGGCAAGACGACTTTTTGAGGATCTCTGGTGGCACATAGAGAAGGATTTTATGTAGAGGAAATATTTTTTTTAGCTTCTAACTTGATTAATCAACATCAAAACTTTTCAATTTTATGGAAGATTATTTACTGATAAGTAACACACACACACACACACACACACACACACACACACACACACACACACACACAAAAGAAATGGGAGACTTGTACGAGGGATTGGGAAGTTTTGGGGTGTGTGGAGAAGATCTTTTACCATGGAGTGAGGCCTGGAAAATTTCAAGAAAGGAGAATGAACTATAAAGGTAACTCCTGTCTGTGCAGTTCAGAATAGCTGGTAGTTGAGGGTAGGGTTCATATGGCCTAGACTGTTCAGCAGCTAAGGTCAGCTGCATCTTGTGCCACAGAATGGTCTACCTCGTTTATGCCAGTGGTCATTCATTCTAATGGATGCCTGGTTCATAGTCATAGCAATGTAAGATACTGTGTAGTGATTGCAGCATAGTCCATAAATTATATGGCTGCTTTTACATGTGGCTTGATCTTTGATGGGATAAGATAAGGCTGTGATGAGGCAGGAATAGGAAGTGCTGGTTGGGTAGGTGCTGTAGTTGGATCTTCCACAGGGAAATGTCCCTGTGGCAGAGGGCTGGGTTGGGGTTGGCATAGGGATTGACTAAGATGTTGTGAAGGTTGGGTGACAGACCACCACTTTCGAATGGGTGGGGTGGATTTTGGTCACAATGTCTCACATTTCAGGACACAATGGTAGAAATCATCCTTGGGAAAGTATGGGGTTTAGTTGTTTGTCCTGGGTGGTTTTGGGTGACAAGGGTGCACGAAAGAGAGAGAGAGAGAGCGCAACATGGGAAATCTGATAACAGATAGGTCTGGGGGATGTGTCTGTTAAGGTCTTCGTGAGACCTACTGCATATTGAGCAAGAGGGAGTTTTCGCTACTGCAAATACTACCCATGGCTGATAGGCTGTAAGGGAGGGATATAGGGATATATAGGGTGTCCTAGTAACCTTTCTTACCCAAAATATCTCTTGAACAGCAGCAGCTATTGTAAAAAGATGTTCACCAGTATCAACATAAGGCAGGGGCTCATGAATGTAAATATTTTGTAACATTTTAAAACAAAAGCATGTGTATGTGGTTTTATACATGTTTTGACTTCCTTAAATCCTGCCCCGAAATGAGATCCGTCCTTCATGACATCCTTCCTACTCCACCGAGTGTGTCTTTCCGCTGCCCACCTAACCTCCGTAACCTCCTAGTCCACCCCTATGAAATCCCCAAACCACCTTCCCTACCTTCTGGCTCCTACCCTTGTAACCGCCCCCGTTGTAAAACCTGCCTATGCACCCTTCCACCACCACTTACTCCAGTCCCGTAACCCGGAAGGTGTACACGATCAAAGGCAGAACCACTTGCGATAGTACCCATGTGATCTATCAACTGACATGCCTGCACTGTGAAGCGTTCTATGTGGGAATGACCAGCAACAAACTATCCATTCGTATGAATGGACACAGGCAGACAAGTGTTTGTTGGTAACGAGGATCACCCTGTAGCTAAACACGCCTTGGTGCACGGCCAGCACATCTTGGCACAGTGCTACGCCGTCCGGGTTACCTGGATACTTCCCACCGACACCAATCCTTCAGAACTCCGGAGATGGGAACTAGCCCTTCAGCATATTCTCTCTTCCCGTTGCCCACCTGGTCTTAACCTCCGCTAAATTTGAATTCCCGCCCGCCATCTTTAACATCTTAACATCTTTGCCTCGGTTCTCTGGACAGAGCCTCTGCCTCTAGTGGCATCTCTAACATCTTAACTTCTTTGTTTTCTATAGTATGTCTGCCTAGGTGGGTTTGCGTCTGTGTAAATGTATGGGTGTGTGTGTGTATTTGTTCACCTTCCTTTTCTTCCCCCAAGGTAAGTCTTTCCCGGGATTGGAATGGCTCCTTACCCCCCTTCCTTAAAACCCTCATCATTTCCTTTTCCCCTCTCCTTCCCTTCTGCCTGAAGAAGCAACTGGGTTGCGAAAGCTTGTGTGTGTGTGTGTGTGTGTGTGTGTGTGTGTGTGTGTTCATATATTTATTTGTGATGCTGTCACACCTGTGCTCCTTCGCCTGGTGAGTAATCTTCGTCTATTTTTCCTGCTAGGAATTTTTCGTCTTAATATTTATACATGTTTTTAAATTGACATCCTATATTGTTTCATCAGAATCTATAGCATGACAAATCACAAACAATGGCGCTGATAGCATCGCAATATGCCAGTTACGTCCCAAGATATTGGGAAACAAAGCTGACATTTGAAATACGTGATGATTGCAGCTAGCATGTCCCGAGACTCACAGTTGAGTTTCAGGATGTGCACTAGCTTTGTGTTTGGCGTATTTCAAGCATCCACTTGCCAATTTCTCTGAATGTAGTTTGCTTATTGCAATGCAATATTTATGTGATTTGTCAGACTATAGATAGCTGATGGAATAATATAGGGTGTTCATTTAAAAACAAGTTTGTGTTTAAAAAACGGATATACTTTCATTTTAAAATGTTTCACTTCATGAGCCGCTGCCTTACATTGATATGGGTGAAAGTTATTTCACAATAGCTGTTGTTCCAGAGATATTTTGGGTGAGTAAGATATCTGGGACACCGTGTATATAATGCGAAAACAATGGAAAGTGTCATACAGTAGGTTTTGTTGGTGGTTGGAGAGTTCAATGTGGATGAGGTCATTGGTGAGTTAGATGTTAACATCCAGGAATGTGGCATGCTGGAACAAGGAAGACCTGGTAAAGCAGATATTAGGAGTTGTTATGAAGGAAGAGGGTAGGATGTCGCAGGGTTTGAGTCCAACTCATATCATACGAATGAACATGTATCAGGCCTGAAGTTGAGTTTTGGGAAGCAAGGAAAGTTTCCTCCAGACAATCTGTGAACTGGTTGACATAGATGGGTCTCATTTGAATGCCCATGGTTGTGCAACAGATTTGATTGTATACCTTGCCCGCAAAGGACAAAATTCTGTTCCTTAGCCAACTTGTCTGATCTCCCACATTCTGACAAACCCCATAAATTATCTTTTAGAACGATGGAATATGTGGAAGGGATTGACAGATCATTAAAACCTCGCTGTTTTTCGTGACATCTCTGTTTATAGTACTGACACAGTTTTGCTGTGCACCTGAGAGGAACTCAATAAAGCTCATTAGGCTGTTCTTCCCCACCCACTCTACAGCTCACATTTTGGGCCTTCGAACTTCTATCTGTTTGGCCCAATGAAGGATAATGGGAGTGTTACTGTAGCTGTAAAGTGATTGCTCCGATAGAGATCATTAGAATAATACCACGTGGGCAAGCACAACCCTTCCATTAAGAAACTGTAAGGGTGTCACATTGAATGGAGATTATTTGAAAATTAGTGTTTTGTTGACAGGTGATTGGTGAATAATATGGTGTATCAAAAACTTGCATAAAACCAATCTGCATTATGAATCTTATGTTGCATTAGTGAAATTTCTTTTAAGTTATTTTGTGTTATATATTCCAGTAGCTGTTTCACATCTTTAATGTGGAGTCTGGTAAATTAGAGATGATTATTTGGAATTATTTATATAGCTAACGACCCTACAACAGTGGATAAACCGGTTGCAGTGAAGTCATCAAAGATAAGCACTGTAAGACCTGACCTGACCTGACCTGACCTGACTTGCTTTGCACTTGTATGGGTCGCTGTCTGGGTCAGCCAATTGCTGTTGGCAAGTGAGCTCTTGCGAGGCCAATCGAGAAGCTACTCGATTCAGAAGTAATGGTTCCGGCCACAAAAACTGACACAACAGCCATGGTATGGGGCTCTGATCATGTCCCCCATCCATACCGCATCCAGTGACACCTTTAAGCGGAGGATGACATGATGGCCAGTCTGTATCCGATGGTGGAGGCCTGTGTGGGACTGACTTTAGTTTATTTGGAATTCTTTATATAATTCACAAGTTTGGAAGTCACTTCTCTCACCCACTTACAATAACTAAAATTCTTGACAGATTTTGAATATATTTTGCAATATTATTTCACTTAAATGGGGGAGGGGGGGGGGGGGGGAGGAGGAGGAGAGATATTTCAGAATCTTGGTGTTTTTTTTTATTTTTTTTTTATTAATCCCAATTATTCAGTATGTATTCTATCACAGTGCTATGAATACTTCTGGTACACATTTCTGCCACTGAAGTGCCACAGAGCTTTTAGCAACCCTGCATGAGGTTGTAACATTCGAAATAGAAATACATGCCACAAAAGAAAATACTTAGCACAGGTTTGACACACACATCTTTACAAATACATTAGCTTTGCCATTCCTATAAATGAATAGTCTAAAACATTAAATAACTACCTTAGTAACTGAAAGGTGTCCTTAATTTAGATTGTGGTATGTTGTCATTGTCGTCTTCAGTCTGGAGACTGGTTTGATGTAGCTCTCCACTCTACTGTATCCTGAGCAAGCCTTTTTGTCTCATGAACAGCATGCTATGCTACATCCATTTGAATCTGCTTACTCTATTCATTGTTTGGTCTTCGCCTGTAATTCCCCCCTCCTCCTCCCTGCCCCCCCCCTCTCTCTCTCCCTCTCTCTCTCTCTCTCTCCCCCCTAGTGCTGAATTCACAATTCCTTGGTGTCTAAGAATGTGTCCTACCAATTGACCCCCTCTAGCTCTAAAGTATGAAATGACTTAACAAACAAACCAGTTGAAATTTGAATATGTTGCATTGTGATAATGTAGTGCGACATCTAGGGATGCGAAGCATGCACTGTCACCAAAGCACAGGCTCATTGACAGACACAAAAACACACAGAGATTCAAACTTTTGCAACCATTGGCCGCTTCATCAGGAAAAGAGGAAGGAACGAGGGGGAAAGGGAAGGATGCGAGTTTTAAGGAAGTGGATGAGGAGTCATTCCAATCCCGGAAGTGGAAGGACTTACCTTGGGGGGGAAGGAAAGGTGTACACACACACACACACACACACACACACACACACACTTGAGGCAGAGGCTCTGTCCAGAGAACAGGGGCAAAGATGTCCTAGAAATAGTGGGTGGGAATTTGAATTTAGCGGAGGTTGAGACCAGGTGGGCAACGGGAAGAAAGAATATGCTGAAGGGCAAGTTCCCATCTCCGGAGTTCTGAAAGATTGGTGTCAGTGGGAAGTATCCAGATAACCCGGACGGTGTAACACTGTGCCAAGATGTGCTGGCTGTGCTCCAAGGCGTGTTTAGCCACAAGGTGATCCTCATCACCAACAAACACTGTCTGCCTTTGACCGTTCATGCGAAGGATGGTGTGTTGCTGGTCATTCCCACAAAGAACGCTTCACAGTGCAGGCATGTCAGTTGGTAAAAAATAGATGAAGTCTACTTACCAGGCAAAGGAGCACAGGCAGTGATAGTAACAAATACACACACACACACACACACACACACACACACACACACACACACACACACATATTTACACAGACGCAAGTACACTTAGGCAGACATACTGTAGAAAGCAAAGAAGTTAAAAAAAGGCTGAGCATTGCCTTGCCAACTGAGGGAGGCAAGGCAATGTTCAGCCTTTTCGGACATCAGAGGTCCGATACTCATAATGTTTCTCAAGAATGGAAAAACATTAACAATGATAAGTACTGTGAGACTGTCTGTAGCCTATGCAAGTCCATCAGGAGCAAACTGCCTAGGCTGGTCATGAAGGGAGTGATTCTGTTCCATGATAATGCATGTCCATGTGTCTCCAGGGTCACACAAAGTGTACTGACCAAGTTCAAGTGGCAGCAGCTTGAGCATCTGTTGTACAGCTCGGACATGATGCCCTGCGACTTCCATCCTTTTGGTCTGCTAAAAATCATCTTGAAGAGAAGTGCTTGGATTACTAACTGAAGGACACATTAGAGGACTGGCTCTTGCCATTGCCACAGGAATTGTGGGAACAGGGAATCCTTAGGATCGTTAAACAGTGAGTTAGTTATGCTCAGTCATCTGGTGATTACTTTTGATAAAGACTTCAGTTATACCCACAGTGTCATTTTGTATCTTTTCATTTGAAAACCTCTCATAGAATATGAGATTAATAATGGCTGGCAGTCAGTGTGGATTTTTGACTTATCAAAACTGCTTGTTCCAATGAAATGACACATGTCAGACAAGCATTGCTCCATACCAGTTTATTAATATTTGGTGTATCCAATCACATAAAGTATTCATGCCTGATAACTGAAGATTTGTGTGTATGAGTATATTTATGTGCCTGTCACATCTTGCTGTACATCTTGCATTGAGTTGCAAACTATCCTCATTATATTGTTAATTTACCTAGAAGATAACTTGAAAAAGGTGAGTCTGCATATATAGCACTTGAATATCTGAAGGAAGTTACCTTAGCTCAATATAGTGCATATTGACTGAACTACAGTCTTTGAAATTCTGATTTTCAAACTGATAAATAAGGGGAGCATAAAGTTATTCATAATAGGTACAGAAAACAGACTGCCTTTATAATTGGGAAAAAGTTATGAAAGTGAGTGAATGGTTGAGATGAGTGGGGGAAGACTGTTGAGCTTATCCCAGACATTCTAATATGTACTTTGAATTGATAGTAAAGGTAACAGAAAAATATAGAAGAAATAAACTTTTGAGGTTTAGTGATGACATTGTGACTGTCATATTGCAAAGGTCTTAAAAGAGTACTGCATTGAAAGATATACACACAAAATCGACATCATCAAAAAGTACACTGGTAATGGAATGTTATGGACAAAGATATGCAAATTTGCTAAGGAAAGCTCAGCCGTACCATTAATCTGATTGTAATTAAACTTTGCACACTTTGCACACTTAGTTTTTCAAGACATGGGGAAAAAGGGGCACTATGCATGTAAAATTTTGTATGGTGCATAGCAGAGGGTACTTTACCTATGAACTTCGGGAATATATATGGTTTTATTCAGAGCGTGTCCAAATTTTGTACACTTTCACTTCAAAATAGAGGAACGTAAACATCTCTGGAAGATTTCATATGGTGCATGACAGAGGGTACCTTGCAATATTCTTAGAAACCTCCTCACTGATCACCATGAAAGTTAAGAGTTATATAATTTTTAACACGTGGAGGAGGCAATGGACTGAGGAGCTGGAGTAGTTCATCAGAATAGGAGGCGATTGGCAGCAAAGGGGAAGGTGGAGATGGGCAGAGAGAGTAGGGAGATGAGCAGATGAAAACGCACGCACGCTAAAAGGAGAGCTGCTTCAAACCAACCTTTGGACTGAAGACCACACAATCACAATGACTGCTTACATTGCATAGAGGTTGGTGATGCTGGATATTCGTGTGAAGGTCATTCCCAGTGATAACCTCAAATGTTTTGAGTCTGGGAAAGTGTGGTATTAAGTCACCTTTTGAAATGAAGGGAGAAACTGCCTCAGAAAATAATTGCCATGAAAGTTATCAAAGCTCAATACAGTGCTTATTGAATGACACAAAAATTTCATTTTTAAATTTTTTTGTGACAAAAAAGTTGTAGCTCTACTTTGGTTGCATTTCAACTGAAATAGACCAGACTAGACTAAATAGGTTAAACACACAACACCATTAACTCGGCTGTGTACAGCTCTGTTTACGAAGTGCAACTCGATGAAGTCTTGGAATCACATTGTAAGCATCGAATTCCATGACAGTTGATGGTTGGCATGCGATAGCAGGGCATGATGTGCCTGGAATTTCCATTTGGCAGAATCTTGACATCAAGTGCAGTATGTATGCCTGGTGTGATATATTTTGCACGATAGAACATTCTGTGATGAGACAATATAGGGCTTTATATGTGGCTTTGTGAGAGATTATACAAGTATGATAGGAATGTTATATGTAGGACTCGGACAACATAAAGTTATCAGCACAGTTTGACATGTGTTACAGGTAATAATAATAGCAGCAGCAAGTAAATATGTCAGGTTTTTGCTTTACGTGTTTTTGATGCTGCCAGGTAAGTCAGAAAGCTACTTCTCTTCTTTTTCACCTTAAACTCATGGCAGAACTTCCCCCTTTTGTTGTGCTTAAGATCTACTGTAGTTGAATAGCAGTCAGTCAAGAAGTGTTGTGAATTAAGTTTTGAAAAAATCTTCACAAAAAAATTGAACAAAATTGTTATTATTATTGTACTAAACATAGTTTACTGCAATTAACATATATTGGCCTATAAAGAAATGATAATCAACTGACAAAATACTATGAATTTGCAAGTCTACCATAATTTGGAAGTACAAATTCAGCACATTCTATATTTAGCTTGACTTAACAGTGACTAGTAAGTATTAGATGGAAAAAAAAAAGAAAAAAAATCTTTTAGACTTTTTGAATTTACTTATCTTTATGCATAGTTTGAACCAATTCATACAAGTCTAAAATTTAGATGTCGCACACTTCTAAAACTGGCAGAAAAATGTTTAAAAGTACAAATGATGTCATTAGCTGAGCATTAATTTCAGCTCAATTGACACCTCTTGCATTTGATTTGGAGAATTTGTCTGGGCACCAGCTTCAGTTTCATCTTCAAATTTTGCTTATACACTGTAATGGCTATAGGAAGACAGTGCTCTAATGGCTGTGCAAATGTGTGCTGTTCAGGACACTGTGTTCCTAGCTAAAATAGGAATGAAGCACAATGTCCAAAACTGTTATTTGTGCATGGCCTTTTTTCAAGCATTCTAGCAATGGTTTTTGGCCCAATGATTACAGAATGTAGTCAAAAGCAGAAATAAACAGTATGGCCACATTTTTCAGTATGTTTCAAACCCTCTCTATGGATGCATGCAAATACTTGGTTGGGAAACTTGTGATTGAAGTTTTACCTCCTTTGCTAAGGCAAGATGGCCTAAAACTGTGTCAGCTGAACTGCGATAAGCAGGCACTGGAACAGGTGCTATGACACACAATGAAAGGTTAACAAAATTATTTCTAATCCAAAGCAAATTCAATTTTCACTATTTTACATAAAAATGAACAATACTTTTTGACCACTCCTACAATACACCAAATAATGTGGTGGTTTTTTTTTTTTTTTTTTTTTTATTTTTATTTTATTTATTTTTTTATTTTTTTTTTATTTTTTTTTTTTTATTTTTATTTTTTTTTTTTTTTTATAGCTTATGGGACTTAACTACGGGGTCATCAGTCCCTGTGGTGTTTGATTTGTAAATTATTTTTCATAGAGACATTGCTGTATAGTTCCCACATGAAGACAGGAAGACAGCTTGTATAGGTGCAAAGTCTCCATTATACAAAGACAGTGTGCCAGAGTTTTATTGGAGCAAAAATAGTGACTATAAAAACTAACTTTGATGATTTAAGAACCCTTCTGAAGACAGCAGAAACACTGTCATGTGTTCACTATGCCATTTGAAATTAAAACAATAAAATTCGGTGAATGAACTCAGAACGGTTGATAAGGTGAGGGGTAAATCACAACTCTTGCACATGCATAGTGGCCAGTGTTGGCAATCCTCCATCACTGTTGTTCAGTTGAGTATTATGTGTGTTCCATTTTAGATGTATTGGACGAAGTGCTTGTTTAGTACTTTGGTTCTGAATTGAGAATAGGACAATGAACGCACAAAGGAACAATTTAAAATTTTGTTTTAAACTTGGCTGGACACCTAAAGAAACAGATGTGATGCTGTTATGTGATGATGGGGGTCAAGTGCTGCCCATGAAGTGTGTGTACTAGTGGTTTGCCTGTTTTCGAGGAGGCAAGGAAAAATGTTACTGACAATCCTCATAGCAGTTTACTGTCAACCACTGTCAGTGTCGAAAAAAGTGAGAAAGTGAGGGCATTTATCACAAATGATTGTTGATTAACTGTGCGCATAAAATTGTATAAACTGCAGAGTAACCATGAATCCGTGTGACAGATCCTTACTCGGAAGTTGAGGAAGAGGAAAATGTGTTGTCTTCTGATGCTAAAAAGTCAGTCATGTTTTGAGGCTTCACAGGATTTTGCCAAAATGTGTGTCACTTAATTTTATAAATAAACCCTATTGTCACTGAGGATGAAAGCTGGTGTGTCCAGTACAACCCTGAAACGAAACAGCAAAGCATGGAATGGTGTTCTCAGGTGAAAGAAAGAAAGAAAGAAAGAAGCAAGCTAGATCTTAATCCTCAGACTTCTTCCTATTCTGTCCACTCAAACTTGCTTGGAAAGGAAAGAGATTTGATGATATTATTGACATCCAACAAAATGTGATGAGGCTTTTGAACACCATCCCAAAGGAAGGTATCGTGTAAAGTTTCTGGGGCATGTATCACAGAGCTCAGTAGTGCATAGTTATGGCAGGTGACTATTTTGAAGGACAGTAATCTGGACTTTGGTAATAGATGGTTATATTGGGGAGAGGGGGGGGCAAAAAAAGACGCCCAAAAAACCCATAACCCATAACCCACAACCCACAAGCTTCAAGGTAGGGATGGGCTAAGAGCACTCTCGAAAAACGTGGGACGCCAAGGCAAATCCTCGAGTACTCTCGAAGTTGCGACAGAGTCTTCCTTACGTGCAAAGAAGAAACTGATTTATTATTATTATTATTATTACTATTATTTTTAGGCGTAGTAGTTGAATGTTTTGCAGAAGACAAAAATCATAGAAGTATTATAAAAGCACGTATGCTAGAAGGAAAGAACTTCACTGTTATCAAAAACAGATATGAATTCTACATGAGAGAAAAATAGTAGAACGTTACACCCAATAACTCCTTTCATTCATGTACTAATTGCAGAAAAAAGTTCAGCAGGGCTTACAATATTAGCCAGTGTTATGTACCTAAATTTCTGTCCTGATTTCAGCTTAAAGCTCTGGTACTTTCTCGACACAGCAACTTTTGGTTGTTATGTCGTCATTCTGTTCAAAAGTTTGGATATTGCTTTTATTCATTTTGCTTGTTATTGTAGTCAAATTAAAAGTTACACTTTTCCGATACTGGCAGACTGTTTCAGGCACTATACAAACTTTTTATCTAATTTCCTTTTAATGTAGTTTGAATGGATAACATACACAATAGCCGGGTAATTTGTCTGACTTCTATTAATATAAGAATGTAGTTTTGTATCCGTGAACGTATCGGTTTGATTGCTACATATATTGTGTAATTTTAAATGTCTTCACATGTCTGTTTTTTTTTTTTATTTTTTTTTTTTATTTTATTTTTTTTTTTATTTATTTATTTATTTATTTATTTATTTATTTATTTTTTTTTTTTGCTACACTACGGAGCTTTGCAATAAACATCTCCATCCTCTTTGAAGTAGTGCCAGCTCTGTGACTTTAGTTTTCGTGTATCCAGTGCTCGTATTTAAATGATTATCACAGCAAGCAGCGAGTGTTGCAAATAACCACAGTGCCTGGCATGCTGTACTGCCCCAGTCAACTGCTGGACAATAGCACGCGCCACAGCGCCGCTTCTCGTGAGCTTCTCAAGAACTGCTCGAGCACCGGCTGCTTTAGAAATTCTCGGTGCACTCGAGTTGCCGCACCTCATAGTCCCATCCCTACTTTAAGGTTACTCAAGAAAATTATCTTATATAGCCTACATACGCTGTAAATTTTAACAATTTGCCTGTAATAGCAATTATACTATTGAAAATTCCTAAATCTGGGTTTGCAGGTTACAAATTTTGAAACTTTACTGAAGCTACAGCATGCTCATTCTTCCAACAGGCATTAGTTAAGCTCAAGGGGTATGAAAAACACTTGCCCTTTTACCTCTATGACCATCCAAAGCTTAGACATTAAATGACAAGCATATTACTGAGTTGACATTCAAGTTTTCTTGACACAAGTTTAACCCTATTTTGCTTGAGAGCTCAAAATTTTAGTGTGAAACATGATGATTTGTAATTATGTTTGTGCATGAGAAATAACACACTGGAATTGAGAAAATGGCAAGCATGAATTCAAAGAATTCCTCTACACTTAGTACACCTTCACCCTTAACACGATACTGCCAGACCATACACAAGTACTGAAACAATGGCAAATATTCAGCATCTTGAGTTCACTACCATTGATCATCCTCTATATGTAGTCTCAACATAGCCCCCATCCAACTGTCAGGTTTTCAAAACTGAAAGAACACTTTAGAGGTTTCCAATCACCACAGATTTCAGTTTTACAAAGGTGTTCTGAAAAGTAATGCTTCAGTATTTTTAATGTGAAAACTTTTTAAGCTTTGAAAAGAAAAATCACTGCCTATGTGTCATTTCCACACTTTCTTTTTCTATCTTTTCAGCATGTTTTTAAGAGCTTTATTCTTGCATTTTAGTAAATGTGTAAATTCCAGCAGTCTGTAGAATTCTTGACAGTAATTTGTTGCTTGAATAATCAGATTGTTGCTTCAGATAAGCAGTCAGTCTAGGGAGAAAATAGCTTGATAGAGATGGTAGGGACCATGCTTGTTCTAAGACGATTTAGGGGGAAATGTCAGTGACTGGAGAAATGGGCAGAAGGTATAAACTAGATGCCAGCCATACTCTTCTTATGCCTCCGTAATGGATTTGAGGTGTTGCTACTGCTGATAGTACCTCTGAGCTAGCACAGGCCTCACCTGTTACGCCAGTGGCGAATCTTTCTGAGAGATTCATACAAGCACAGAGGGTGGGTTTGTTATTGGGAACTCCAATGTTATGCTAGTAAAGGAGCCCCCTTAGGGAAAAGGCAAGGAGGTCAGAAGAGAAGACCAGTGTCCACTCTTGTTTACTTCCCAGAGGTCTCATCCGAGTTGTGGAGGTGACTCTGTCGGTGGGCATTGGGTGCATCCATCTGCAAATCATTACCCATGTTGTCATCAGTGATGCATGCAGCCTGGTTCTCAGTTCCTACAGGTGACTGGTGGATTTGTTGAAGGCGGCAAGCCTCACTCACAGACACAATCAAAGCTATTGATTTGTAGCATCAGCAGCATTCCCAGAACTGATCACAGACCTCTGATTTGGAGCTTAATGGAAGGCTTAAACCAGAGGCTCAAACAATTTTGTGAGGATCTTGTATACAAATTTCTCTACCTCTGTTGCATGGAGAATGTAGGATCTCCCTTAATAGGCAAGACGTGCATTATGAGCTAGAAATGGCTTCTAGAGTAGTGGAGTATGTGTAACGTACACAATGGTTTTTTAGGTTAGAAAAAAAAAAATCCCTCCACAGGCCCAAAAAGATGCATTCTGAGTCAAGGCAGGGTAGCATTTGTAATAACAGGACAGGACAAGAAACTGATAATATGGTAGTATTTAACTGTGGAGCATCTATGGAAAGATCCCAGAATTACACCCATTTATAAACAGCCACTTTTCCCACATACACTCCTGGCCATTAAAATTGTTACACCATGAAGATGATGTGCTACAGATGTGAAATTTAACTGACAGGAAGAAAAGTCTGTGATATACAAAAGATTAGCTCTTCAGAGCATTCAAAGGTTGGTGCCAGTGGCGACACTTACAACATGCTGACATGAGGAAAATTTCCAACCAATTTCTCATACACAAACAACAGTTGACCATCGTTGCCTGGTGAAACATTGTTGTGATGCCTTGTGTAAGAAGGAGAAATGCATATCATCACATTTCCGACTCTGATAGAGGTTGGATTGTAGCCTATCGCGATTGCGGTTTATCGTATCGCGACATTACTGCTCGCGTTGGTCGTGATCCAATCACTGTTAACAGAATATGCAATCAGTGGGTTCAGGAGGGCAATATGGAACGCCGTGCTGCATCCCAGCATCCTCATATCATTAGTAGTCAAGATGACAGGCATATTATCCCCATTGCTATTACGGATCGTGCAGTCACATCTCCATCACTGAGTCAACAGATGGGGACGTTTGCAAGACAACAACCATATGCATGAACATTTCAATAATGTTTGCAACAGCGTGGACTATCAGCTCGGAGACCATGGATGTGGTTACCCTTGATGCTGAATCACAGACAGGAGCGCCTGCGATGGTGTACACGACGACGAACCTGGGTGCACGAATGGCAAAACGTCAATTTTTTTTCTGATGAATCCAGGTTCTGTTTACAGCATCATGATGGTCGCATCTCGGTCACCTCTTGTTCGCATTATGGCACTTTGAATAGTGACCATTACATTTCAGATGTGTTACGACCCATGGCGCTACCCTTCATTCGATCCCTGCGAAACCCTACATTTCAGAAGGATAATGCATGACCGCATGTTGTAGGTCCTGTAAGGGCCTTTCTGGATTTGGAAAATGTTTGACTGCTGCCCTGGCCATCACATTCTGTAGATCTCTCACCAACTGAAAATGTCTGGTCATTGGTGGCCGAGCAACTGGCTTGCCACAATATGCCAGTCACTACTCTTAATGAAATGTGGTATTGTGTTGAAGCTGCATGGGCATCTGTGCATACAACAATGTAGGCCTGTGACAGTTCCACGCAAAGAAACAAGGCGTGAAACCCCCCCCCCCCCCCTCCATCAGAAACAAGACTCCACCGCCTCCAAATTTTGCTATTGGCACTACATATGCTGGTAGGTGACATTCACTGGGCATTCACTATACCCACATCCTGCCATTGAATCACAGTATTGTGTACCCTGATTCATCACGCAATTCAACGTTTTTCCATTGTAAATCGTCCAATGTTTGTGCCCCTTTCTCCAAGGGAGGCGTCATTTAACATTGACCTGTGTGATGTGCGGCTTATGGGCAGCCTTTCAACTATGAAATCAACTTCTTCCTAATTGTAATAGTACTTCGAGTGGATCCTGATGCAGTTTGCCATCTCTAATGACCAAGACCATTAAACCGGAAGCTTTTTTCCTGATACAGTTTGGAATTCCTGTATGATGGTATGGATAGATGCCTGCCTATTACACTGTACGGCCCTCTTCAACCATCAGTGGTCTCTCTGTCAACAGACGAGGCTGGCCTGCAAGCTTTCATGCTGTATGTGTACCTTTACTTTTCCAATTCACTATCACATCAGAAACAGTGGAACTAAAGATGTTTAGGAGTGTGGAAATCTTGTGTACAGACTTCTGACACACGTGACACCAAATCACCTGACCAAGTTCGAAGCCCGTGAGTTTCCCAGAGCGCCCGATTCTGCTCTGTCACAATGTTTAATGACTACTGAGGTTTCTAATATGGAGTACCTGGTAGTAGCTCATAACACAAAGCACCTAGTCTGAATAACCTGTCTTGTGGGAGATGTCTGGATACTTTTGATCCCATAGATTATATCACAAGGCAGGCTGAATGGTAAGGATGGGCATGTGAAAATAATGACAAAAATTATATTTCAAATGAGGTTCATACGGGTCCAGAATGTGAAATAATTTGGGTAAACATACATATGTGGTTACTGCCGGTATTTATAACCCCCCCCTCCTCTGCCACATCACACACACACACACACACACACACACACACACACACACACACACACACACACACACCAACCACTGAGCAGCAGTATTGCTGGAACATCTGAGCGAAATCTTCGAAGATGTTTTGCATACATTTCTTAGTCATGTGATAATATTAGGTGGAGATTTTAACTTAATGGGGTTCAGAGTGGGAGCTGCAGATGTTTGCAACAGGTAGCAAGTATAGAGAATCAAGTGAAATTTTTTGTAGGCACTTATGACTAACAGACATAAAGTTTTTGACTTGGTGCAGAACACAGAGTCAGTAACTGTAAGCCCATTACAACATCACTGAGTATAGCTATAAGTAGGAATGTGAAGAAAGTTAGGTAGTTCTGTTTAGCAAGAGCCACAAGAGACAGATTTCAGAGCACTTACACAAGTATGCACACGGCATCCAAACTCTGTTGACTCAATGCCCAGGTGTATAAAGGCCGTTAGTACAGTCAGCGGTGGTTGTTCTGGGTACTGATTTCTCAGGATCTATGCACCCAAATTGCGTGAAAATTTAATCACATGTCAGTTCTAGTACAATATGTATGTCCAATGAATACTCATGTATCATCTGCATTTTTTCTTAGTGTAACAATTTTAAAGGCATGTAGTGTAGTAACAGGGATGGAAACCGGCTGAAACCAGATGCTAAAATTCTAATCTCAGGCTGCAATATACACTATGTGATCAAAACTATATGGGCACCTGGCTGAAAATGACTTACAAGTTTGTGGTGCCTTCCATCAATAATGCTGGAATTCTATATGGTGTTGGCCCATGCTTAGCTTTGAAGACAGCATTCACTCTCACAGGTATATGTTCAGTCAGATGCTAGAATGTTTCTTTTGGAATGGCAGCCCATTCTTCGTGGAGTGCTACACTGGGGAGAGGTATTGATGTAGGTCTGTGAGGCCTAGCGTGAAGTGGGCGTACCAAAATATCCCAAAGGTGTTCTATAGGATTCCTCAAATCAGGACTCTGTGCAGGTCGATCCATTACAGGTATGTTTTTGTCATGTAATCACTTCACCACAGGCTGTGCATTGTGAACAGGTGCTTGATCATGTTGAAAGATGCATTCGCCATCCCCGAATTCCTCTTCAAGAGTGGGAAGCAAGAAGGTGCTTAAAACAACAATGTAGGCCTGTGACAGTTCCACGCAAAGAAACAAGGCATGAAACCCCCCCCCCCCCCCTCCATCAGAAACACGACTCAACCGCCTCCAAATTTTGCTATTGGCACTACATATGCTGGTAGATGACATTCACTGGGCATTAACTGTACCCACATCCTGCCATTGAATCACAGTATTGTGTACCCTGATTCATCACGCAATTCAACGTTTTTCCATTGTAAATCGTCCAATGTTTGTGCCCCTTTCTCCAAGGGAGGCGTCATTTAACATTGACCTGTGTGATGTGCGGCTTATGGGCAGCCTTTCAACTATGAAATCAACTTCTTCCTAATTGTAATAGTACTTCGAGTGGATCCTGATGCAGTTTGCCATCTCTAATGACCAAGACCATTAAACCGGAAGCTTTTTTCCTGATACAGTTTGGAATTCCTGTATGATGGTATGGATAGATGCCTGCCAATTACACTGTACGGCCCTCTTCAACCATCAGTGGTCTCTCTGTCAACAGACGAGGCTGGCCTGCAAGCTTTCATGCTGTATGTGTACCTTTACTTTTCCAATTCACTATCACATCAGAAACAGTGGAACTAAAGATGTTTAGGAGTGTGGAAATCTTGTGTACAGACTTCTGACACACGTGACACCAAATCACCTGACCAAGTTCGAAGCCCGTGAGTTTCCCAGAGCGCCCGATTCTGCTCTGTCACAATGTTTAATGACTACTGAGGTTTCTAATATGGAGTACCTGGTAGTAGCTCATAACACAAGGCACCTAGTCTGAATAACCTGTCTTGTGGGAGATGTCTGGATACTTTTGATCCCATAGATTATATCACAAGGCAGGCTGAATGGTAAGGATGGGCATGTGAAAATAATGACAAAAATTATATTTCAAATGAGGTTCATACAGGTCCAGAATGTGAAATAATTTGGGTAAACATACATATGTGGTTACTGCCTGTATTTATAATCCCCCCCCCCCTCCTCTGCCACATCCTCCCCCCTCCCCAGCACACACACACACACACACACACACACACACACACACACACACACACACACACACACACACACACACACCACTGAGCAGCAGTATTGCTGGAACATCTGAGCGAAATCTTCGAAGATGCTTTGCATACATTTCTTAGTCATGTGATAATATTAGGTGGAGATTTTAACTTAATGTGGTTCAGAGTGGGAGCTGCAGATGTTTGCAACAGGTAGCAAGTATAGAGAATCAAGTGAAATTTTTTGTAGGCACTTATGACTAACAGACATAAAGTTTTTGACTTGGTGCAGAACACGGAGTCAGTAACTGTAAGCCCATTACAACATCACTGAGTATAGCTATAAGTAGGAATGTGAAGAAAGTTAGGTAGTTCTGTTTAGCAAGAGCCACAAGAGACAGATTTCAGAGCACTTACACAAGTATGTTCGAAGTAAAATGACAAGAGATGGAAAAGATCCACCATGGTTCAACAAACTTTTATGAAAGCAAAAATAGTTTCAGTACAAATATAAATGCAGCAAAATCATCAGAGAAAAGCAAACATTTTATAATACCAAAATTGGCATAACTACAGCTATATACCGCATGTTCTAACAGTTAGGAAGTAAAATTTTTTGTACTGACTTGGCAGAAAAATCCCAAGAAATTTTGGTCTTTATTTCAAAAGAGGAAAGCTTTGTGAACCTGATGCAGTACTAAATCCAGTATTACACACCATATGGTTCTAGCAGCAGTAGTGTACCACCAGACTGTTAGAGGAGCAAAGTGTCTGCAATGATTGGAAAAAAAAGCACACGTCACACCCATTTTTTAGAAGGGTGATGCTGGTGTGTTGTATAATTTTGGAACACATTTTATACTAAAATATTCTGACACATCTGGAAACTGAAAATATCTTCAGGAATCAAAATAATTTCATAAATTAGAGATAATATGAAATCCAGCTTGTGATGTTTGTCCACAAAACGAACACAACAGGTCATTCTCAACAAGGAGTCTCAATATGTAAAAGTGATTTCTAGCATGCCGCAAGTGAATGTTGTAAGATTGTAGTATTGCCCAATAGATAATGTCAGGAAGATCAATGAGGCTTTTCATAGATGATGTATACACCAAGAAAATTGTAAGAGAAATGCAGTAACATTTGCAGTATCCATGCATAGTATGTGGAGTAACGGTTGACTGTCAACATAAAAATGTAAAGTAGTGCAAATACGAAAGAAAGATCCTTTATTGTACTGGGTGGTTATAATTAAACTGACTGTGTTCTAGGTGCTAAGGATTCGGGTGTATACTTCACAGGATGCTGAAACTTCTTGGGTATATTCAGTAATTTGTGTGCTTGTGGAGTACGATAAAAAAAAATTATAATTCCACTTTTTGCCACAACATGACAATATTGTGCTGTAAGCAATCAGAATGTGGTGTAGGTGCAGGAATATGGAGGGATAACAGTGGTTCTGGAACATTTATTAGGATATGGTGACAACTTACATGTATTTAATATGCTCTCCCAACTTGCAATAGGCTGCATCTGTACCACACTGTGGGCAACAGTAGCCCGCAGAATATCAAGTGTAATGTGTATGGTATGTCATCCTATCCTTCCAATCAGGACGAGTGCAGATACATCCCTGACTGACATGATCCTTCCAATATCCCCACAACCAGAGATCACATGGATTTAGGTCAGGAATCTGGAAGGACATACTTCGTGAAAGTGCTTGGATATTATATGATTCTCACCATAGGTTTCTCGAAGCTCACCTTTCACCTGGTGAGCCATGTGTCGTGTCTTCCAATCTTGAATGAAAATAGTGATGTGGACACAGTTTTGTTCTCACAAAGCCAGAATCACGTGTTGCACGTGATCTTTATAATATGCAGCTGGTACTGTACACCTAACAGGCTCACAAGGTTTCATCTCCTTGAAGAAAAATTGACCAAGACGGAAGGAGCTTGTGAAACCATACCACACAGTCATGTTAGCTGAGTGCAGAGGATGATTCTGCACAATGTGTGGGTGAGTACAACCTCATTTGTGACAGATCTGTTCATTTATGGAATTGAGCAAAGAAAAATGTGTGTATCAATCCAAAGAAGATTCCCTGCTCACATATAATCCATTTCCATGCATGCCAAAAAACGAATGGCAAAGTCAAGGCATTGCAGCCCACCCTGGAGCTGCATTTGGTGCACATTATGAATCTTGTTGATATACCAGTATAAAATGTGCCGCAAAATCTTTTTGAACTATTGGCTGCAGATTTTAAGGTAACTGCTTTCTAGCCGACTACAGTTACAGAAAGGTTATTCTTCAAAAGAGATACATTGGCTGGCCAGTAGTTACCTTTATGCTGTATTGTTAATAGTCACCCAAAGAAAGAAAAAAAGAACAAGTTATTGGAACAGGGTTCCTTCATCAGGTATGAGAAAAGGTAAGCAAAAAGGAATGGGGGCAGAAGGGAAAGGTAATACATGACCTAGGTCATGAGGATGATGTTTAAGCTTAACCTCTCTCTTCTGTTCCCATTCCTTTTTCTTCCATTCTCACCTACCTGATGAAGGAAACCGGTTGCAAAAGCTTGTTTTTCTTTTCTTTCTTTCTTTTTTTTTTTTTTTTTTGTGACAATCAGTGGTACAGCACAAGGGTAAGTACTGGCCAGTCAGTCTATCTCATTTGAAGAATAATTTATCATCTCTGTGGAGAATTTCCATCAACAATGAAACACAGTTACAGAAAGTTCATCAAATACAGTTACAGAAAGTTCATCAATAACTGCCCTCTCTCTGCTGCACCATCTATTCATAGACCATTTATTAACACTGGGCCTCTTCACAGCTATTTATGTTAGCAATATTTCTGCAATGCACTGCTGCTGATGCTATTCTGATAAAACAACTGTACCAGCCGAAGATGGTCTTTCTTCCCAATAGACATTGCAGTTCTTAAGGAAAACGTAACCTTCTCAACCCTTTACACCAATAGTCACTACAAAAACGACATCAACAAGTGTCTCCAAACTGATATTGAACCAGGAAACATTTCACATTCTGACTGCTTATAGCGCTATATTTTCACTTGGTGGCAGAAAATGGAACTACGTATAAGTTTTTTTCATCACACTCCAAGAGTGCACTGATTTCTCAACATATCCAGGAAGCTTCAGTAACCTGTGTACAGCCTCAACTGCAGCACGTGCAAAGCCGTTCATTTAATTATAACAAGCTGGTATGATTAAACGACTGCAGACCAATCACTGGAAGTTGTTGGGAGTAGGCATTAGGAGTAATTTGAAATGAAACAATAACATAAATTTCATCATGAATAGCCTAAGTCAGATGCCAGCATTAGATACACCAACAAAGGAAATGACTGACAAAACACTTGTACAATCAATACCTGAATAATGTTCATCAATGTGGGATCTGTATGAGAAAAAGTTGGTCAAGGAGCTAAAGAAGATGCAAAGGAGAGCAGTGCTATTCATGACAGCTTTATTTAGTAAGCACAATGGTGTTAAGAATATTGGGGATGTGTAGTTTGTGGGTGAACTTGTTTAGTTGAACTATTCTGTGAAATGAACTATAGTTCCTTTACTCCTTGTTTTCCTGGTCAGCTGGAAATTGGAAGGTGCATGCTCAGATTTCCCTCCCCTGAGTACACTCCACCCCCAGGACCTAAAATGTGTATTTCAGAAGTCCTAACTCATAATTGCGTAAACTGCATTGAATCGTAAGTCAGGAATAGTTGGCTTAGTTTAGTTGATGAACTAGTTCCGATCTGCGTGAACTGAGTTGTATTGAAAGACTGACATAATTTAGTTAGTTCACTTAGTTCAATTGATGAACTAGCCTAATTGTGCGAACTTCATCAGATCGGAAGGCTAAAACAGTTCTGTTAGTTGCATATTAAATGGATATTTTTATTATTCTTCATTTATAAATTCAATGAAAAGTATTGCTATCAATGCAATTTTGCATCTAGAACTAAGGAAATGTGTGTGTGGCTTTTCAATTGGACATAAAAAATAATACATATTTCAAAGAATTTAGAAATTTAGTCTGTAAGTGGGTGAAAGTTTTTTTCTGAAAATAAATAAAGCTATTTCTATGAAATATGAGATATGACTTTTCAGTTGGAAATACATGTGTGTTTTTTGAAAAATCAACCCCTAAGTTGCAGAAATATGACTTACAATCATCCAAACGAAACCACTAAGGACATGAACTTGAAATTTAGAGGAGATGCTGATGTACTAGCGGTATTGTTTAAGAAGGGATTTTTTGAAGTGTCTTCCTTAAGGGGGTGAAATAGATAATGAAATATGATTTAAAATTTTTATGAAAGTATGTCCCTATTCAGTCAATATTGATGCCATAACTATGAATATTGGTATCTGGTTTCTTGATCAGAAATTAAAATATTATTCTTTCAGGAGTTTTGCTAATTTCAGGAAACGCCAGTGGTAAATGCTACAGAAGAGACTTTTTCACTAAAATATCGGTGTCTGATAAAATTTCAGAGAACAGACCTTTCTTGACCACCCCCATGACCCACAGGCATTGTAGAGGTTGGGTGGCTTGCTTGCCTCAACAATGCAGATAGCCACACCATAGGTGCAACCACAGCAGAGGGATATCTGTGAAGAGGCCAGACAAACTTGTGGTAGCTGAAGAGGGGCAGCAGCCTTTTCAGTAGTTACAAGGGCAGCAGTCTGGGTGATTGACTGAAATGGCCTAGTAGCATCAGCTAATGTGGCTTTGCCATGCAACTATTGTGAATGGCCGAAAGCAAGGGGAAACTATAGTTGATATTTTTCTTGAGGACATGGAGTCTCCCATTTGGATCTTTGGACAGGGACTACTTAGGAAGATGTCATCTTAAAGAAAAAAACAGGCATTCAACACATCAGATTGTGGAATGGCTTTCCAGATCCCCCAACCTAAATCGAAGTAACTTCTTGTTGTGAGGATATTTGAAGGACCATGTTTTAACAATGTTTCATGAAATATATATTAATAATACATCACATCGATCAGTGGTAGATCCAGTAGCTCAACTATCTATACATTATTAAATAACTACGGGTTCTTCCAGGTCTTTTGAATCACAAATACGTCACATTTCATCAACATAAATACCAAAGAGTTTACTTAAAGTTTATGAACTAAAGTCAATGCTATTGCACGTATCTGTTTAAATAAAATAAAATTAATTGCAATGCCTGAACCAGCTTTGGATTGAATTTCAGATATTTTTACTTTTCAGTGTTTCCACCACTTGTGGTATGATTTTTCCCAAACTAATTCTAATTTTTTCCATGCATAATATCTGTCATTATTTTTACACTTGTGACCTAATGTTTTCAAAAATCCCCTTCTGTTTCATTAATCAAATCAGTTAAGTTATAGTCATTTGTATTTAAGACAGTACCCTTCAGGTTTACATTTTCAGGATTATTTTCAAGGCACAATATAGTTTGATCAACTTGTTCCCTGCTAACAACATTTTAGTTCTCGACACAAATATTTTAAAATGCTTCATCATTTACATCATGTATCCTATTTTTAACATTTACATCTTCCATATACTGCTTAAGTACACAATCCACTATCTGTTTCATTATTATTTTTCACATATTCCCTACTTGCAACCTTTTCATATTCAGTACCACTATCTTTACATAAAGTAACCAATCCATCATCATTAGCAACAACATATTTCTTACTTGATACATTTTCATATTCAGTACTATCATCTTTACAAAGTATATTATATTCATCATCATTAGCATCAACATTTTCCCTTCTTGCAATATTTTAATTGTTCTCTACACAGCTCACTAGACACCTCATTACTGTCAACATAACTCTTATCCTCAACATCAATAGAACTACTCATCTCATGATTAAAAGTGTCATCGCAATCAGGTATACTATCATTGCATTTAGCAGTACATACATTAATCAATTTACATTTGTCCATTTCAGGTACAAAAATATTGCTACATTTAGATACAGGCCTACATTCATTTTCCTGTGTACTGAAATCAAATCCATTTAAAATTTCAAGAGGTTTAGTACAAGTATTTTCAAGTACAATATTATCCAAACTATCTGCATTACAGGTGTCATTTTCTATCACATTAACTTCATTTTGAGATACACACTTAGTAAAGCCATTATTTTCAACATAACATAACATCTCCTTCAGGAGAGGAAGCAATGCCGCGAGACTTCAAGTTAACCAACCAACTAACTGCTGGTGTGGCGTAATGGATAGCATCACAAATTTTTGTTACAGGGTCAAATGGTCTATCTAAATGTATTAAAGTTTTTAACTGCTGTTTACAAAATTGATATCATCCTCCTGGTCTGTCTCCATTGACAGAGCCATCAAAAATTTCACTTTTGACACTGATTTGTATACTTTCACCCCAATATTTGTTTAAAAAATTATTTTTAAAATCACTAAATGTTGTCCAATTTATAGGATGTAAATCACTTTCTGGGAATCTTTTTACAGGAATTTTAGACCATAAACTAAAATTGTATATTACATTTTTTACAAGGTCATTATTTACAAAATTACCTGATGAATGTTCACTATTAATGCCCTCATTTACAATTTTTTCTTCCTTATCAACTCTTCTTTTAACTCTTCTACTTCTGATTCTACAACTTTAAATTAATCTTTAACTTTTTCCTTTTCCCTATTAACTTTGCTTTTAACAAACTCTACACTTTTTTCCAATGTTTGCACTGCTGAGTTTACATCATTAAATCTAGTCTTTAAATAGGTATTCCTTTCATGTGCGCATTAATTTGATCATTTTGAATTTTGTTTATTAATTTGCTTTTAATTGAATTTATTTGGTCAGTAAGCTTTTTCAATTAAAATATTCCCAATTTTATATGGCATTGTCTGTAGCATATCTAAAGTCTGTTTTTGTTCCATAGGAAAATTCCCTTTTACATCTGACGCCATAACACTTTCCATATTGAATAAAATGCACTCAAATCACTGAAAATCCAAATTTGGTAACACTTACAGTTTCCAGCATCCAGTCCTTTTCAGTCCTGACTGTCTCTCTTCATCGTCCAGTTTTTCTCCAAAATAAATCGTCATTTCATATTGAACTTCAGTCTGGTCAAATTTATTATGATCTCATTTGAAAAACATAATACATGTATCACTTCTTCTTCCTTTTGCTTCTGCTTTTTTTCTGAAACATGTCACATTAGTAGATTACAAAAGTTGACAACAATTTCCTGGATCCAATGCACCATATTTAACAATGTTTCATGCAATATATATATGGTCACGTTGAAATGGAACAAGGCTTGACTTCGAAGGCAGGGTTGTCAACTGTACACAGCACTTATACTGAAAGCAGGTTTATTGTGAACTTAACATACATGCAGCACTGACAGCCTCTCGGGCAGAGTGATCTGCTATTTATACACAGAGAGATTGTACCAAAAATTAGAAGAATAGTTAACATAACAAACATGTAGAAATTACAAGTGAACATAAGAAACATGCAGATATTCTGGAAATGATAATTACAAAGGAATAAATTTTTGCCAGTGGACAGGATTGAACTGACGACCTTCAGCACTGCAATCGGTGATGCTATCCATTGTGCCACACCGGCAATTGGTTAACTTGGAGTCTCGCAGCATTGCTCCCTCTCCTGAAGGAACAGCAACCCACTTTTAGGTTCCCTTTGGTGCCTGCTGCAATATCCTGGATCTTGGTCTAGTCATGGGCCCCTGTATGGCAGTTCTGGAGAATTGTTCCATTCTACACGATTACTGACGACGGACGTTCCTGTCGTGGCTTCATCAGTATCATTATCATCCTTAGAGACCTTGAACAAAGAGCCATTTTCACCTCCCTGCTCTTCAGAATCATAGTAAGGCTTCATGCGGAGGATGTGAACAATGTCTCTTCGTTTTTGTCATTTTGACGATGGCTCATAATCCTCGACTTCGTGTGTGACGTCTGTCAGGCGTCATATGACACGATACGGACCAAAGTATCTCTTTAATAACTTTTCTGATAGTCCAACTTTCCATACAGGGGTAAAAATCCATACCAGATCTCCTGGGCTGTACACAACAGGTTGGTGCTTGTCCTTATACCGCTGATGGTCCTTCTGCTGGGCGTCCAGTGTCCGTATGTGAGCCAGCTGTCTTGCTTCTAAGAACCTGGTGATGAGCTGTTTCACATAGTCATTCTGAGTGTCATCCAGCTGTAACAGGAACAGCGTATCCATTTTCGTCTCAGCTTCATGACCATGGAGCAGGAAAAACGGTGTGAAGTCTGTGGTGTCTTGTCTTGCGGTGTTATAAGCAAATGTCACGACTGGCAGTATTGTATCCCAAATCTTCTGCTCAACATTGACAGCATATCTGCTAACATCTTGTTAAAGCGTTCTGTAAGACCATTTGTCTGAGGATGGTGTGCAGTTGTCAATCTGTGGACAATATCGCAACTTGACATTACCTCTGATACTAGTTTTGACTGGAATACTCTTCCATGATCAGATATCATCACACGTGGTGCCCCATGCTTCAAAGTAATGTCTTCTACAAGGAATATAGCAATCTCTGGAGCTTCTGCGGTCGGCACATGTTTAGTGACAGCGTAGCGTGTGAGGTAGTCAGTGCAGACTCTTATCCTTCGGTTACCAGTTGTATACTTCGGAAATCTCCGTAATAGATTGATCCCAACTCGGTGGAATGGAGTTGCTGCAGGTGGAATCTGTACGAGATGCCCTGGAGGTAATTGCGGCACATGATTCTGTCACTGGCACTCTTTACAGTGACTGACATAGTGCTTGACAGATCGGTAGAGACCTGCATCTGATTCTGTCAAGTGACTTAACGAATCCCAGATATTGAAGCATCATGGAAATAATTGAAAATAGCTGGCTGGAGCTGAGCTGGAACAACCAGTAGCCATTTGGAACCCAGTGGATCATAGTTGCTCTTATACAACATCCCGTTTATAAGTTGGAACTCTTTATTGGTCAGTTCTCCTTTCTCCAAGGCCTCTATGGTTTTTTATAGTGCTGGATCTTCCTGCTATTCAGCTGTAACATCACTTAATTCAGTGAGGGCCGAAATTTCATTTGTACTGTTGTTTTCCACTAATGGATTTCTCAAAAGGCAGTCAGCATCCTTGTGTTTGCGCCCGTTCTTGAATACCAATGTAACGTCATACTCTTGGAGTCTTAGTGCCCATCTTGCTAGTTGACCTGATGTATCCTTCAAGCTAGTCAGCCAGCATGAAAAATGGTGGTCTGTCACAATGATGAATGGCTTGCTGATTAAATATGGCCAGAAAGTGTTGATAGCCCAGATAACTGTGAGACATTCTTTCTCAGTTTTAGAGTAGTTTATCTCGGACTTTGAGAGTACTCTTGATGCATAGGCTATCACCTTTTAAACACCTTCCTGAACCTGTACAAGCACTGCACCAATCCCATAGCCACTTGCGTCTGTCTTAAGTTCAGTTTACACATTCTCATCGTACAAGGATAGAACTGGTGGGGAAGTTAGAGCCTCCTTAAGTGCCCGGAAAGTGCTTTCTTTTGTCTCATCGCAGTAAAACATGGCGTCTCCCTGCAGAGGTTCTTGCAATGGACGTGCCTTATTACATAATCCTTTTATGAAATGTCAGTAGTATGAGTACAGCCCAAGGAAAACTTCGTACATCACGAATGTGCAGAGGAGTTGGAAATTCTGTGACTGCCCTTACTTTATCAAGATCAGGACGGACACCATCTCCATGGACTATTTCCCCAGGATTTTTATCTCTTTGGTGAGGAAGAGGCACTTCTTTGTATTGAGGCGGAGACCTGCAGTCTGAACACACTTCTACACAGTTGACAGGGAACTCAGGGTTTCCTCAAATGTTTTTGAGAAAACAACAATATCATCTATATAGCAAAGACACGTCGTTCACTTAAGGTGTCGAAGCAAGTTGTCTTTCATGTGTTTGAATGTGGCTGGAGCATTACACAATCCAAATGGCATTACTTTGAATTCATAGAGGCCGTCAGGTGTAATAAATAATAGCCGTCTTCTCCCTGTCAGCTACATCAACCTCGATTTGCCAGTAACCTGTCTGCATGTCCATAGTTGAGAAGTATGTAGCTCCTTTCAAGCAGTCAAAGGTGTCGTCAATGCACGGCACTGGGTAGACGTCTTTCTTTGTGATTTTGTTCAGCCACTGATAATCGACACAGAATCGCTACGTGCCATCCCTCTTCTTTACGAGGACCATCGGAGACGACCAAGGACTCTCCGAAGGTTGAATAATGTCACTGTGCAACATCTCCTCCACTTTCTCCTGAATTATCTGTTTTTCAGCTGGCGACACTCTATATGAACGCTGGCTAATTGATGGATGATCCCCAGTATTGATACAGTGCCTTATCGCAGGCCGTTTCATCTGACTTTTCTCCTGCTGGGGTGTGAATGTACCCAAAAATTGGTGTAGTATAGCTGACACCTGCTGTCTTTGTTCCTTGGTCAGTCCAGGCCCTTTTGACAGTTCCACTGTTGTTTCCTCCAGCGTGTTATCTGTACTACGAGCAGAGCATGGGTCTTCGTTGATGACATTGAGTTCACCATCCTGGATTGCTTCAGCGTCCCTATACACATTTCTTTGGGGATAAGTTGTGACATATCATGACAGTTGGTGATCCAAATCTCTCCTCGACCACCGGAAATGTTAATGATAGCCGCTGGTATGTAAATTTCTTTTATAAGCCTAATAAACTTTTTACTGTCATCAAGCAGTTCACAGTTTAACCGGTCATCTGTGTTTGTGACTGGAAGCCTCCCCATTGTCAACGGCAGGATCATCACATTGTCAACAACAAGTAGCTTCCCAGAAAATTCCGTTTACGTGTACTTGTCGGAACGACTTCCTCAATTTGTAGCTCAGATCTTCCACAGTCAATGATGGCTTGGGATGCCTGAAGGAAGTTCCATCCGAGGATGATATTATGACTACATTCTGTTAAAATGACAAATTCAAATGGCTGGGTCCTGTTGTTGATGGTTATTCTTGCAACACAAGTTCCCATTGGCTGGACGTACTTTCCAGTAGTGACCTTCAGCACAGTTGCCCCCGTATCACAAAACATTGACTTCTTTCATGTGCGGCGGTAATTATCCAATAATACAGAGAAAGAAGCTCCTGAATCAACAGGTTAGCCGTCATTTATGACATCAAGGTGATTTCCTGACATCTTAGCGATTGGTGTCCATGGAGGATTTTCATCTGCAGTGGCCTCACCTCTGTAGATGGTAGCTTCACTTAGTTGTCCTGGGCACGGCGGCTAGGGGAGCGACTGGTATCTCTGTATGGCGACGGTGAGTGGCAGTGGCGCATCAGAGAGTGACCTCATCCAGGGTTTCTTGCCGTAGGTCGAATACCCGCCTTCTCTCTCTCTGAAGTAGCTTACGACATGCCCAGGGCGCCCACAGTGGAAACACAGTGGTGTGTTGTCTTCTGTTTTCCAGATGTCTGTTGTTCTGTGGGGCATCATTGTTGCTGGGGGAGTTGGTTGTGATCATGTCAGACGTTCATAGGCTGCCATTTGGTGGCTGCAGCGTAAGTCATAGCAGGGTGATGCCATTCTTCATGTCGGGTGCGATTGTTGGGGCAGACTGGGGCTAATGTCTGAAATACCTCTTCCTCAGCAGCATCGGCTCCCTCGTGACATACAGGGCTTGCATCCTTGGCCATAATCTGATGTTTGTTCGGTCTAATAGTCCTGGCTGCCATAAACTGTTGTAATACTTCTCTCACAATTTGTCGCATGAGAGAACCAAACTCATGCTAGTCTTCCACAACGGCCATAGAGATTACATTGGCGAGTCTATCATATTTCTTTCGTCCAACCCTCCTTTGTTTCATCTCTTCAATATGCTGGCAGCACTTGATGAACTCTTCCGTTGTAGCGACGTCTTTTATGACAAGGGCTTCGTACATGTCTTCTGCAATACCATTCATCAGATGCGTGATTTTGTTGACCTCCATCATATTCAAATTGACTATGTTACACAGGGCCAAAAATTTCTGTATGTATGACTGTGTCGGCTCACCATGTCGTTAGGCCCGGTTCTTCAGTTTTTCTTCTGATGAGCGGATTTGTAGCTGGCGGTCTCCAAACGTCTTCTTAAGTTCTGTCTGGAATGCTTCCCAGTCATTCAGCTTCTCTTTGTTGTTTTCAAACCATTGCTGGGCTGTGAAATAAACGCTGGCCAAGCACATTGTATCATCCTAACTGTTGTACTTGGAGACTCGGTTGAACCCTTGTAGCCATTTGTTGGGGTCCTGTCCAGCATCTCCAGAGAACATCGATGAGTGTCTGATGTGCAGCTAGCTTACTGCTGGATTTGTCTCCATGGTTCTTCTGATAATATGGACTTTCAGAAGGATGTGCTCGGTATATCCCTTGTATTCCGGTTCTAGTCCGTGTAAGCGACAGCTTTTACGTTGCCTAATCGGAGCCACAGTGATGCAACTGTTGCACGGGATACCCGATGCCTCCACCAAACAATGTTGCTTTGCAATGGCAGAAGGCTTGACTCTGAAGGCAGGGTTATCAACTGAACACAGCACTTATACTGAAACCAGGTTTATTGCAAACTTAACATACACGCATCACTGACAGCCTCTTGGGCAGAGTGCTCTGCTATTTATACACAAACAGAATGTACAAGAAATTAGAAGAATAGTTAACATAACAAACATGTAGAAATTACACGTGAACATAGGAAACATGTAAAATATTCCGGAAATGATAATTACAAAGAAATAAATTTTTGCCGGTGGACAGGATTGAACCGACGACCTTCAGCTCCACAATCGGTGATGCTATCTATTGCATCATACCGGCAGTTGGTTAACTTGGGAGTCTTGCAGCATTGCTTCCTCTCCTGAAGGAACAGCAACCCACTTTTAGGTTCCCTTTGGTGCCTGCTGCAATATCCTGGATCTTGATCTAGTCATGGGCCCCTGTATGGCAGTTCTGGAGAATTGTTCCCTTCTGCACGATTACCAATGACGGATGTTCCTGTCGTGGCTTCATTAGTATCATTATCATCCTTAGAGACCTTGAACAAAAAGCCATTTTCGCCTCCCTGCTCTTCAGAAGCATAGTAAGGCTTTATGCGGAGGACGTTTTTGTCATTTTGACGATGGCTCATAATCCTCGACTTCATATGTGACGTCTGACAGGCGGCATATGACACGATACGGACCAAAGTATCTCTTGCGGCAATATTAATAATACATCACCTCGATCAGTGTTAGATACAGTAGCTCACCTGCCTATACATTGTTAAGAAATGATGGGTTCTTCCAGGTCATTTGATTCATAAATATGTCACATTTCACTGAAATAATTGATTTATTTACTTTTTTGAAAAAGCACACAAATAAAAGCTGACATGTTTAAACTTCACAAATTAAACGACTGTACCAAGACTCCTAAGACATGTTAAAGACAAACTTATGGGTGAAAGACATACTCATTGACAGTAAAAGGACTGAATTAATGACTATGACATGACTCTTTCCATAACATGTTGTAAACTTAGAATTCACCGTAGAAAGACTCTTCTGTGTGTGCACCAGTTTGCATGTATATATACACTGTAGAATTTCTAGAACAAGGAAGTTGCATTATAACATATTAAAAAGCTTGTTTGTAGGACATAAATGAATCCATCACAACCGAGATTTATATAAAATTATAACAATAAATTTGTAAATGTTTTCGTAACTACCAAAACAAAGATTTGGTATATAAAGAAAGTAAGACTAGAGCAGTACATATATTTTTTTATATTATTTATAATGGCTAAATTAATTACATAGTTTTAAGGTAAGCAGAGCATCACAAACAAGTCAGTACATTATGAAAGACATCAGATAATGTTTTTTGGAAATATCATTTTTGTTGTTGTGGTCGTTTTGAGGGGACTAAGAGAAATATAACTAGCAAAAACATATTATTACACAATATTAATGCTATGTTTGTTTACAAACAGAAACAGTTTAATAAAATGATTTGTTATTGTTGTAATTAAATAGTTTTATATTATATTATAATATTTTATGAATAGATTCATGATTATACATAAGGAAAGGTTCAGTTATGATTGGTATCGTACACTTCATTTATTCAAACGAGCTGAATTTTGTGGGGTATATAGATTACAATGTTCACCAGGAATGTATTAAAACTCTTCCTGATCTGAAATAGAGCTTACAACAATACGTCGTCCACATTAAACCGAATAAGCTGCGGGCAACTGTCGACCATGCCATGTTACAGATGTGCCATGTTGCTGAGATAAGAGACCATATTGAATACATTTGTAAGTTGTGATCTTATCTTGATAACCACCATTATCTTCACCAGTTCCTACACCCATACCACATTCTGATTGCTCACAGTGCTAATTTTCACTTGATGGCACAAAGTGAAACTTCATCATATTCCTCTAGCACACTGATTACTGTACATCCCTATGACATTTCGGCATCCTGTGATGTATTCAGCTCCCACTGCAGCACTTGGAACACCGTCGGTTTAATTATAACAACCCCGTATTTATTACAATCTCTTGTTAGTCCATTTCCTATCCTCCTCTCCCTGTCCATCTCCTTCTTCCCCATTTCTCTGTCCTTCTCGTCCTCCCTCCTCTCTCTTTCTTCTTTCTCTCTCTGTCCATATCCCATACCACTCAACTATGAAAAGTTACACCTACCAATGACTACGGTGATCTTGAAACATGTCTGAAGTTTACTGCAAGATAACCCTTGTCATGCTTCATATTGTGACTTGTAGACTATAAAAGCCTTCTCCATGAAAACATAAATGGAAAGAGTCAACTGGTGACAGTCTGCTGTAAGGTACCCTCCTCTTTGCCCTATGCAAAATTTCATGAAGCCAGCCATTTCCCTCTTGTTTTGATGGTCAAGTGCTCAAAATTTCATCAAGATGAAAATAAAATTGTAAATTTGTATGAATCAGTAATGTCATATCCTAACCATTATTGTAAAAAATTAATTCTGAATTTTGAAAAGTAGTATTATGAAATTCCCCCCCACTGATACATTTCTCTGTTCATAAAAATGTAACTCGTATAGGACTACTTCATTTTGCTCACTACACCTATAAATATTATAATTGGAAGTCCAGTGATGATTACGACAATCTTTTGAAAACAAATAGATTTCCGCTCACCACACAGTTGTCATGATAAATCACAGAAAGGCATACTCAAAAGGCTTCTCAAAACACACACACACACACACACACACACACACACACACTCCTACCTCCAGCTGTAGTCTCTCTCTAATGACCACAATGTTGGTGGTATGTTAAACCCTAATCTTCCTTCCTTTGCTTCCTTCTTCTAGCCGCTGTTATGAGTCTGACATGCGGATGCCCTGTTGAAGTAGCATTCAGCAATAGGCACAAAGAAACAACAGGAGGGGCAGGGGGGAAGAGATGCACAGTAAGAGTGGGGAATTATGCCAGCGCTATCTTGCAGAGTGTGCATAGATTACATGGGCAAGGATATGGTGCTAGGTGCCAGGACAGGAAAATGTGGGAGGAAGGCTAGGGGGTCAGAAAAATGTTCAAATGTTTGTAGAGCTTATGAGAATTAACTACGAGGTCATCAGTCCCTAAACTTAAAAACTACTTATGAACTAGCTTATACTAAAGACAACACAAACATCCATGCCCAAGGGGGGATTCGAACCCCCCGATCTTAGCGGCTGTGCAGACTGTGACTAGCACGCCGCAGACCGATCAACCACTGTGGCTGGCAGGGGGAGGGTGGGCAGAGACTGGACTACATTCACATAATGTAATGCATGTGTGGTGCTAGTGTATGTACACACAGTGGAAGGTCCATGTGGAGCTAGAGTTTGAGCAGGGAAGGGAAGAGGTGGTGAAGGATGGAAAATAATGTTGGCTAAGGCTTTGGGAATTTTACAGAAATGTATGATTTACTGAAACGAGAGTTCCCACATCCAAAATTCATAAAAACTGCTGTTGGTGGGAAGCATGCAAACATCACAGGCTGTGAAGCAGCCATTGTAATGTAGGGTTGCATGACTAGCAACTGGGTAGTCCAGCTGCTTCTTAGCCATAGTTTGTTGATGGCCATGTATGCAGACAGATTACTTGTTTCTTGTCATGCTCACATAGAAATCTGCACAGTAGTTCCAGCTCAGTTTGTACATCATATGATAACTTTTACATGTTTTACAGAGTTTGACAGGATAAAAGATGCCTGCAACATGACTGGTGGGATGATGGATAAGACAGGTCGCACACCTATATCTGTCACAGGGGTCTGAGTTGTGGGGCAACAGGTTGGGAGCCAGGATGGGCAAGGATATAATGGGTAACAGAATACCACTGTCTGATGGGTGAGGAGTGTAGTGGGTAGTATGCTCCTCAATTCAGGGTAGGATGAGAGGTAATGGAAACCCTAATGAAGAATGATTCATTTGCTCCAGCCCTGAGGCTACTGGGTGATGAGAAAAGTGCTCTTTTGAGGGCATACAGTGGCTGGGAAGGGGGGAGGGGGAGAAGTCATGGACAACCATAAAGACAAGGCACATAAGATCTATTTATGTACAAGGTAGAAAGGGTCATTACAGTCTGTGCAGGTCTCAGTGTTTGGGAAGAAACTGCTTGTAACTGCAGATGTGACAACAATGTGTGGTTTAGCTGTCTGCATGGGGTTTTTGAGGTGGAATGGGTGGCAACAGTTAAACTGGTAGTTGGTAGGTTTGATATGGATAGAGCTGTAATGAAGCCATCTGTGAGGTGGATGTCAAAAAGTGAGGAAGATGGCTTTTTTGGTTGAGGAGGACCAAGAGAAGTGAATGGGGAAGGAGGTATTGGAAGTTTTGGAAGAATGTGCAGACTGTGTTCTTACCCTCAGATCAGTTATAAAGCTATCATCAATGAATCTGAACAAGATGAACAATTTGGAATTCTGTGTAGTTAACAATGCCCATGGTCCATGTATAGGTTGGAAAAAAATGGTCCCACACAGGTGACAGCTGATTTACTGTAAATTCATTTGTAGGCGATTCCTTCAAAGGAGAAATAATTGTGAGTGGGGATGTAATTGGTCATGGTAACAAGGAAGGAAGCTGCAAGTTTAAAGTTGGTTGGGCTTTATGAAAGGTGGTGTTCAACAATGGTAAGGCATGAACACTGGGGATGTTTTTTAGAGGGAGGTGTCATCAACAGTGACGAGCACAGTGTCAGATGGTAAAGGGCAAGAACTTTGGAGAGTCAGGGGAGAAACTGATTCTTGTCTTTTATATAGGAGGTATGATTACAAGTAATAGGCTGAAGGTGATGGTCCATAACAGCAGAGAATCTTTTGGTGGGGCACATTAACCAGCCTCAATGGGGTGTCCAATTTATTTTGACTTATGGAATTTAGAAGCATGCGGAAGGTTGGAGTATGAGGCATGGTAAAGGGAGAGGTCCTGGTGAGATGGGCCTGAGGATGTGAGCGAGGGACTGATGATCCAATTAGATTTCTGGAATGGGATCAATGAGGCAAGATTTGTAGGTGGATGAGTCTGGCAGTTGGTGGACTCCTTCTGCAAGGTAAACTACAGTGCTGGAGCCATTGTCAGTAGGTGGGATTATAAGGTTGGTGTCGCTTTTTTGGTGGTGGTTTGCACTTTTTGTTTTGGTGATATGTTGATCTCCATGTTGAGAGATTTGTGGAATGATGATTAAGCAAGATTAAAGATTAGGAAGTCATAAATTTTAAAAGAAAGTAATTTGGGAGTACTGAGGGTGGCTCTAAACTGTATGGAGGAGTGAACTGAGGCGTACAAGAATCAATATTGATTTTGGGTTGAGTCTAATTGGTGGTGTTGGTGATTAAAATGGAATCACATTTTCAACACTAACCCCACCAATCAGACTCAACTCAAAACCAATATTGTATTCTGCCTGACTCAGTTCACTCTTCCTTCCAGTCAAGATCCACTCCCATTATCCCAAATCACCCTCTCTTAACATTTCAGAACTTCCTAACTCAAACAACTATCAGATTCACACACTTACATGCTCACCTACAAACAAACCTGTGGTACATCAGTAGGCACCTGTATGGCACCATCTATACCTACAATCAGCTCAATGGAAACCTACCTGTTTCTTCCAGTACGTAGACAATACTTTCAGGATGTGGCAGACGGAAAAGACAAGCTGAGTGACTTCCTTATGCACCTCAGTTATGTACACCAGAAGTATGGAAGTTGAAGTAGATAGAGTGCTCCCATTTCTGGATATCCTGGTTAAGAGAATGGTTGATGGCTCTTTGGGGCACAGTGTGTACTGGAAGTAAACACACAGCAACCTATACTTGCAGGTGGACAGCTGCCACCACAGAGCTCAGAGGAAAAAAGAAAGTTGTGACACCACCAAAATGTAGTCCTCCCAGTGCAACAAATGTAAGAACCACTGCAAGAGGATCCACTGTGGGTGTCTCTAATATATCACAGAATTCAATGTATCTTCTACACCTACATACATACTCCGCAATTCAGCGTAAGGCGCGTGGCGGAGGGTACCTGTACCACTACTAGGCATTTCCGTTCCTATTCCACTCCCAAAACAGAACGAGAAAAAAATGCATATATGCCTCCATATGAGCCCTAATTTCTCTTATCTTGTCTTTGTGATCACCACGTGAAATGTAAGTAGGCGTCAGCAAGATCGTACTACACTCAGCTTCAAATTCCGACCCTCTAAATTTCCTCAACAGAAATTCATGAAAAGAACGTCGTCTTTCCTCCAGCGATCCCCAATTGAGTTGCTGGAGCATTTCCATGACACTCGCGCATTGGTCAGACCTACCAGTAACAAACCTAGCTGCTCGCCTCTGAACTGCCTCTATGTCTTTCTTTAAAGTGATCTGCTGCGGGTCCCAAACACTTGAGCAATACTCAAGATGTGTCCATACAAGCTTTTTATACATGGTCTCTTTTACAGGTGAAGTACATCGTTCCAAAATTTTCCCAATAAACCGAAGTTGGCTCTCCGCCTTACTCACAACTGTCCTTATATGTTCGTTCCATTTCATATCGCTCTGCAATGTTACGCCTAGATATTTGAACGATGTGACAGCATCAAGAAGATCACTACTAATGCTGTATTCGAATGTTATGGGATTGCTTTTTCTACTCATGCGCATCACCTTAGATTTTTCTACATTGAGAGCTAGCTGCCATTCTTCGCACCAACTATAAATTTTGTCTAAGTCATCCTGTATGCTATTACACTCAGTTATTGACAACACCCTCCCACACAACACAGCATCATCACCAAACAGCCACAGATGACAACTTACTCTGTCTATCAGATCATTTATATAGATAGAAAATAATAGCGGTCCTATCACACTGCCCTGGGGCATGCCTGACGATACACTCGTCTCTGATGAACACTCGCCGTCGAGAACAACGTACTTAGGAAGTCTTCCAGCCAGTCACAAATCTGTAAACCTATTCCATAAGCTTGTATCTTCGTTAGCAGTCTGCAGTGTGGCACCGCGCGGAACGCCTTTTTGAAGTCGAGAAAAACACAATCTGCCTGTTGCCCTTTGTCCATGGCTTACAAGATGTCATGTGAGAAAAGGGCAAGTTGAGTTTCACATGAACGATGTTTCCTAAACCCATGCTGATTCATAGAAAGAAGCTTTTCCATTTCAAGGAAATTTACTATATTCGAACTGAGAATATGCTCCAAAATTCAACATGAAACTGATGTCAACGATATTGGCCTGTAATGCTTGTAGTGAAAATTCAGTTTTATTTGTACATATAAATATTCAGTCTCTAAAATATAAGGCTGATGAATTTGGTGTTATACTGAATGGGAACAACAGAATAACATTATGTGTTAATGAACACTGGTTAAGAGAAGAAGAGATAAATCTGTATGTACCACCATGTTTTAATTTAATTACAAGCTACTGCAGACCTAGTCAAGGTTATGGGGGTTCTTCAATTTATGTAAGTAGTAATCTAGGTGTTGTAGCCTCGTCAAACCTTTATTAAACTTCACAAGTACACATATTTGAAACACAAGTCAGTTGCTTGTCGCTGAGCTGGATTTGGACTGACCGCAGCCTCGCCCGCCAGCCGCCTAGTTGGTGATAGTGTGTAACCAGCTGGTGGGCAGCGCCGCTATGCGGCTAGCCAGCGAGTGGCAGCGGATATGTATGAGGAGCAGCCTCTACACATCTCCCATGTGCAAATTTTACATATGATCAAAAGACGAATTTTGTTAATGACAAGAGTACATGTGTAACAGCAACAAATAAACATCATTTCTCAACAACTTTCGAGTACTTGTAAATGAGGGTTGCAAATAAGCAATTTACTGATATCACCAATTCAAAGTAAGTCAATAGGAGGATGTGCATCTCTTAATTAGGCCAGCAATATTTTAAGTCTTTGCTAGATCAGCTGAAGAAGGTGCACAGCACAGGAACTTGTAAATATTAATTATTATTACTTTAGTACAACAGCTTAACTTTAGTCACAGATTGTGTGTTGACACTTTTTGTTGAACGCAAAGGGAAAGAAAAGGTGACATTGAAAGAAACAGAACAAAAAAAATTTTTTTATTCCACTGGTTTGCGTATCACTACACCTTTGGAATATGCATTGCTTTTCGATGCGCTGATACTGATTGTTGAACAATGCTCACATCCATGCTGTCTTCACCTACCACAGCGAATTCACGATGTGGAACACAGGCGTATCGTCGATAGTGTCTTCTCTGATGGAATTGTGCCCATATTTCCAGGACCGGTGACATCTCCACTGGTTGAGGGTGCATTGATGGATATGTGGGGGACGCTGGAGTTGGAGGGGCATCTTGCACTGGTGGTTGGGTACTACTCAGTGGCACAGCATCCCTACTGACACCTGGAGCCTGGGAAGATGCTGATGAGTGCTCCGGTGGTGGGAGAATGGCAACATCAATGTCCATCGGTTCCTGGCTTGGTTGGAGGGAGTCTTCGGGTGATGATGGTATTCTTGATCGTAGCTGGTCTACATGATGAGCCACATCCCCATCCGCTGTCTGCACTCGGTACATGTGGCTGCCTTGTCGGTGGATTACACTTCCTTGAATCAATTTTTGCTGGCAGCCATAACTGCGCACCCATACTGGTGCCCCAATCTTGCCTGGTGGGATTAGTCGTAAGGTATCACCAGGTGGACGGATAAGGTGAAGTAGGGTGCGTGGTTGGGATCCGTGAAGCAGTTCCGCCATACTATGATTTCTGGCTGATATGAACTGGTAGGTTTGGAGAAAGGTAGTGAGTGCGTCTTTATTAGAGTATGAGGTTAGGAGCTTCTTCATCTGATTTTTGAAAGTGCGGACTTGTCTTTCCACCTCACCATTGGATTGTGGGTGGAATGGAGGTGACGTGAAATGCTTTATGGCACGTTGTAAACAGAATTGGGAGAATTCAGTGGATGTGAACTGTGAGCCATTGTCAGAAACAGTGAAGTTTGGCAGTCCTTCAAGGGCAAATATTTTATTTAGAGCTTGTATAGTGGATTCAGATGAGGGTGATGAGATACGAGTTACAAAAGGAAAGTTTGAATAAGTGTTGATTACTAGAAGCCAGAAGCTACCAAGAAACCCCTGGCATAGTGGATGTGTATCCTTTTCCAAGGAAGAGTTGGTGTCGGCCAGGTGGTGATGGCCAATTTTGGTGCCTACGCCTGCTGGGCACATGAAGTGCAGGAGGGAACCATTTGACAGATTGCCAAGTCAATGCCTGGCCAATAGACATATCGGCGGGCAAGGTTTTTTGTTCTAGTGATGCCCCAGTGTCCTTGGTGAAGTAGTCTCAGCACCTCACGGCGGAGTCCAGCTGGTATGACGACTTGAGATGTGGCGTAGTCCGTAGCGTGCAGAACAATGCCGTTACAAGCCGTAAGTCTGTAGCGTAAGTGGAAATATTTGTGAAGGGGGTCAGAGGCTTTGCCAGGAGGATGTTCAGGCCGACCTACGGCACTATGTTGGAGAACATTACGAAGCACTGGATCGGCTTCTGTAGTGACGGCAATGCACTCACCGGTAATGGGGAAACCTTCAACAGCTTTGTTTTTTTCATTGTCAAGATGGAAGCATAATAGTTCATCTTTATCGAAAATTGGATCAGGTCCATGTGAGAGTCTCGACAGGACATCAGCATTTGCATCTTGGGACATTGATCTGAAATGAATTTCATAGTGGAACTGTGAAAGATAAAGAGCCCGATATTGAAGGCAATGTGCTGCCTTGTCAGGGAGTGAAGAATTGGGATTGAATACAGATACCAAAGGTTTATGGTCAGTAATGAGATGGAACTTACTTCCATACAAGAAAACACTGAACTTCTGCAGAGCATAAACGATTGCAAGGTCTTCCTTTTTGATTTGTGAGAATTTCTGCTGAGCCTCGTTCAATGTTTTGGAGGTGTATGTGATAGGCCATTCAGAGCTGTGAGCATATCGATGCACCAAGACCGCGTCTATGTCAAGCTTCGATGAGTCTGTTGCAAGGACTAACATTTGACCTGGGGTGTACATGGCTAAACATGGGGTTGTGTGAAGCAAGGTTTTGAGGCATGTGAACCCCCGTTCAGAATTGTCTGACCATAAAATAGGAACATTTTTCTTGAAAAGTCTGTGTGGTGGGTGTGTGACTTCTGTGACTGATGGAAGAAACTTGTGGTAGTACGCCAGTGTCTCCAAAAAAGCTTGTAAGTCCTTTACATTAGTAGGGCATGGCAAGCCCTCTATGGCAGCAACATCATCCTTGAGTGAGCATATTCCCTCTTTGGATAACTGAAATCCTTGATAGACAACCAATGGCTGAATAAACTGTGATTGCTGGAAGTTACATTTTATGCCAGCCTTCTGTAGCACCGAAAAAAGGGTTTTCAGAATACAAAGGTGTTCAGCTGTGTTGGTGTCCGTCACAACTATGTCATATTGGTAGTTAATACAGCCTGGGATGTGAGCCAACAATTGTTCAAAAAAATGTTTGAAAATAGCTGGGGCACTGGCAACTCCGAATGGGAAACACTGATATTGATATAGGCCGAACGAAGTACTGATCACCAAAAATGCACGTGAAGCTTTGTCAAGCGGTAGTTGATAGTAGGCCTCTGAGAGACCAATTTTGGAAAAATATTGCCAACCTGCAAGTTTAGAAAATAATTCTTCGAGGTGGGGCATGGGATATGTGTCTATTAAGCATTGTGAGTTTACAGCTGCCTTGAAATCACCGCACAGGTGTAAGTTGCTGTTTGATTTACGGACAACTACTATAGGCACGGTCCATTCACTGATCGTGACCGGCAATAACACACCCACCGCAGCAAGCCGGTCTATCTCTCATTTGACGTAATCGTGCATGGATACTGGCACTAGGCGTGTGTGAAAGAATTTGGGACGGGCTGCCAGTCTTAAAATGATATGTGCCTCATAATTTGATGCGCATCGAAGCCTAGGTGACAAAAGACTGGAGTATTCACGAGGTAATTCCTCTAATTCAGAATATAAAATTTCCTCGGATACAATGTACAAAGCTTGAAAGTGTCATAACCAAAGAGATTTTCAGACCCAGAATGATCTAGTACAAATACCTTGTGTGTGCGAGAGACTGATTTATAAGACATGTCGACTTCAAGTTCTACTAACAGTGATATTTGTGGTGGTTGCAAGTTCTCAGTTTCATGATACAGGGGACAGGGGTGGAGAACCAAGTGTAGCATATGTGTGAGCACTGATCAAGGTAGCTGCAGAACCTGTATTGAACTGCATTTGAACCTCTCATCCTAAAAGTTTGACATCAATAAACAACTTTTTGGAGGAAGGTAAAGTGGAGTTCACGAAGTAGACTGATTTATCCTCATCTTCCCTGTCTTGAACTAGTTGCACATTTCTAGAATGACAGACAGCAGACACATACCTTTCTTGTTGCAGTTTTGACACTTGGCCTAATGCTGGGGGCAGTCTTTCCATGTGTGTTGTGTGAAGCAACGGGAGCATGAGGGCAACGCCGTATTACTGGTAGTGAGCTTTATCTTAAATCTGGTTTGTTGTTTACCTTTCCTGTTGTGGATGGAGGATCGAACTATAGCAACGTCATATACCTCGTCCTGCATGGTGACGTCATAGGGGGCTTATCCGACTGCAAATTGCAAACATCACTCCATGAATCAATTTGTGCTCCAGTGGAGCAAGTTATCTCAAAAGTGGATTCAATATTGAGCACTTCTTCTAAAGTAGGATTGACTAATTGCAATGTATGTTGTCTGACTTCACGATCAGGAGCAGACCGTAAAATGGCATCCCGTATCATGTGGTGTGAATAAGATTCGTTTTTTTTTTTTTTTTTTTTTTTTTTTTTATTCCCATGACAAATTGGCATTTGTGGCTCAATCCATGTAGTTTGGCCACCCATGCCCTATACATCTGGTCAGGTTTCTTTTTACATTGGTAGAAGGCCACGCTGGAAGAAGCCACTAAATGTGTTTGCTTGCAGTAATAACTCGTAAGGAGAGAGCACATCTCATCAAATGTTAAAGAAGACGGTTCCTTGAGAGGGGCAAGTTGGGCCAGTAACTGATACAGTTTAGGAGATATATAAGACAAGAAGAGAGACTTATGGAGCTGTGGATCATCAACGCTGAAGGCAATGAAATGTTGGCATAGATGCTTTTCATAATCTATCCAATCGTCTGAGGATTCTTCACAGGGTGTGAACATTGGTATGTTCAGCATTGATGTGTTGTTGTGATGTGGCATCGTGAGAAATGCCTGCAGTGCTGCAGCAAGGGCCTTTGGCAGCTCAATTACGTTGTTTATAAGCAGTTTCTGTGTTCTACCAGAGCAGCTAATATTTGTTCCGCCATAGTCATGTCGTTTATCATTTTTGTAGGATGTCTCGTATATCCCTCTTACATCCCAAATAGTGTTTTAACTTGTCAAACATTGATTAAACTTTACAAGGACACATATTTGAAACACAAGTCAGTTGCTTGTCCCAGAGCTGGATTTAAACTGACCACTACCTCGCCCGCTGGCCGCCTAGTTGGCGCTAGCTTCTAACTGGCTCATGGGCAGCACCGCTATGTGACTAGCCGGCGAGCAGCAGCAAATATGTACAAGGTGCAGCATCTACACTATGTTTAAGGCTTACTGTGCTGGATGTTAGGAACTTATGTGCAAAAAGCGTTCTTGAAGCTACTGTCATGCTATTACCACCACTAAAAGTCACAGTTATTTGAATATACCACACTCCCAATGGTGATGCAGATCAGTTTGTAGAGTACTTAGATAAACTTATTCTCAATATAGAAAATTATGCTGAACACAAGACATTAATTTTTGGAGATTTAAACTTTGTTGTTAGAAAAAAGACCCCCAGGAATGATAAATTGTTTAATGTGCTAAGATCTCATAATCTTTTCTGTGCAAATTATAGTCCCACAAGGAAACACTCTTGCCTTGATAATTTTATTACAAATGTACATAAAGATAATTTTGAACTTGGGCTACTCAGTCTTAACTAGCCCACAAAGGTATATGGGTAAAACTCGTAATTAATGAAACAGATGGGGACTGTAGGCCTAAACCAATTAAATATGTCAGATTGTTAAATGATAATAGTATAACTATCTTCAGGGAGAAAGTGAAGGTATTAAACTGGAATAACAAAACATATGCCTCCAGCAATGTTGAGGAAGCCTTTAGCAAGTTCATTAGTACTCTATCTGGAATTTTCAATACCTCCTGTCCAGTGGTAACCAAACATAAGAAGTGTAAAGCAAGAAGGTATGGCCAAGCAATTCTACATAAGTGGTTCACACCACATTTACAGAAGCTATGATCATTAGTTTTGATCTGCTATGATAAGGTTAAAAGTGGAAATGTTGATAAAACTGAATACATTAACCTTAAGTGACACTACAGATCACAAATCAGAATATCCAAATGCAGAGCTAATGATAATAACTTCATTGACAGCTCCAGTAATAAATGTAAGGCTGCACGGAGTGTCATTAAGACTGAATTAGGTATAGGTACACATTGTAGAAAAATTAAAAATGAAGTTAATGTCACTCCAGATGAATTTAACCAGTTTTTTTATCAGTGCTGCAAACCCCTCTTCCTTGCCTCCTTATAAGAAGACTTTTAAATTTATATCTAAACCAAAGTCACATCTAGCTTATATAAACTATTTTCTACAAAACTTCGCTAATGTTGTGCCAATTTGTAGTTGGAGATAAGAGGAAGTAAATGGTGTAATTAAAGCAGCAGGAAAACTAAGCAGCTCAAAATCAGCTTCTCAATTATTTTTATTAAAGCAATAATTGACTTAATATTGTCATGTGGAAATGGAAGTAGGCTTGACTTCAAAGGCAGGGTTGTTAACTGAACACAGCACATATACTAAAAGCGGGTTTATTGCAAACTAAAACGGACATGCAGCAGTGACTGCCTCTCGGGCAGAGTGCTCTGCTATTTATACACAGACAGAATGTACCAGAAACTAGAAGAATAGTTAACATAAGAAACAAGTAGAAATTACAAGTGAACATAAGAAATTCTGGAAATGTTAATTTCAAAGAAATAAATGTTTGCTGGTTGACTGGGATTGAACCGGTGACTTTCAGCACTTCAATCGTAGCGCTATCACTTGCTCCACACCGACAGTCCAATAACGTGGAGTGTTGCGACATTGCTCCCACTCCCGAAAAAACAGCGACACACTGTTAGGTTCCCTTTGGAGCCAGCTGCAATGTCCTGGATCTTGTCATGGATCCTCTGTATGGCATTTCTGGAGAATCCATCCTTTCTAAATGATTATCGATGACAGACATTCCTGTCGTGGCTTTATCAGTATCATTACCATCCTTACAGTCCTTGTACAAGAACCTATTTTTGCCTATCTCCTATTCAGGATCATAGTAAGACTTCATGCGGAGGATGTGAACAATGTCTCTTGGTTTTTGTTGTTTTGACGATGGCTCATAATCCTCAACTTCGTATGTGCCGTCTGACAGGCAACGTATGACATTGATACAGATCAAACTATCGCTTCAATAACTTTTCTTATAGTCCAACATTCTGTACAGGGGTAAAAATCCATACAAGATCCCCTGGGCTGTACACAACAGCTCGGTGCTTGTTGTTATACCACTGATGGTCCTCCTGGGTGTGCAGTGTCCATATGCTAGCCAGCTGTCTTGCTTCTTCAACCCTGGTGATGAGCTGTTTCACATAGTCATCCTGAATGTCGTCTGGTTGGAGCAGGAACAGTGTATCCATTGTTGTCTCAGCTTCACGGCCATAGAGCAGAAAAACTGGCTTGAAGCCTGTATTATATAAGCAATTGTCACAACTGGCAGTATTGTATCCCAATTCTTCTGTTCAACATTGACAGCATATCTGCCAACATCTTATCAAAACGTTCTGTAAGACCATGTGTCTGAGGATGGTATGCAGTTGTCATTCTGTGGACAATGTAGCAACATGACATTACCTCTGATACTAGTTTTGACTGGAATACTTTTCCACTATGATATCATCACACGTGGTGCCCCATACTTCAAAATAGTGTCTTCTACAAGTAATTTTGTCATCTCTGGAGCTTCTGCAGTCACTACAGGTTTGGTGACAGCATAGCGTGTGAGATAGTCAGTGCAGACTATTATCCATCGGTTACCAGTTGTCTACTTCGGGAACCTCCCTAACGGATCGAACCCAACTCAATGGAATGGAACTGCTGCTGGTGGAATCAGTACGAGATGCCCTGGAGGTAATTGCGGCATTTGCTTCTGTCGCTGGCACTCTTTACAGTGACTCATATAGTGCTTGACAGATTGGTACAGACCTTTCCAGTAATACCTGCATCTGATTCTGTCTAGGGTCTTCACGAATCCCAGATGACCGGATACTGGAGCATCTTGGAAATACTTGAGAATAGCTGGCTGAAGGTGAGCTGGGACAACCAGTATCCATTTGGCCATTTGGGACCCAGTGGATCATAGTTGCTTTTACACAATGTCCCATTTATAAGTTGGAACTCTCCATTGGTCAGTTCTCCTTTCTCCAAGCCTTCTATGGTTTTTAATAGTGCTGGATCTTCGCCCTGTTCAACTGTAATTCAGTGAGGGATGAAATTTCATAATTTCATTCATGCTGTTGTTTTCCACTAATGGATTCCTCGAAAGGCAGTCAGCATCATTGCGTTTGTGCCCGTTCTTGAATACCACTGTGATGTCATACTCTTGGAGTCTTAGTGCCCATCTTGCTAGTCGACCTGATGGATACTTCAAGATAGTCAGCCAACACAAATAATGGTGGTCTGTCATGACAGTGAATGGTTTACCGAATAAATACAGCTGGAACATGTTTATAGCTCAGATAACTGCAAGACATTATGCCTCAGTTGTAGAGTAGTTTATCTTGGACTTGGACTTACCATTGGCCCACACGGCCTTCCTGACTACGCTATCTGTGCTAACTCCCCTCCTAAACTTGTCAATGATTACTCTTGTGCCAACTGGGATTCTTTCCGTCACCAGACCGTTGCTGATGCCATCCACACCCATATTCCTACCAAAGACATTCATCCCCACTGCCCCAGCCTCCCTCCACAAACCGTCCTCCTCCTCCATGAATCTCGCCTCCTCTACTGCTCCTTTCAGTGGATCTATGACTGGGATACACTCCAACACCACTGGCAAATTCAACGACATATTAAAAACCTCTTGGCCATGAAAAAACACAAATCCTGGCAACAGACATGCACCCATCTTAATTCTTTACTCCCTATTAATTCCTCCAAGTACTGGCAAGCCTTCCACTGCCTTTCTGGTCATCGCCCTGCCCCCAACCTACCCTATTCTCCACAATGACCTTTTTCCCAACAATGCTAGTAAGGTTGAACATTTCAACACCCACCTTTCCAGTGTATTTTCCATTCCTGACAATCACAGATTTGACTTCTCCATCTTTTCCAATGTCCATGAGACCATTGATACCTCCCTGTTTGCCCATGGCTTACAGTACCTGGGCCACATCCCTCCTTCAAAACTTAACATGGTTATTACTGCCCTTGACATACAACTTACACTATGCAGAAAACACAACACCAGCCCCAGCCACAACTGCTTAACACACAGGCATCTTCGCACCTGCCCCCACCCCTTCCATGCAGCCGTTGCACCTCTATACAAAGTCATCCTCTACACCAGCTTCTTCTCCGACCTGTGGAAAACCTCCCTTATTCTTTTGTTCCCCAAACCTGGTAAGCCTCCTTCACCCTAACAGCCTCATCTTGGTGTTCAGCAAGGATTTGGAAACCATCCTTTCTCACTGCATTCATCAGCATCAGCATCTCCATCAACATCAACTTCTCCCCCTCCCCCAGTGTGACTTCCGACCCTCCTTCTCTGTCAATGACCAACTCCTCTGCTTCACCCACCTCTTTCCTGTCCAACTAAATTCCCATCCCAATGCCATCTTTGTCTCCCTCGACACTGAGAAGACCTATGATCAAGTATGACATTCCGGTCTCCTTTTCAAACTCCAAACCTACACTATTCCTATTAATTACATTTGTTTCATCACTTCCTTTCTGTCCCACCACCCATCCTATGTCACTGTCAACACCCCAACTCCCGTTTATTCTAACCCACTGCCAGGGTGCCCCAGGGCTTCGTCCTCTCCCTCCATCTCTACCTCATTAACTCATATGACATGCCGCAACCCCAGCCTCCCGTCCATCTTTTTCAATACGCTGACGACACCGCCTTCCTACCCCTTGCCCCCTCCCTTGCTCATTCCCAGCACCTTCTCCAGTCTCACATCTCCCAATTATCCACTTGGTGTAACCAATGGCTCCTCTCCATCAACCCCGCCAAATCCCAGGCAAACATTATAGGTCGTACCACCCCATCCTTCTGTCTCCACAGCCTGTACCCCACACTCCATGAACATCCCATCCCCCAAACCTGCACCTTCAAATACCTTGGCCTCACCTTGGATCGCACCCTTTCCGGGAACCCTCACCTTCACACAGTCCGTTGAAAAGCCCTCTCCCATCTCAACCTCCTCAAGCTCCTTTCTGGCCAAACATGGGGACTGAACCCCTCCACAATCCTATACACCTACCATTCCTTGATGCATATTGTCCTTTGCAGTTTCAATCCTACTTGGATTTCCACCTCCCCACCTACTACAAATCCCTCCAAATCCTAGAATGCTACACCATCCTCCTCACTTACCGCATTTGCTTCCTTCCCCCATGCAGATATTCTATGATCTCATTCCTTTTCCTGAACTAAAAGTTCCTTGAACATATCCATATCCTCTACACCACCTGCAAAATAGAATCCCATCACACTCAAGTCATCAAGTAAAACAGAAGTGATATCTGGCGTTCCACAGGGAAGCGTTATAGGTCCCCTACTCTTCCTCATGTTTATAAACGATTTAGGAGACAATCTGAATAGCTCCCTTAGACTGTTCGCGGATGGTGCTGTCGTTTATCAGTTAGTGAAGTCAACAGAGGATCAAAAGCAACTGCAAAGCGATTTAGACAAAATTTCTACTTGGTGCAAAAATTGGCAATTGACACTAAATAAAGAAAAGTGTGAAGTAATACACATGACCACTAAAAGAAATCCGCTGAACTTCAATTACGCAATAAATCAGTCAAACCTTAAGGTCATAAATTCTACCAAATACCTAGGAGTTACAATTACAAACAACTTTGACTGGAGAGAACACATAGAAAATATTGTGGGGAAGGCGAATCAAAGGTTATGTTTCATTGGCAGAACACTTCGAAGATGCATCAGCTCCACCAAAGAGACTGCCTACATCACACTTGTGCGTCCTCTCCTGGAGTACTGTTGCCTCTTGTGGGACCCTCACCAGGTGGGACTGACGGAAGATATTGAGAAGGTTCAGAGAAGGGCAGCTCATTTTGTTTTATCACGTTACGGGGAGGGGGGGGGGAAGTGTCACGGAAATGTTGCACGAATTGGGGTGGAAATCATTAAAAGAAAGACGTTATTCATTGTGGCGTGATCTGTTTGCGAAGTTTCAATCACCGACTTTTACTTCTGAATGTGAAAATATTTTGCTAGCACCCACCTACTTAGGGAGACATGACCATCCCAATAAAAAACGAGAAATCAGACCGAAAACAGAACGATTTAGGTGTTCTTTCTTCCCGTGTACTATTAGAGAATGGAACGGTAGAGAAAAGTTATGAAAGTGGTTAATGAACCCTCTGCCAGGCACTTAAATGTGATTTGCAGAGTATCTATGTAGATGTAGTCTCACCTCTCCTGCTGAATCCTGGGTCTCAGCCACACCAATACCAGCATATCCCTCCCTCCCTACACTTTCACACCCTCCAAATCCTCTCCCCGGGTAACTTTTGACACCTCCGTCTCCTGGATGAAGCCCTCAGCCCCAATATTTACCCATCCTATCAGCCCTAATCCCTCCCCTCCCCATATATTACATGCCCCTCTCCCCACCCTCTCCCTTCCTTTCTCTCCCCTGCTTGGATCTCCCTTCCCCTCCCCCGGAGTTCTTACATTTTCCTTCTACACTCCCCCACCCCTCCATGCCTTCCTTCCTTCCCCTCCCCTCCCTGTGGGGTTTCAGTGCTTTACTTTTTAACAGTGCTTAGTGCTAAAGTGATGTGTTTGTGTCATGTTATGAGTGTGATTTTATGACTTCAGCAAGCACCGCATAGACAGAACACTGTGTTGTCATGTTTTTTATTGTCTCTTTGTATTCATCACCATTTACTACGCGCAGTCTGTGTTTTTTAGCCACCATGACAGTTTTAATACTTGCTAAGTGTTTTTAAAGCCTTCATTTCATTGTTTTAAACTCGCCAATATTATCTCCTGTTTTATTATTTGAATTCACTTTAATTTCTCCTGCTTTAATATAAATTACCAATTGTCAAACTTACATGTACACTGCGCTGAAGAGCAGCACATGAGGCTGCTGCCAGCCCGCAGCATGGGACATAAAGAAAAGAGGGATAAAAAAGGTCAGATGTGTGACTTCTGTCTCCGTTGAGCAGATGGTTTTTGAACAATTCCCACAAATGGGTATTTTTTAGTTACTATTTGCTCATTAAGTAAGTGGACTCCAGAAGATTTATGGTGGCAAAACACTTCCATGTCTTTGAACAGGTTCATAAATCTCCCTTTTTCTGCATGGTACAGCAGCCTCAGCCTCATGTGCGAATCAATAGTTGGTATATCATGTCCACTTTCGATAAGATGAACAGTAAAATTAGATTTTTTTTTCAGCAGCATCCTTTCATTTTATGGGTATATACTCTTTGTTTTACCATAATTTACAGTATGGTTATATGCTTTACTGCCAGTGCCACACAATAATAGTCTTTTGCAATTTTATATGCTTTTAGTGATTTCCTGCTAGCACTAATTAGTGGCAGCCTTTCTCAATTGATATGTTCGTATAGCATAATGTCCTTTCTTAATAAGTTTTTCTACCTTTTCAAGTTTGTATCCATTTTAAAAAACATTTATGTATCCAATTTCATAACTAACTACCTTCCTCGTAAATTTTACTGATGAATGTAGTCAAAACAGATGTTCTATTTTGACACACAATTGTATATGATCTCCACCACCCACAGAGGGTTCGTCTTGGCCTCCTTGTTTATCTGTCACTTCGTATTTTTACTTTTAAATATAGTTATGTACAATATTTTTTAATAATTTTACGTATTTGTACATCTGTATGTACACATATTAAGTTACTCCATAACTATTTTTATCTGTACAAGCATTTTATGATGCCATCCATTTTATCATTTTTTTTAAACATAACTTGTATTACTTCTGTAACTAGATAGTTGCAATTGACCTATAAATTAAATACCCTTTTATACTTTTATATTTGACAAATTTGCTTAATAATAAGCAGTTAATATCAATAATGTAGGATAGGTAACAACTCACTGTAAAGAGCAGCTGAAAGATACGAATATAGATGATCACATTCACACAACTTAAATTTTCGGCCATCAGAAAAAGAAACACATACATTCACACAATCACTCTGACAACTATACACACACAACTATCATGTCCTGCCCCTCCAGTGACACAAGCATCTAGACTGCGAGTGAGGTGGGGAGTGGAGGCGGAAGGATGCTGGGTATAGGCGTAGATGGAAAGTTCTGCATTGCAAGATGGATTTTAAATATGGGTATTTGAATTGTGGCAATGAAAACAGTGATAGAAAGGGGCAAGAAAGGATAAAAGGGAGGTGTAGAGGAGTGTGGGGATGGAGTGGGGGGATTTGAAATGATAAGAATACATAATAAGAAAAAATAAAAATAGGGATAAAAGCAAAATAAAGTTAGCTAAAATGTAAATGTAAATAAAATCAGGAAAAAATAAAGTTAGGAAAAAAAGGAAAAGATAAAAAATTAGTAAAAATAAAAAGTGATTAATTAAGGGGATATTGGAAGTGGTGATACACAGTTGTAAGGAAGATATGACATGAGATACAGGATAATGGGTGGCGAAGGAAGAGGGGGGATGGACAAAAAATCATCTAGATGTATTTTAAAAACACCAATTAATTTTTCCGTAATGGTGATAGGCAACCTTGATTTTAAAATTCCTAGAAAGTCACTGTGTGATATGGGTCCAGACCAGTACCAGTTTTGTTAATGTATTTCTCAAAGTATTTTCTTGGGTTACCTTTACTGTAATCAAATGGTTGTGGGTTGAAAAATTCCTTTCTCAGAAGTTCCTGCACATCTTTTGACCAGTATTTTTGCGAGAATAATTGCTCAAAGTTGAAACAGGTGGTGCAAGATTCTCCTACTTCTGTGGCCCAGAGTGAAGCATCGTGCACAATTGAACCATACATGTTCCATATTTTCTGTAATTCAGCCCAGGAACTAGGTAGCATGTTTTTAAATGAACCAATATAAACTACCAGATGGACTGTCTTTTTCTCAGATGAAAAACATTGAAATTGTGAGTGACGAATAAGTTTTCCCTCAGCTTTCTCGGCGATTTGTTGACATCTTTTTGAAATTGGGTATTTTGCCAGATATCAGCGTTTTCCAAACACGATATTTTGACGATGTTACTCAGTGGGGTGTTTCCTGAGACTGTTTGCCTGGTTGATCGGGTTGCATATTTATGCCTGGTCAGTGCCTGGTGTTCCCTTTTTGGTCTGTGCCTGTGAGTTACACTTTCCTGCTGTTCTAGGAGTTCCCTATTCCATCTGCACCCACTCTGGTTACCTACAGCGCCAGTCATGGCCTCCTAGTGTTCCATTCTAAGTCTGCTTCCAATGGGGCTTTGCCTATTCAGTCCATGCCCATGAGTAGCGATCCCCTGACCCCCAAGGTGTTTGCTATTTTGTCCGTGCTTGGTCTGAACACCTCCAATGGCCACCCCCAGGAGGCCACAACCGCAGGGGAGTGTGACTCATGGACAAGGACCAAATAGGAAATGCCCAATCAGGAGCGGACTTAAAATGGAACATCAGGAGGGCACAAATATCACTGGAGAAGACCAGAGTGGGCACAGATGGAATAGGGAACTCCTAGAACAGCTGGGAAGTGTGACTCACAGGTACGGACTGAAAAGGGATAAATACCAGGCATAAATATGCAACCCGGTCAACCAAGTAGACAGTCTTAGGAAACACCTGAAGAAGACACAGAGTAACGCTGTCGAAATATTGTGTTTGGAAGATGCTGATATCCGGCAGAATACCAAATTTCAATAAGATGTGAAGGTTTTACTTCATGATTGCAACTGCATATTGCATGTTTGCCCCCATAATATGAGGTCCAATCTCTACACCACCATAAAGTGTTCATTATTTCTGTCTAGTGCATTATCTGCTATATCCCTTGCTATGTCATGTAGATGTCCCATAGATGTAGTGCACGTGTCTTGCATTACCTGCCGGACACTAAGTTAACTCCAACTGTAGATCATCCTTCCATTTGGAAATATTAGTACTTATTTCTTCAATTTGTGAAGTTGACATTTACAGTGGAGGTCACATCTTCCTCTGCTGCTGATATAACTAGCACAGTAATTTTCTGTGAAAGTTCAGTATTTAGTTTCTGCTTCTGATGTTAAAGTTTGTTCAAAACCTATTTTTCCACTGTTTCAACAAGTTTCCTATTGAAGTTTTCCTCCTGCTGTTGTAATCTATAGTCTGCACTGATAAACATATCATCTAACCACTTTGTTAGTGTGTCAACAAATGCAAAAAAAACTTGTTTGATTCCCTCTGATTTCAGAAACTTGGAATAGGTTCACAGACTAACTGGAAGACTTCCTAAGAAATAGAATGTAGTATGTTGTTCTCAAATGCAAGAGTTCATCAGAGATGAGTGTATCGTCAGGTGTGCCCCAGGGGAGTGTGGTAGGACTGTAATAGCATACAGGATGGCTTAGACAAAATTTCTAGTTGGTGTGAAGAATGGCAGGTAGATCTAAATGAGTAGGAAAAACAATCCCATAATATTCAAATACAGCATTAGTAGTGAGCTTCTTGATGTGGTCGCATCATTCAAATATCTAGGCATAACATCCCAGAGCGATATGAAATGGAACAAACATGTAAGGACAGTTGTGAGTAAGATGATAGTCAACTTCAGTTTATTGGGAGAATTTTGGGAAGAAGTACTTCATCTGTAAAGGAAACCGCATATAAAATGCTTGTATGACCACATCTTGAATATTGCTTAAGTGTTTGGGATCCGCAGCACATCAGTTTATAGGAAGACACAGAATCAGTTCAGAGGCGAGGCTCATTACTGGTAGGTTCAAACATGTGTGAATGTCACAGAAATGGTCCAGGAACTCAAATGGGGACAACTGGAGGAAAGATGACTTTTTTTTTTCAAGAAATGCTGTTGAGGAAATTTAGATGGCTGGAATTAGAAGCAGAGTGTAGAATGATCTTCCTGCCGCCTACTTACATTTCGTGTAATGATCACAAAGATAAGATAAGAGAGATAGGGCTCGTAAGGAGGTATATATACATTGTTTTTTTCTTGTCTATTTGAGAGTGAAATAGGAAAGGAAATGCCTACTAGTGGTACAGGGTACCCTCCGCCATGCACTTTAAGGTGGATTGTGTAATATATATGTAGATGTAGTTAAGTGCTCCACTTCACTTGAAAGCTTTTTGAGCAATTACTATCTCGTCTTGTGTAACAGACAATTGCAAAAGTTTATTTGATTGCTCACTAGCTTACTAGTAATTTCATATTGCTTTTCTACTATTGCAACAAGCTGAAAATTTGTATTTTGTATTAATAAATCAAGCTGGCCTACTTGTTCCCTCAGCGTATCTACTACCTGGCTACTTGTTTTGTTGATAATTGGTCCTGTTTGTTAGACATTTCTGCTAAGTGTTGAAACATTTTCTTAAACAATTGGTTCATTTGAAAGAACAAAGCCTCTATCTTCAAACTATTAATGTGCACATTTCTTCTACTCCTTCATGTGTTAACAGATTGGGATCTGGGGTAGACCGGGGTAATGCCAACACCTGGAGCAGTACCGACACAATAGTTTTTGGTTGTATTTTAACAGCGAAGCGCTGCTGCATAGTGCTACACCCTTGCAGATGACACCACAACTAGCACTCAGTGTGTTTCTGTCTTCTACACATGCCACTAGTTTTGTGGTATTTTATTTTAAAATTTTATAGTTTTGATGTAAAGAAGGACTTCTGAACAAGTTAATACTCCAATCATTTGTGCCACTAAAATACAACATATACAGCTAGATATTACATATTTTAAGAAACATTTTGCTATAGTAGTTGTAACATTTCAAAATGCTTAGTAGTCTATAGGGTTAGATATCCACCATCTTGTCCCTCTGGGGTAATGCCAACATCCCTCTTTGGAGCAATATCGACAGGGTTTTGGTATTTCCCCATCTGTTCTAATATTTTATAGGGGATTGTTAATGCCTTTGTTTTTATTGCATTCAAGATGGTGTGATTGAGAACAAAGATGAGCGAGAGGGGTAAATGGGATGAACAAACTCCTAAAAGGGCATTTGAGCTAGCTGAAAGTGGTAGATCATGCCATGGAATTAGAAATTCCCAGAATTATGCTACATGATTGCTTAAAAGCAAAATCAGCAGCCAAACCAGTGTTGGGAAGAAATCTTATTTTTACATCTAAACAGGAAGCTATTCTAGCTGACCATATAGAATAATTGTCAATTCTATGGTATCACATTAACAGACGTACGCTGACTTGCATATAACCTTGCAGAAAACTAAAATATTAAACACATCTTTAACAAAGGAACAAAAGTGGCAGGTGAGAACTGGGTGGCCAGTTTCTGCAAAAGGAACCCAACCTTAAGCCTAAATCAACCTTCTGCTACAAGTCTTAAATGAATTCTGACTTTTAATAAATCTGAAGTTGATTTATTCTTTTCAAACTTGGATCTAGTATATTGAAAACATCCATTTAACGCAACAAGAGGATTCAATATGGATGAAACTGGAATATCAATAGTTCAAAAGCCAGGAAAGGTTTTAGTCCCTAAAGGACAACATCAAGTAGGCTCTGCAATGAGTTGGTAATGAGAGAGGAACATTATGGTGGTCTGTGCTGTAAGTAATTCTGGGATTTATATGCCACCCATGTTTATCTATCCCCAGAAGCTGGAAGCTGATGTCTCCTCAGTTGGAAAAAGGACGGCCAGCTGGGGCATTTTGTGTGATGTGGGCACATGCAGACTGTAGCGGCTATGCTTCTCCTGAAAACTACATATGTGACTTTTGCTCTACTTTTTATAATGATTTGTTTTCTTTTCGGACTTCTTTACCTATAGTCATGACATACTATTATAAGTATCATATATAACTTTGTACCAATATACATTTTATTAATATAAATTCCTGTTATTATTTCTCACTAATGTCAGCATTGCCCCAAAGTGGTGTCGAAATTACCTCGGCGACCAGGTAATACCATCCAGTAGACATTGCTATATATATGTTTTTCACTTTATAAATATTGCCGTGAGAGACCACGAACACCAACTGCCGGCATGGCGCAGGGGATAGCGTCACGGACTGTGGAGCAGAAGGTCGCCGGTTCAATCCTGCCCACCGGCAAAAATTTATTTCTTTGTAATTGACAATTCTAGAAGATTCTACATCTTTCTTATGTTCACTTGTAAATTCTACTTGTTTCTTATGTTAACTGTTCCTCTAATTTCTGGTAAATTCTGTCTGTGTATAAACAGCAGAGCACTCTGCCTGAGAGGCAGTCAGTGCTGCGTGTATGTTGAGTTCGTAATAAACCAGCTTTCAGTATAAGTGCTGTGTTCAGTTGCCTTCGAAGTCAAGCCTGCTTACATTTCAACGTGACAATATAATTAGTGTAACAAAACTATATTTTTAATGAAAGCAGAAATCCCCAATTAAACCTTAGGTACCTCAATAAAAACGTAACTGAATCAGTAAAAATTTAAAAATTAAAAATGTCTGAAGGTGTCAGCCTTGCCCTGGTCTATCCTACATCAGATGAAATCTCCAGTCTTTAGTCAGTACCATGATTATCGGATTGTGAAAATTGTTCAACAGCTTCATTAACACTTTTCTCATCACATTCCTTAGGAAGTTCCATATCGCTCTTTTCTGTCATATCATTAATGCTGGAGGCAAAATTGTGTGATTATTATTCAGTTTATAGAAATTCTGTTCACTATTCAGAGGTTACAAATCCTGTACACTGTTTTTTGCGTAGTATAGTTTGTCACACGCTGTATGCCGTAAAGTGATGCATTGCATGCTTCCACAGCGCAGACTGTTCTCGTTGCACTGAACAAACAATACCACTACTAAGAAAGCTACTACATTCACTACATTTACATCTACTTATATATACTCCGCAATACACCATATGGTTCATGGCAGAGGATACACCGTACCAATGCTAGGCATTTCTTTTCTATTCCACTCCCGAATAGAACAAGAGAAAAAAAAGTCTATATGCCTCTGTTACCTTGTCTTTGTGATCTTAATGCGAAATGTAGGTAGGTGGCAGCAAGATCATTCTGCAGTCATCTTCAGAGTCCAGTCCTCTAAATTTCCTCAACAGAATTTCCCACAAAATGTCATCTATCCTCCACTTATTCCCATTTGAGTTCCAGGAGAATTTCTGTGATTTGAATTGGTTGAACTTATCAGTAATGAACCTAGCTGCTCGCCTTTGAACTACTTCCATGTCTATCTTTAAACTGATCTGCTGTGGGTCCCAAACAGCTGAGCAATACTCAAGATGTGGTCGTACAAATGTTTTATATGTGGTCACAGAAGAAGTACATCTCCTGAAAATTCTCCCAATAAACTGAAGTTGGCTGCCCACCTTACTCACAACTGCCCTTACATGTTTGTTCCATTTCATATCATTCTGAAAGGCCATGCCTAGATATCTGAATGATGTGAGTGCCTCAAGTAGCTCACTACTAATGCTATATTCAAAAATTTTCCTACTCATGTGGATCACCTTATATTTTTCTACATTTAGAACTATCTGCCAAGAGTCACACCAACTAGAAATTTTATATAAGTCATCCTGTATGCTATTTCAATAAATTAATGACAACACCCTCCTGTATACCACAGCATCTTCAGTAAACAGCCACAAAATACAAGTTACTCTGTCCATCAGATCATTTATATAGATAGAAAATAACAGCGGCCCTATCACACTTTCCTGGGTCACGTCTGACAATACAATCATCTCTGATGAACACTCACCATCAAGAACAATGGAATGTGTCTATTACTTAGGAAGTCTTCCAGCCAGTCACAAAGCTGTGAACCCATTCCATTTGCTCATATCTTCATTAGCAGTCCGCAGTGTGGCACCACACCAAATGCGTTTTTGAAATTGAGGAAAACACAATCTGCCTGTTACCCCTCATCCATAGCTCGCAAGATATCATGTGAGAAAAGGGAAAGCTGAGTTTCACATGAACTATGTTTCATAGAAAGAAGCTTATCTGTCTCAAGGAGATTTACTACATTTGAGCTGGAAATATGCTCCAAAATTCTACAGGAAACTGATGTCAATGATATTGGCCTTTAATTATATGAGTCAGTTCTCTTACCTTTCATATAAACAGGAGTCACCTGTGCTTTTTTCCTATCACTACAAACTTTGTTCAGAATTAAAGATTTGCAATAAATGCAAGTTAAGTAAGGGGACGATGCCTCAGAATACAGAACTGGTATTCCATCTGGACCAGGAGACTTATTTTGTATTCAGCTCTCTCAGCTGCTTCTCTACATCTGAAGTACACTCTTTGACAAAAAACCTGGCCGCCGGCCGGCCGCCGCTGAGCCTAAGTCCGAGCCGATCGCGACATGGGACAATAAAAGTGGCCGCGCTGATTCGCTCTAAGTCCAGCTATCTGCACAATCTGGCAACACTGCAGACTGCGGGAGTTCATACAGCACTTCTTGTGTGCAGTTAGAAGATAACTGGGTCAGCTCCCTCCTTGGTCTTGCGGTAAAGTGCGCGACTTTCATGTTTAGTATTAGCGATCGAAACCGACTGTTGACAAAAATTTTAAATTCACGTCACTCGTTCATGCTCATGCCCCATGTGTAAGGGAAGCATATGTGTAACGTATTTCATTTTTTGGTACACTGGTAATAACATTTCGTCCCAATAACATCGCCGCCTCTGGCCGCAGCACTTGGCAGAGCTCTCCGCGGCCCACTCGCCAGCAGCAGCGGTGGCGGCACTACAAAGCGCTGCCTCGCCCTCTGCCCACAGCGCCTGCCGCCGCTCATCACCCTGGATACGTAAAATGCTGTAGTGTTGCTAAGTGGTGATCCACAAAAAAAGGTTGCGATTCGTATTTCACACAGGATATAACGAAGCACACCACCTATTTTGAATGATGACCATATAATACATTAGAGAGGCAAAAAATTGTCATTGTCCAATCCAATGGCACTTTACGATGGTTAACACTTATTTGTAGTTTTAATCTCGATCCTTTTCCTTTCAGAGAAGCCTTTCATGTAATTTGTTATTGTCATCAGTTCCTATGTTTTCATCAAGACACAATATGTAACTCACTAAAATGTTTCAGTGTCGTTGTTTCACTCCGTGCGGTAAATGTATGAGCTAAATTATGTGAATACGTTTCAGTGCACTTTATAAAGCAATACAGGCACACTGCAAGGTTCGTGTCTTCATGTCTCATTTCTACAGGAGATATTTCACATCAATGGAGGTGAATTCGAATTTATTCGAAGGCGTTTGTATGGTGAAGCAAAGAAGACATCTAATACTATTTCCATAATTTGAAGTCGACCTTTCTGAAAGACTTATTGTATAAAGTTTTTCTTATGATTTCGTTAAAGAGTTTCTTCTTGCAATCTGCAGCGTATAAAGTAAAATAAAGTGAAATTAATTTCCATCCCCAAACGCACTTTCTCCAACCAGGCTTGCATGACAAGACACAAGCAGAACCACACAGCCAAACACACACTGCCGGAGATTGCCCTCAATCTCTCACATATTCAATGCTTAGCCCCTATCGCATTGCGAAAGAACCTGAAAGTCACCTACACAAATAACTACATTCATTGAGTGCAAAAGTTAAATTTCTGTCTCTCATTTCACGTCGGTATTACAAATCAATAGTCATGAAAGTAGAAAAGGAATGTCAAGTGAACTTAGTGAGACAATTCAGTACCACTTGAGGAAGTAACTGCAATGTCACAGTGTTGCCAAATATCAGCAACGATGTTGCCAGTTCCTAGCTGTACTAGGAAGACCTGTGTAGCGATAAGCGACGCGAAATCGCGCTGGTCTCATGCGGGCTTATAAAGGGGAGTCGCGCATTTCGGTTAATATACGCTATCTCCTGATAGATTCCGTCGTCACATTTACGATGCAGATATTAAATTCGTCCAATGAGGCCGAAATTATCGTTTAAATTTTTTGAAGCTTTACAGCATTATGATATTTCAGCAAATGACTAGAGAAAAAAATACTGATATTGTGATTGCAACATACGGCAGATCAAAGACTGAGATACGTAAACATGCATCACGATCACAGTTTTATCCCTCCCCCCCCCCCCCCCCCCCAAAAAAAAAGACTAAAACAATTGCTTTGATACATTTCGACAAAAGCTAATTATTTGATGAAAAGTTACTGGAAATCCGTCTTGAAAAACTTCGCAACTTGAAAGCGACTGCGTTTCAAAATGCAGCCTTACGACTGTACAAGTAATATTTCATGTCTTCTACGTGTTGGTTTGCTTGAAAGCAAGAAGAAACATAGTTAACTGATTATTTGTGCAACACAGTAATTATTTCACTTAAGTATTTAGAAGACTGGATATTTAAAATTACGGCCATGAACACAGAAACTAAAACGTATATATGGGAAACGTGCAATTCTGATGTTTTTCCTCTGCAAAGATATACATATAATCTATAGACTACTAAGCAGCTTATTGATTTCGTAATGTTACAGACTTGATGGGCCAACAAATGATGATGAGAATCCGAACCCATTTGTCTGATGGATTTTTCGAACGTTGCAACCTATGACTTGCATGTGTTGTTGCTTAGTATCTGTCGTCACGATGTTAAATCAACAGAAATTATTACAAACATTTTACCTACTTTCTCCTATTGTCCTATTTTTCGTCAAACCACACATTCTTTCTGGTCTCTTGGCCACATGGGAAAGAGAGCTTTTGTAACTGAATTAATGATAATAATGATGGTAATCAATGATGTCTACGGCATTACAGCACAATGGTAAAGATTACAATAACATTAGAAAATGACGATCTCTTGGTTGACACACTGCAATGAGTTTTGGTATTTCGTTGCTGAATGCCATTTAGGATATTTTTCAGAGGAGAAAAATAGACCTGAAGCCACACACATCACTAGTACAACGATACCTCACTAATCAACTATGCTTGCTGTAGATGAGAAAACGAGAACGGCACCACCGAGCTAAAATGAGATTACTCGTTCAGTTATCTGACATTTGTTGGCAGTTAATACAGACAGTCCCGACATAAAACACAAAATTGTTTGCAATTTAAGGAGGGGTAGACCTTTCTGCGGTCGAAAATTTAATTCAGGATAACAGTCATTTAAATGCAATGACTAATCTCATATCATCATGAATATTGGAAAATACCTCGAATTCTGGAACTAAGGGAACGATCAGAGTTTCCTAGCATCGTAAGCCATACTGCTAAGCTATAGGAAGAATTTCTTGGCCATCCCACAATATCCTCATTCCTACAAACAGCTTGCTTCAACTGGCTTTTATCCAAGCTGCGCTGCCAACGTCCATTCTAAGTAAGGCTTCAGTCCGAAAGCAGACAACATCATTGAAAATGCTGATGAATAGATGACTTACGTTCATCAACTTCTGGGGAGAGTTTCTTTCAACGAAACGGAGAAAGTGTGAAATGACTACTTTCTCCAAAGTTTTTACGCATTTTTGTCCCAAATTGGACGTATATATGTTCAATCTTGTCATACGCGGCTCACATTTCAGGAATATCACCAAAATGAGCATCTGGCGGGTACCGTCCTAGAGCAGCTATTACGCAAGTTTTTACCGATAATCATAAAATTGACAAGACAGCTTTTGCTGCAGAATATAGTGACTTCTATTACATCCGCATAACCTTTCCCAATAAGAAACTGTTTTCTTCGTATAGTGATGCCCCCGTTTAGATGCATTATAATGTTAGTGTTTAATGTTGCTTCAGAAGTACTTTTTGTCTTAAAAATTTTTATATTTGCAGGTGATTCAAAGTAATTGTAATAATTAGTTTACCTTCAAATTACTCCATTAATTCGATCCGTTATTTGTAAAGTAATTGCAACCACCAAAAGTGAAGTTGTCCTATAAACCAAACCGTTTGGGTATCTTAGGTCATTCGTATATGGGCAGAACACTTTCACCTGAAATATCTCCACGAAAGACAGAGAAGCGGACGGTTCTCTGTCATAGTAGAGTTAGGCTCGCTTAGCTAGTCCTCTGTGCAGAAGAAATGGAATTATATGTTGAAGAAAGAAGTCATATCTAAGAAACTTGCATATTAATTTTATTTTTCTCGTGTATTTACATTCTTTCAGTTTATATTCGCCTTTACTTCTCACAAAATAATGAGATAAATTTTTCTCTGCTAGTAGTGAAGTGTTTGAACTGCTGTGCTTTATTATTGTTAGTACCATTAGTTTTTATTTCAAGTTGATCTCTGAATTTGTATTTTGTATTACCGTTATATTTGTTTGTTCAATATGTTTCACAATATTGAAGATCAACAAGTTCTCATATCCATCAATATAAGCGACTTAGAACTAATGTATAACGTTCATTTTAGTCTTGTTTCATCCGTAAAAGTTCCTCTGAAAATCTGGAACACTTCTTTTAACACCCTTAATTTGAAAACCATACGTAGGCAGAGGACATTCAAGGATTGCTCATTTATTAACTTCATTCATAATGATAATTTGGATCAAATTTATTTACAAATTTTGTACTTAGTCCATTTAATTTTTATGATAGCAATAAAATTACAGCCTTGCGCAACCTAGGGCATCTGTTCAAAATCAATGAATAAGAGATACGTCAATACTTTTATTTACTATCTTTTAACAAGCAACAGTGCAATTGCTTTCCCTAATATTGTTCTAAACCACGGCACAATTCATCGATCAATTTTAATCGTTATAACACGTGATTATTAGGTTGCTTTATTGTCTATTGTTACAAATTTTACAATTGATTTTATACTAACGATAGGCGAGAAACTTAATAAACGTAATTCAAACCCGCGTGATAATGCAATATTTACTCGCATTCGTTTTTGCTACGGAGCGAGTTGGTGCAGTGGTAACACACTGGACTCATATTCGACTGCACAGCGCATCGAACTGGCCATTTGGATTTGAGTTTTCCATGACTTTACTAAATCAGTCTAGGCAAATGCCGGAATGGTCCCTGCGGCAGGGCACGGCCGATTTCCTTCCACATCCTTATCATGACAATCCGAACTTCTGTTTCGCTCTAATGACCCCCTTCTCGAGGGGACGTTAAATTGTAACCTTCCTTCTTTCTTTCGTGTCTCGTGTGCAATACATCTTACTTTGTTCATGTTTCCGTGTGTTGGTACAAATTTTGCAGTTCATTTCAAACCAACTTCCCTCTGAACAAGAGACCTTGAACTTTCAACTTAACTTAGAACTGGATGACTCTGCTTCATTAACGCCATTTCTTAATTGGTGTGTGGTGGAGGGAAATTTTTATACAACTGCTGTTTGCGTCTGTTTCTCTTCCAGTCGTGAATGGTTCGGCGTTAAAACTATTTCTGGTAAGACTTAGTGTGAGTTCATATCGCCGTATCTTTTACCTTCGCGATCTTTTCGTGACAAATACATAAGAGGGGTCAGGTGAAATAGAAATAAAACAAATGTATCGAATGTCTCTGTTGTATTCTCATAAAAACGGTTGAAACTGAATGAAAAATTTCACACGCACAAAATTTAAAAAGTGTAAAATAATCATTCAGATGGAAAATGCATAGAAACGTGGTTTTAAAATAGACTAAAACGTATGAAGTAACTTTTGTCCACTCGATAATTGCTACCGCGTTAAGGATAGTTCCAATAAATTTTTGAATTTTTAATAGCTATGTCAGACATCATAGTAATACTGGAACATAAAGTGTTCTTGCATCATGAGTAATGCTAACAGTAGTGTTTAGTGGCCACCAACGTGAAGGGTAATTTATTTCATTAACGTTCTGAATTCGATAAGAGGTATGACGCGGTGGGGGCAGCCATGGTCGTTTTGGTAAATGCGGCACAACGAGCGAGCGAAGGCTCGCGCGTCTGGAAACGGAGAAGGCGGAGCGCGCCTGCTGGAGGGATTTTCGTTCTGAACAGAGAAAGCCATCAAAAGGAGCCTAACAGATATTCGGTAGACCTCTTGGAACTTACGCGTTTTGACTTTAACATAAGAAATAAATGAAATTCACGAATTGCATTGAACATTGCAATGTATAGTAAATTAATGTCGTCCGCTATCTGCGACGACACCGATCGAATGATAATCTATCGACGTGAGATACCTGGCACCTAAAGGTTTGTACTTTGAAACCTATCACCACGCTGTAATGAACACGTTGCAATTAAAACTATGTTTAAATCGCATCCGGCCATGAGACTACGTAACATTTTATGAAATCAATGAGGCAGGCAACAAAGACAGGTCCGGAATCCATTAAGCACCTCATCAAGGAACGTGCTCAAAAAAATCAAATGGAACGCTATTTATCGTAGCAAGATGTTCTGTCAATAACAGGTCGCTTGTAATTTCCATATTGACCTGTGGACATTTTATTTTATTAGGAAGCAAACTCAAAGGAAACTGAACAAATTTGGGTATTTAGGAAGACTTTTCTGCGACAAATTGTGACTCTTATGTTAGTTAATGGAGTACAGTAAACATAACGATAAGTCCTGCTTATGAATCAACCATAGGCCTAAACTGAGAAACAAAACTGGTAATACGCTCAATGAGGTATTCATTGATTTCCTTTTATTTTTTTTTTAATAGCTAGCCACGTGACATATGTGGAATTTGGGAAGCACAGTATCTCGAGCCTGAGTGGAATTACGGATCCGGATCCTAATATGCAGGACGCCAGCTACAAAAACTCGTTCATCAGGCCACCAATGTAATCAAGATTTTCCAACGTCGTAGAAGGGCCTATTGTTTCGCAACTTCTGCATCATGTAGATGTGAGTCTGATATGTAATTCTGCAGTCAGTTGACTTTTTCTTATCACCTACATTAAATATTTTGAAAAAGTAACATCATAATATGCTCGTTGTAGTAGTTAACTGAATTTGTGTTCAAGGAGGTAGTTTCATACATTAACTACCCCGACTCTCTTTCACGTTGCGAGAAATCTGCCTCAGCTGTGAGTAAATAAATGAGGTAGGGTTTATAGCAGTAATGTCTAGCTGTATAATAGTCACTTTCTGAAAACCTAGCCAATTTAGAAATCGGGGCCGTTTTGTTGCAAAAGCTGGATCTCATCGTTTCGTCTCGTTACGTCTTTAATTTATCCGCTTACTGTCAAACAAAATCATCCGTGCCAACTGTCTCATGGAAACCTCATAGCAGATGCTGTAGCCACCTACTTCAAGAATATCAAGTGACATCAGAAACGAAACGAAAGAACATTTTCTTAAATGAATTTATCAATTATTCTAAAATGATGGTAACATTTTAAATATAGATAGAACAACTTATTTGGAAATCACTTCAAATGTAGTCATCCCATAAAGTAAATAATAAATTCTGAAGCCGTGTCAGCAGGTTATTTTTTTTTTTTTTTTTTTTTTTTTTTTTTTTTTTTTTTTTTTTTTTAAATTAAGAATTTTGCTTTACAGGTCCAAGACCGTTTTCACGTTTTTAAAGACCAAACTTCAGGTGTTAATTTTTTTCATGTGAAAATTCATTGTAGAGACACAAGGTTCTAATTGCTTTCATCTGTCATGGGAATAAAATGTCATTAATTAGGCTCAGATGTATGGAACCAGTCCAACAGAAATCATCACTGTCATTCAGAATAAAAACAAAGGACATTAAAATGTGGGACAAACAGTCGCGTAATTTTGATTACTGTATTTTCAATGAAACCAGTAGATCACCGACGAAGTGAAGGAGTACAAACCAAAGAAAACTGTCCAAATAATCGAAGAAACCGATAGATGATGGATTTGTATTCTGCTCATCTTTGCATCAAGCATTACGGCAAGGTAAAAAAACTTACGAATATGCGCAACCACCCAGATTCTCTGTTTTGTTACAGCTTCATGAGGACTAAATTCATTTAGGTAATATTCCTTGAATGTGAGACGTGTTTGACAAGACTCAAAGTAGATACAGTCCATCTTCGGACAACAGTGCCTAGTATCATTGGAGAAAATGATGGTTCGTATTACTTTTTCGTTTTGTTACAAAAAGCTCTCACTGAAAGTTGATGAGGGTAAGTTATCAAATCAACATCATTTCTTCTCAATGCATGGCTAAAAGCCAGTTTAGGCCAGATGCTAGTAGGATTGAGAATATTGTGGGCTGTCGCTTTCAAGATGCGAAGTGTTTGATACATTACTGTTTAGTGACGGATGAAGCAACGTTCATTCCCAGTAACTCATAAAAAATTGCTTTTGTAGATATCTAACAAAGTAATTGTTTTAGTCTTTTTTTTTGGGGGGGGGAGGGGGGTGAAACTGAAATCGTGATGGAAGTTTATATATCTCAGACTTTGACCTGGCGTAGGTTGCAATCACAATATCAGTATTTTTTTCTCTAGTCATTTGCTGAAATATCATAATGCAGTAAAGCCTCAAAAAATTTAAACGATAATTTTGGCCTCATTGGACGAATTTAATATCTGCATCGTAAATGTGACGACGGAATCTATCAGGAGATAGCGCATATTAACCGAAATGCGCGACTCCCCTTTATAAGCCCGCATGAGACCAGCGCGATTTCGCGTCGCTTATCGCTACACAGGTCTTCCTAGTACAGCTAAGAACTGGCAACATCGTTGCTGATATTTGGCAACACTGTGACATTGCAATTACTTCCTCAAGTGGTACTGAATTGTCTCACTAAGTTCACTTGACATTCCTTTTCTACTTTCATGACTAATGATTTGTAATACCGACGTGAAATGGGAGACAGAAATTTAACTTTTGCACTCAATGAATGTAGTTTTTTGTGTAGGTGACTTTCAGGTTGTTTCGGAATGCGTTAGGGGCTAAGCACTGAATATGTGAGAGACTGAGGGCAATCTCTGGCAGTGTGTGTTTGGCTGTGTGGTTCTGCTTGTGTCTTGTCATGCGAGCCTGGTGTGAGGCGGCAGTTCTAATCCTGGTTGGAGAAAGTGCGTTTGGGGATGGAAATTTATTTTACTTTATACGCTGCAGATTGCAAGAAGAAACTCTTTAACGAAATCATAAGAAAAACTTTATACAATAAGTCTTTCAGAAAGGTCGACTTCAAATTATGGAAATAGTATTAGATGTCTTCTTTGCTTCACCATACAAACGCCTTCGAATAAATTCGAATTCACCTCCATTGATGTGAAATATCTCCTGTAGAAATGAGACATGAAGACACGAACCTTGCAGTGTGCCTATATTGCTTTAGAACGTGCACTGAAACGTATTCACATAATTTAGCTCATACATTTACCGCACGGAGTGAAACAACGACACTGAAACATTTTAGTGAGTTACATATTGTGTCTTGATGAAAACAAAGGAACTGATGACAATAACAAATTACATGAAAGGCTTCTCTGAAAGGAAAAGGATCGAGATTAAAACTACAAATAAGTGTTAACCATCGTAAAGTGCCATTGGATTGGACAATGACAATTTTTTGCCTCTCTAATGTATTATATGGTCATCATTCAAAATAGGTGGTGTGCTTCGTTATATCCTGTGTGAAATACGAATCGCAACCTTTTTTTGTGGATCACCACTTAGCAACACTACAGCATTTTACGTATCCAGGGCGATGAGCGGCGGCAGGCGCTGTGGGCAGAGGGCGAGGCAGCGCTTTGTAGCGCCGCCACCGCTGCTGCTGGCGAGTGGGCCGCGGAGAGCTCTGCCAAGTGCTGCGGCCAGAGGCGGCGATGTTATTGGGACGAAATGTTATTACCAGTGTACCAAAAAATGAAATACGTTACACATATGCTTCCCTTACACATGGGGCATGAGCATGAATGAGTGACGTGAATTTAAAATTTTTGTCAACAGTCGGTTTCGATCGCTAATACTGAACATGAAAGTCGCGCACTTTACCGCATAACCAAGGAGGGAGCTGACCCAGTTATCTTCTAACTGCACACAAGAAGTGCTGTATGAACTCCCGCAGTCTGCAGTGTTGCCAGATTGTGCAGATAGTTGGACTTAGAGCGAATCAGCGCGGCCACATTTATTGTCCCATGTCGTGATCGGCTCGGACTTAGGCTCAGCGGCGGCCGGGCGGCGGCCAGGTTTTTTGTCAAAGAGTGTACCTATCACCATATCCTCCATTAGGAAGTTAGTGTGTTGATCAAATGATGGTGAAAGGTTAAATTTAGAATTTCAGCCTTCTGTTTGCTATCTTCTATTACTGTCCTGGAATGATCAATGAGTGCCTGAATAGTGGGCTTTGATCCACTTATCAATTTTACATAAGACCAGAATTTTTTCAGGTTCTTGGAAAGATCTTTTGCTAAGGTATGGCTGTGATAATTATTGTATGCTTCACACATCAATCCTTTTTTAGATAATACATGAATATTTTTTAACTTCTTCCTGTCTTGATTTGCGTGTTCTTTTTTGAACTGAGAGTGCAACAGCCTTTGCTTTCTCTGTAGCTTTCTAATAATATTATTATATGATGGATCTTTTCCATCCTTATTCAACTTTATAGGCACATAGTTCTCTAATGCTTTATTTACAATGCATTTAAATTTAGTCCACAATTCCTCTACATCCATTGTATCAGAACTAAATGATGTCCATTCATTTTCCAAGTGTGATGCTCACAATTGTTTATCAGCTCTTTCTAACAAAAACACACTCATAGCCTTTTTGATTGGTTTGTTACCATTGGTCACCATTGACATTATGATGATATCATGATCATTAACTCCTGTCTCTACACTGACATCATTAATAAAGTCAGACCTTTTTGTTGCTGTACTGTCTAAAATATTTCCATTGCATGTGGGCTGTCTGTTTAACTGCTCAAGACAGTTTTCTGAAAACTTGTCCAATAGTAGTTAGCAAGACTGCTTGTCCTTACTGCCTGAGATGAAACTATAGAGATACCAATCTAAAGTTGCAGTCTCCCCTGACAAATATTTCATGGCCCAGATACAAACACAAAATGGGTTTTGGCAACGGGTAGACAATCTACAGGTCAGAATATAGTGATAAGCTAACCTATTATGCAGACCTACAGCTGAGCCTCCGCCAAAGTAGTATTTTCTGTTCTTTCTTCCACAGGTCATATTTTCCTTGTGTGACTCCATTGTATGGAACAGAAAAAAGAACATATAATACCAGCAGAAAGAATAAAGACAGCATTATATTTAATACAAATCTAAATACCCGTAGTTCTGACAATCAACATACAATTACAATCCTTAAATATTTCAAGATAATATAGTTAACATTATATTTATCCTGGCAAAGGCTCACCAGTTATAATGTACCTATATGTATTTACAACTGTTATCCTTTTACTGTACCTTATCCAAATGAATCCTGTCCTACTCATAATGATAAGGAGGTCTTCCCTATATGTTAATCTGTTACAAAACTAATGTCCAAAACAGGTTTCCAGATTCAAGGATTGGTTTACCCTAGTAAGATTGGATAATTGGGGTTCATGCTACACAACAAAAGAGTTATAATTGAATACATATATTAAATAAATACAGTACAATTACAGTTCCCCTGTGGCCCATATACATTGGTATGAAAATGAATGAAAGCTACAAAAGAGAAGAAATAAATATTTCTTCTCTGAGAGACCTCAGAAGTAACAAGAATGTCTAAGTGTAATGAAAGGTCCATTCACTATGAAGACCTAAAGCAAAGTGAAGGAGCACAGTTTTTGTGGGGCTTACGTGGGCTCCACAATATGGGCAATAGAGGTAACTGTATTAATGTATGCACACACAGTGTTGCAACCATCATGCTTACAGATGCTCAGAGACATTACACCTGGCTCTCAGCGGAGGCACTGCTAACTTGAAGTTTGCCGCAAACAGCAGAATAGCTGCTATCCGCAGTTGGCCTGGCATGCAGCAAAGGCTCCACTAACATGAGTGGGCTAGGCATGCACTGGAGGCAACGTTATCTTGACTTAGCCCGACACAGAGTGGATGCACTGCTAACTCGACACGGCCTTCCATGCAGCGGAGGCGCCGCTAACTCGAGTTAGTCTGGCATCCAGTGGAGGCGCTGTTATCTCGAATTGGCCTGGCACAGCAGTGTCACTAACTCGACTTGGTCCATCATGCATTTAGAGGCGTATCTAACTTGAGTCAACCGTGCAGGCATTGGAGGTGCCACTAACTTGACATGGCCCAGCATACAGTGAAGGAGCCGCTAACTCGAGTTAGCCCAGCCTGCATCGGAGTTGTGCTAACTTGACATGGCCCAGCATGCATCGGAGGTGCCGCTAACTTGACACAACCCAGCATGCAATGGAGGCACCACTACATCGAGTTGACCATTCACGCAGTGGAGATGCCACTAACTTGAGTTGGCTTGGCATGCAGCAAAGGCATCGCTACCACTACTTGGCCCTGCACACAGCGGAAGTGCCGTTAACTCGACTTGGCGTGGCACACAGTGCAGGCACCACTAACTAGACTTGGCCTCGCCTGCAACAAAGGCGCCACTAATTCAACTTGGTCCTGCACGCATTGGAGGAAATCCTAATTTAACTTGGCCCAGCAGGCATCAGAGGTGTCACTAACTCATTACAGGCCTGGCACACAGTGTAGGGACCACTAACTCTACTTGGCCTGGCACACAATGGAGGCACCACAAACTCAACATTGCCTGGCATGCAGCAGAGGTGACACTAATTCAACTAGGCCCTGCACACATTGGAGATGATGCAAACTCGACATGGCCCGGTTGCAGCAGAAATGCCAACAACTTGACCTCGTATGGCAACCATGAGAGTCTTTCTTAACATGACTTGGCCCTGCAGGCTTTGGAGGTGTCACAACTAGACTTGGCTCAGTACACATTGGAGGTGCCAATAACTTGACATGGCCTGGCATGATGCAGAGGCACTGCTAACTCGACTTGCACGACACGAAGCAGAGACGCCGCTAACTTGACTGGGCCCACCATGCATTGGTGGAGCCACTAACTTGACTTGGCCTCACACACAGTAGAGGGGTTACTAACTTGACTTGGCCTGGCATGCAATGTAGGTGCCGCTTACTCAACATGGCCCAACACACAGCAGAGATGCATGCATACTCGTCCTGGCCCGGCACACAGTGACAGTGCAGCTAACTTCAGTTAATTGGGCATGCAACATATTGGACATGCCACTAAATCGACATACCCAGCGCAAAGTGAGGCTCCGGTAACTCAACTTAGACTGGCATGCAGCAGAAGCACCAGTAACTACACTAGGGCTTGCACGCATTGGGAATGATACTAAAACGGCTTGGCCCAGCATGCATCGGATGCGCCTCTAATTCGCCATGGCCTGGCATGCAACAGAGGTGCAGCTAACTCAACATGGCCCAGCACACAGCGGAGCTCCACTAACTCAACTTGACATGGCCTACAACGGATGCACAGCTACCACAACTTTGCCTAGTAAGTAGTGTAGATGCAGCTAACTCAACATGGAGCAGCATGCAGCAGAGGTTCTGGTAACTCGAAATCTCCCAGCACGCAGCAGAGGCACCGCTAATTCGAATGGGCCCAGCATGCAGAGGATGCGCCACTATATCAAGTTGGCCTGACATGTAGCAGAGTGCCACTAACCTGAGACGGCCCTGCACAAAGGGAGGAGCCTCTGTACTGAGTTGTCACAGCATGCATCAAAGGCACCACTAACTAGAATTGGGCTAGCATACATCAGTTGGCACATGAGGGTGCTGCTATCTTGAATAGCCTGGCATGCAACATAGGTGATCGAATTGACCTGCCTCACAGCAGAGGCAATTATAAGTTGACTTGGCCCTGCAGATCTGGAGGTGCTGCTAAATCGACATGACCCTGTATGCATTGGAGGCACCGCTAACTCTACTTGGCCTGGCGTGCAACTGAGGTGCTGTTAAATCAACAGAGCCCGGAATGCAGCGTAGGCGCATGCTAACTCATCCTGGCCCAACTTTCAGTGGAGGCGCCGCTAACTCAACTTGGTCAAGCAAGTACGGAAGTGCCGCTAACTCAACATTTCCCGGCACGCAGCACAAGGTTCCATTAACTCATTAGGCACTGCATGCATTGAGGCAACGCTAACTCAACTTGACCCTGCATTGAATGGAGGAACTGCTAACTTACATGGCCCAGAATTGGAGGCACCACTAACTCAACTTGGCACGGTACATGCAGAGGCACCACTAACCCGACTTGGCCCTAGATGCAGAGGAGTCCCCACTAACTCAACTTGGTCACACAAGCAGTGGAAGTGCCACTAACTTAACATTTCCTGGCAAGCAGCATAGGTGCCACTAACTGGAATAGGCATTGAGGTGAAGCTAACTCAACTTAGCCCAGCATGCAGCAGAGGCAGCACTAACTCGATTTAGCCCGCGACATAGAGGAGATGCTGCTAAGTCACCATTGTACATTAGGCAGCGAAGGCACATGAAAACTCGAGTTTGACTGGCACGCAATGAAAGTGACGCTAACTCAACTTATCCTGCATCACATTGGAGGAGCCACTAACTAGACATACCCAGCACCGAGTGAGGTGCCTATAATGCAACTTGGACTGGCAAGCAGTAGCAATGCCGCTTTCTAGTCTAACACTTGCTCAGATTGGGGGTGATGCTAAATCGACTTGACCCAGCACGAAACAGAGGTGCCACTAACTTGGCATGGTCCAGCTCACATCAGAGGCACTGCTAACTCGACTTGGCCCAACATGCATCAGAGGCACCACTAACACAACATGGCCTGGCATGCTGCAGAGGTGCGACTAACTCGACTAGGCCCTGCATGCATAGTAGGAGACACTAACTGCAGTTGGCCTATCAAGCATCAGTGGCACCAATAACTGCACATGACCCAGCATGCAGCAGACGCACTGGTAACTCGACTTGGCAGGGCATGCAGCAGAGGTGCCGCTAACTCTATCTTGCCCATTACGCAGTGGAGCCTCATCTAACTTATTGGAGGCACCACTAACTCGACTTGACCTGTAATGCATTGGAGGCACCAGCAACTCAACCTGCCCAGCACACTGTGGAAGCACCGCTAACTCAACCTACCTTGGCACGCAATTGAGGCACCGCTAACTCGACTTGGCCTGGCATGCAACTGAGGTGCCGCTATCTCGACTTGGCCCAGCACGTAGTGTAGATTTTGCTAAGTTAAAATGTCCCAGCAACAGCAGAGACCACTAACTTCATTTGTCCCAGCACACGTCAGAGGAGCCGCTATCTTAACATTGCCTAGCATGCAGCGGAGATGGCACTAATTAAAATGGTGTGAATCTGTGGGACATAACTACTCTGATCGGCAGTCTTTAGGATTACAAACTACTTAACCTAACTTATTCTAAGAACAACAAATACACATATGCCCAAGGAAGGATTCAAACCTCCGATAATGATCAGCAGTGCACACCAACTTCTTTGCTTTCTACAGTATGTCTGCCTAGGTGTGCTTGCGTTTGCGTATATGTGTGGGTGGGTGTTTATTTGTCTACCCCCCCCCCCTTTTTTCCCCCCAAGGTAAGTCTTTTCTGACCCGGGATTGGAATGACTCCTTACCCACTCCCTTAAAACCCTCATCATTTCCTTTTCCCTCTCCTTCCCTTCTGCCTGAAGAAGCAGCTAGGCAGCGAAAGCTAGCGTTTGTGTGTGTGTGTGTGTGTGTGTGTGTGTGCTCGTGAATTTATTAATTTATTTGTGCTACTATCACTTCCTGTGCTCCTTCGCCTGGTAAGTAATCTTCATCTATTTATTATATATAATAATACAATCAACATCATACAATAGGTGACAATAGTTACAGTAGTTATATGTGAGAAAACATGACATTAAGTTGACAGATATTCACTGACAGTGTAATAACATATATCTTGTACTTTTGATGCCTTCGATATAAGAAACCAATTTAAAAAATGTATTTTGACTCCGCTGTTTTGGGCAATTTTACATAAATGGAACTGGCTGAATATAACTCTTAAATTATTTTTGTGATTGTTCTTAAAAGAAGGCATAATTTTTATGCAAGACAGCCAAATTTAATTTCTTTCAACAAAATATTTCCCAAGATACAACAGCTCAAATTAGCTATAAATACAAGCTCCCTATGTAAAAAGTTGCATATGAAATCAAATAAGTGACCATATATTGGCCATTATTGTTATAAAGAATTTTTAATTTTACTAGGTACGAATGATCACATAAAAATTCATCGAAATCTGTAACGGTCTCAAGCAGGGAGGCCTAGTTCAGTTAACATGGAATGACACGTTATAGACCCACAAATACTTTGTAAAAACTTGAAATCTTAGTTAGTAATGTGAAAACGTGTTAGAGACTGCAATTATAATCAATGAATGTTAATAGTCAAAATTCTACAGCTAAATTGTTATTAATGTTTATTGTTTGAAGTTAAACTTTGCATGTCTCAATAAGAACTTTCAGTGAGCTTAGTTAAAATACTTCATTTTACGAACTTTAATAAGTAGGCCTACTTTATTTCTTACCTGTGGTATTGTTTCACTAGTCATTGCCAACAATACTGGTACCAGAAACAAGACATGTGACTAATCTCAAAGTTAGCCCAAATATACGTTGATTCCAAACCGATTCACAAGCAGAGCATGTGTGAATAAGGCAAACTAAATTCGTTTTATGAATGCTTTCAAATTTTTCCTATCAACTCCGTTTGGTTAACACAGGGCTGCCCAGAAATTCTGCACATGTTTGGTGCTGTGATTTCGTCTATCTCTATGGGATAGCGAGAAGCACTATTGGAGACCAGTCATGTGCCCAAATCGCTCCAGCTCCTTCTGCCTTATAGAGGGGATATGCCAAAACTGTATTATCCATTCGCTTTACAATTGCTGAGGGCTGAAAGTGCAAATAAACTTTGTTTATGGTCAAGTGGTGCCGAAGGTGCCCGACAGTACTCTACACTTGACAGTACACAATTGATGCATGTGGCTCAGCATTGTATAGAATCACATTATTATAAAGTGCAGCTGCATATTCTTAGCATCTGAAATAGATAGGCATCACACAAATACATCTAATGAAAGAGTATGTTCAAATAGAAAAGTTCTAATAAATAATATTGTTCATTTGTGTCAAGAAGAAAACTGGAAAGGTTTGCTTATAATGTTAGATGGGTTTATGCAGAGAGGAACAGCAGCAGTGGAAAAGAAGATAACAATGTGAATGACGTTCAGGCCAGACAGAGTGGTCATTATTTATTTGGACTCAGTGTGTTTGTAATTTTAATTACTTTTATGTACCATTAATTGAGGTGAGATTAATCCACTTTTTGGGTCAATTACATTGTAACTCTATACCAGCAATTAAATACAAGCAAAATTGGTAAAAATACTATTGTATGATGCGTAAAGAATGTAGGAATGACCTGCTAGTTTCAGAAATAAAATAAGTTTAATACATTTTTAGAAACATACACTGAAATTTTTTGAACAATTTTACCTGGGCTTGGGGACACATTAGTCCATGTCGGTAAATCTGTGTTTGTAGGTGACTCTCTTGTTCTGGAATAATGTCTCCCAGCTTAGGCATGGTTTGATGAGGATAAAAGAAAGAAAATATCATGTACAAGTATCCCAAATGATTATTTTATTGGACAAAATACAAAACTGATAATAAATAAGCCCATAATTAACTTCAGAAAGAAATAAAATAGTGAATTAAGTACAATAATTAAGTTATCTTATTGAAATAGAACAATAGTTATAAAGTTCAAGTTAATTCCTTATCAGCTGGCATGTATGGTTCTATTTATATGAAAGAATTTAATTCTAGTACACTAAAATATCCTCTTTTACTGAACAATGTAGAAGGTGCTGTTCTTATGATTATGTCTTCCCAGTCACATTCCATAGTATCTTCTTTAAGCAGGCCATTTCCAGCTTATCCCAAACTTCATCATACAGCTATCAGTAGATTTGCCCATGTCATTATCAGAAAATATCTTAATAATGCCTGGATACTCTTCTTCGTTGTATTTAACAGTTACAAAGTCACCCTTTTTCAATTCTTTCATCTGTTCTAATGTGAAACAAGATGATTTAGGTATAGCTATTTCAGTTTCTGCATTGTCTTACTCAGGTCATCAAATGTCAGTTCCATTTCTTCAAATTTGGTTGAATCGTCACTGTCGCCACCATCAGTCGAGAATGCAGACTGTGTCTTTGGCTCTACTGTTTCAATCTCTTTACTCAAATTATCAACAGTAATGCTCTGTCCAACCGGCACACTTAGCTTCTTTCTTTTTCACTTGCCAGGAATATTAACCCCTTCAAGATGTTTATGTTTATCTTGTAGGTATTGTGGTATTGTAGAAATGAATCTCCGACTGTTTGCTTATCGACCTGTTGCTGCTGCTCAAATTTGCTCAGGAGTTTTTGTTTATTATTGGATATATACTACATTTCCTTCACATCTAGTGAGATTGTTTCAATTAACTTCTTTAAAATAGAGGGAAAAGTTCTTTAGGAATTCCAGATATTCTGCTACCACTCTCAGTATCTCTCACTCTTTGAGAACTTTTCACCATGCAGGTATTTCATAATAATGAGTGCTATAGTTGAACAGTTAAAATGTCAGTAACTTCAAATAGTAGCTCTCATTTTTCTGTGTATGATGGTATATTGTGTATAAAATGAAATTTTTTTCTGAATTTAAAGTATAAAGTACACATACACTAACGGTGTTACTTAAATGCAACCCACTTGATGAGAAGGATAGTGAAAAATCAATAAAAACCTCAGATCAGGTAAACTTTACAGAAACTAAACATGTTATGTTTACAAAAAAATATCTTTTTTTTCACAATTGAACTAATTTTAATGAAATGGGTGTTACATAATTTAGATAATGCATTAGAACTAAACAAAATTTGCAATATAACTAAGGGAATAAGATGAAATTATTATGTTGAAAGATAAAAGAACATTCAATTCTTTGTTAAAACAATTAAATGACATCAATTATACAATAAGGGATAAGTATAAGATAACGCTACTTGTGTTTAAAAAAGATACCAAGTCAACAGAAATGGGCTAATTAAATGGTAACCTTATTGTCGTGATACCATTTTCTAATATTTAATGAATTTGTGCGCATATTTTTTTCTTTTTTACGAAGTAATACCAACAACAGCAATGTTAAATTCATTAAAAAAGTCTGTGTCCTCTCATTTTCATGTTGCGTGTTGGTGCAATTGGACAAATGCAAGATCATTTTCATCTGGCATAAAGGTTTTTCTGTCAGCTCAGCGGTAGTGTCGCTGACTACCACACAGGAGGCCCGAGTTCGATTCCCGGCAGGAGACTGGGTGTTGTGTGTTGTCCTAATCATCATCATCTCATCATCATTGGTACGTAAGTCACCCACGTAGCGTCAAATAAAAAAGACTTTCACTCAGGCGGCCAAACAATCCCGTAATGGATCTCCCGGCCAAGTAAGCCATACGCTCATTTCCATTTAAGTTAAAGCTCTGCACAAGGAAAATATGGCCATCCTTTTCTGCGCCACTTGCCGCCGTCTTCAGCTCGTGATTGGTTGAAATCGAGTCACGTGGTTCTTTCCCCATCTTGGTCCTATACGTTGCTTGGCTGCCATGAGAAGTCTTGTGAATTTCGTCTATTTGGGTTTGAATAATACCACAGTGTTGTACTTTTGGGTGTTCTTAAGACGCGAAGAAGGGAGGTAAACATTATAGTACTTCCATTAGATATCAGAAATGCAGGAAGGTGAGCAGTCTGACTGATGAAAGTCATAAGAGAAAACTAGGAGCCCAGAAGCGACCTTCGGTTCTTCTAATTCATAATATAAATTAATAGATTAAATATTCACTGACGAATGGATCACGTAGCAGATATCTATATAATTTTAACTTGAATAAATTTGTGAAGAAAATTCCTGCATAATGTTGTGAGGTTAAATTATTCATGCATTGTTGTGTTTATCTGCAGGTAGTTTCCGAAAACATAAATATTTTGAACTATTAGTGAGTGAACTATATTCTAGTTTATATATGAAATTAATATATAGTTCCTGAAGCAAGTTTTTCTCATTCTTTTGCATGTGTTAAGCATATCATTACAGGAAATGTAGAATTGAAACAAGACAAATATTAAGACGTTCAAATGTAATTGGTGTTGTAAAGGCACCTTTAATTTCTCTGTTTGGTAAAAGTCATGTAGTGGATATCCCCTTGCATTTTTCTTGGTTCATGTAAGATATAAGTACATAATATGCAAGAAAATAATCATAAAATACTTATCCATAATGTAAATAGTTTTCTACATTTACGCTACCGGTATGCTCCGATGACATGTTCGTGGTCTATTCAAATAGTTGGCTACGGTACATGTCAGTCTGAATTTATAGGTGGACCCTTTAGATCTGAAGCCACAAACCAAGCTGTTTTCTTAAAATCGGACGATACATATTTCGTAGACCTGCCAGGTCCGCATGAACAGAACTATGCGAAGTTGCCGCATCTGTCCCTGCATCTCGACCTTAAATAAAATTTCGATATCTTACCTACATTTCGTCCGCAGCATTGTATGTGCTAAAATCAACCATACGAAAATACTACATAATGCAACTTTTCCTCTGCAAACTCTTCAAAATTTTGCCCATAGTTTACTTAATTTGATGTAGCATGGAAACTATACTTAATAATGAATAGAAAATCAGATCATTATCGAGCGAATATATCACACTATAACACATGAAAAAATAAAAATTTTTTCATTGAATAGTTTTCTCAAAATCGGTTGATACGTATTGTTAAGCACTGGGAACATTGTAGCGGTCCGTGTGTAAGCAGTAGCGGAATAGGCCCAGCAGGGCTGCCGCTGGCAGGCTGACCACACTTTCCCTGTACAGAGCTTTAGTAGTAACTAGTAGTTCTGAAGTAGCGCCCTCTGTTAGCACAACCTCAGTTTACGTTGACAAGGTTGTCTAACAGATACCAGGGCATGTTGCAAAAGGAAGTTTGGAAAATTTCGGAAAATTCACTCGAAATTTCAGGAAGATTCGGAAAATTTCGGAAGATTCGCTTGAAATTTCAAGAGAATTCGGAAAATTTCGGAAGATTCCCTAGAAATATCTAAACAAATCGGAAGATCATCCGATAATTGTGAAGATCTGGTAACACCACCTCCATGGCTGCCTCTGGCGGCAGTGTTGGCAACACAGACCATAAATATTTATGGTCTGTGGTTGGCAACTCTTAAGGTCGCTAAATGCTTCCTCGAAAGTCGCCAGAAGTCGCTAAAATATTTTCCAATTAAAGAAATATCGTATTATGTCTTCTTGTTATTATACGCAAGTATTATTTATATTTTTAATCTACTGCAATCGTTTTTAATATTTACAGATGTAAATTTTGTATTTAACTGAAACGGCATGTGATATAAATTTTTAAAATGTCAGTAATGGTAACACTACTGTAAAATGCCAGTTTCACCTAGAAACGACACACCTATGATATATGGCTCAAAACATGCAGTTTTGAGAGTACTTCCACTTAATGATCTTATGTAAACCATCACTATTCATAGAAACTTGTACTGTTTTTGGCCTATGACTGTAAACACACTTCCCCGCGATGGATTCGGTCCACTGTGTCCTATTTGGAAGTTTTCGAGTTCGTGCAAGTTACTGTGAATAGTTAGGGTTTCGCAGGATCTGTAAATGGAATTAGTCTCCGAACTGCGTCTTTTGAGAGATATTTCATGGGTGTGTCATTTCCCGGAAAATCCAGGAACTTACAGTTGTGAAATCCGTAAAGGATCTATAGAACATGGACTAAATATATAAATAAATAAAACACTTACTCATTCGCTGTCTGAGAATAAGCTGTCATCTTCGAGAATCTGTGTGCAGGATGCTCCCTGGACCTTGATGTTGATAGCTGATCCCTTTTAAAGGAATACACTGAAGATGTGCTGATCACTTTGCGTACTTCAGGGGGGGAGTTGATAGGAATAACACGCATTCCCATGCTGTTTTAAATAGCTTCTGACACTTATTATTGCATTTAACATCTTGTTGCACTTTTTTTCTGAGTTTAGTTTTCACAGTTTTCATTATGCTGAACACTCGCTCAACATCTGCATTAGAATAGGGCAACACGAAGAGGGACATAGCTAATTTATATAGTACTCTAAAGGTTGCAGTGATGCCGCATCACAGTATTTATAAACTTCAATCCAAAAGGTAGTGGTGTCACTTTTATTCTCCCATGGTATTTTATCAATTACCTGCCACTGTGACAGAATTTTGTCAGCTTCATCAGCATCAAAACCAAATGATTTAACTAATTTTATTATTTCCATCCCATAGTTATGCTTGAGAATCTCAGTTACACTAAATATGGACATTTTTCTTAATTTGTTCGCATTATCAGGGAGCCTATTTGCAAGTTCTAAGCACAATTTTACTGTGATGTCAATGCATTTTTTCTTAACAAAATATTTTTCTTGTGAAGACAAAGAAGCTTTTTCAAGCTGATTTCCAAACAGAAAACTGAGATACTGGGAAGGATGTAGATGAGATACTAAACCACTGTCCACATTTTAACATGAGGACAAATTATCCTTTCCAAAAGGGAATGCCAGAGAATATCTAGTTTTTCTAAAAGTTTCATGGGGTCTGTATTTTGAGATTAAATATTTTCTTAGCATGTTGAACTTCCCCTAGAATGGTTTGCAGATATACCAAATACATATAATTTGCTATATCTTTGAACATAGCAAATAACATTTCTACTGTGTAGCAATTATCTTCTGTTTTGCGATTTCGAAATGAAGTTTCAGTTCATACCATTGTGACACAATTATATGAATTGCTGGTTCGGTTGATAGCCAGTGAGTTGAACATATCTTAAGGATCTTGAGATGTCTTTCCTCTAGATTTGTTGTTTTGTAAATCACTTTGTACTCCTCTTGCCAATTTGGGGACAAAGGTAACCAATTATATGTTTCCCTGATGAGAAATTCTATATTTCTTGGTAAAGACCCTTCAGAGGCACGGGAAACAGCTAGTTGCAATGAATGACAAGTACAACAAATTAAAACTAATAGTAAATAGGCCATTATTGGTGCCTGTCATAACGGATGCATTGTCAGTTCCTATTCCAACGTTTTTAAGATTAAGTTTCAGTTTACTTAAGTAGTTTATTATGTCCATTGCCAAATCACATGCAGTTGCGGATTTCACAGGAACTAGACACAGAAATGCACATACAATTCTGCCAAGATCTGTGTCTAAGTATCTAACATCTACACCTAACATTTTTGTAACACTAATGTCTGTGCTTTCATCTAAGATTAAGCTCTATTTACCCTTGCTTATGTTTTTAACAGTCTGATTAATGAAATGAGGACCAAGTAGCTCCCTAACAATTTGTGTACAATGTCCAGCAATGAAGAATGACAAAGTTTCCTCAGCAATTCGTGATGGATCTTCAGCCACAGGCGTAAAACTAAGGTTTAGCTGCTTTGGATAACTAATATGCATAACATTGTCTCTACGTTTTTTTACCGTTTTGAATGTTTCTTAATATCTCTCGATTTTGCATATGTAGCTACACGACAGTATTTGCAAAAGGCTTTTGTTGAGTCCCCAGCCTCAGTACTAAGCCGTTCCTTATAATTTGGGTCAGATTCACATTATTTTCAGTACCACTACAGATAGTTTTTTTTAGGTAGTGGAAAATCCATATTTCTCTATCATTTAAAAAATTCCCCACATAATATTAAGAAATAACAAAATAAATAATACGTTAATATGTATACATTCCCTGCCACGATCTTTAAATAATAACCTGAGATTTAAAAAAAAAAAAAAAAAAAAAAAAAAAGCCTTACACATAAAGACACAAAAAAGAAAGACAGGAAATGTAACGTAAGTAACTTGAACACCATCAAATGTAAGTAACTTGAACACCATCACACCTAGGCAGTTACCTCTCAGCTGAATGTTGAAAGCCATTAGCATCAACAATGGGATACCAGGATAAAATTGGGAAAGTCCCTTCCATTCTGCAATCAGATCATGCATTGACAAGGTAGAGAAGGCAGTGCTGGCTATGAAATCAAATCCAATAAAAATACTATAGGTCATTCAGGTTGAGAAAATACATGATAAAATAGTTTCCTAAAACTTAAAATTTCAAGATAATTTTTGTTACTTAGAAACATGTTAATTTAAAATGTATGGTACGATTTGTAAAATATATGGGACATTACAAGTCCCATATTTATTTTGTCGGGACAACGTAACACTTATGCTAAATAAGGGACAATCCCGTAAAATACTAGATAATACGGGATGTTTGGTCACCCTACCGTATGAATAAAACATAGTACAGTATCTACTTTATATTCTGAATTCCAGTTCACATTAATAATGCAAGAAAACTTTTAGTAAAGGTTTTAAAAAATAAAAAAAATGTCATGAATCAAACCACCCAAGGAGATCAAAATAAAGGGAGATGGCATTATCTATGCCGAGCACATACGTCAGTTGAAGCCTGTCCGCCATCTTGGTCACTTTTGGAATGCTATTTTTCTGTTAAAACTATGTGTTAAGTGGACCCTCTTATTGTTAATGCCTTGAACTGACAGTCTCTACAAAGTACGTACTTTCAAACAATATACTTTCTGGAATAAATAGTAATAAATACTCATCATAATATATTTGAAAACTTAATTCTCAACAGCTAATTTGCTCTTTTAATGCGTTGTACATCACGGCAGAACCGTTGGACGTTTTATTCCTGCTTTAAGTGACATAAAACATTAGCTCTAAAATACGAACACTTAGCTTTTTCAGCTTAAAAGGCCAATTCACACTGTCCGTCACATCACGTCACCGTCCGTTAGAACATTCCGCAATGTATTTCTAATGGCGGCATTCACACTGTCCGTCACTGGACCGTCACGTCACGTCAACGTCCGTCAAGCTTTCTCGAGAAGAATGTTTTGACGGAACGGCCGTCTGCTAACATCGGAAGTTAACCTATTTTCGACACGCGAATTACATGTTGCAGACTACGAGTGCACTGTTTATATGCAAATGTGTCTTATTCATCTTTATTTTGTTGTTATACTTCGTTTTAGGGGTAAATCTCAAATGTTTCATGACGACTTAAATATTTTTGTCAATTGAGTGTCCCCCTAAAATCGAGGTCTGATATATGAAACCAAAAAATGGTTTATGTCACGTGTCATTGTAACAGAAAAGACTAAAGCAAACTGTTTATTTGAATAAGATTGTAATTTGATTACGCATTTTTCATTAAATAACATTTTAAATGAAAAAGTCAGTTCTAATGAAAGACAGAAATTCAGTTGTTTACGATGGTACTAACAATGTCAGTGGGCAAATCGTAATGGATAAAGTAAACAGGCGCTATCCGTGCTCTTATAAGTATTGTTTGATGTTTTCATATGTTTATTTTTTTCCCTTGAAAATAGATGTCGATGTTTTGAAATGTTGTTTCAGTTCCTAGTAAGTTGGCCAAAAACATACGTTGTAAAGTTTTCTTTGGCCGTCAATAACAATTAGCATTGTTGTTCCCTCGATTCTAGTGTTAAACTATGACTTTCTATATAACAGATCGCCACTCATAACCTTACTTTCAACATCGCGTATTGAGATGGGCGAAATGACGTGACGGACACTGACGGACAGTGTAAATACAACTTGACGTGATGGTGCCGTGACGTGACGGACAGTGTGAATTGGCCTTAAAGGCGACTCCCTGTATTTTACCTCCTTGGAATCACCGCCCTCACTCTGCAGCTCCTCAACATGACGTGTTTATCCACTGTGCTACAAAAAACACATTTATGTACTCCCTCTGTTTCGCATTATTGCCAACATCAAGGGTTACCCGTCAATATGGCATTTATTTTGACTCAAATTTACGATCAATCGTACTAAGAACGTGTTTTTGGTACCTCTTCAGTGTTCTGTTACTTCGAAATAGAAAAACGCTAGTTATAAGGAGACAATTAGAGAAGCGGATTTCCAGAATCGATTTTGGAGTGTTTACATGACCAACCAAAACCGGAATTGCGAAATTTCTTTACGAAATCCGGTTTTGGGAGCCCATGTAAATGGGCTGAATAATAAAAATACGAAACGGAAGATGGCGTCTTGGCAGGACAGTGCTTACAACCGAATAACCTCGGAATGTTTAAAACGAGCGGCTGGCTATGTCATTCTAACGTCACTTCCTTGACTCGTTGGGTGCAAGTCAGTGAGCTCAATACTAATACTAATTGAGCTGATTGATGCCAATAGACTCTACCCAAAAAGACCCTCCCAAAAGAGAACATTGATTGTCAACATAGCAACCATAGTTCGAACTTCAGGATAATTCTGCTAGACAGTGTTGCCAATTTAGCAACTTTGTCGCTATATCTGACGACTTCTGGCCATTGAAATCGACAAAATTTAGGTTTCAGCGACTAGCGACAAAACTGGTGACTTCTGTCAATTGAACAAAAATTATCTTGAAATTTTAAGTTTTAGGAAACTATTTTATCATGTATTTTCTCAACCTGAATGACCTATAGTATTTTTATTCCATTTGATTTCATAGCCAGAACTGCTTTCTCTACCTTGTCAATGCATGATCTGATTGCAGAATGGAAGGGACTTTCCTAATTTTATCCTGGTATCCCATTGTTGATGCTAATGGAGAAAAAATGTGCTTATTATCAAACAATAAAGAAAATGAGCTTTAATTCAAAGTGAATAAGGCAGATTTTTAAATTTCTTTGGTTGCTATTAAGTAATGCATACACGTGACACATGGAGCCTTTCCATCTATAAAAATTCAGTCATTAATTACCCATTTTACGCCCTGAAAGTATTTAACTAGGATTAGCTCAATGATGCGGCAGAATAGCCGTGTACATTGAGGCGCCCTGCTACGGTCCGTGCGGCCATTCCACATCAGAAGTTCCTGTCCTCCCTCGGGGATGGGTGTTTGTGTTGTTCTTAGGATAAGTTAGTTTAAGTATTTTGTAAGTTTAGGGACCGATAATCACCGTAGTTAGTTCCCATAACTGTACATTTTTTATTAGCTCAAATATCATCTTCTTTAGAAGTCTGTCCAGTAAAACCTTACATATTTAGCGGAGTTTGATGAAAATATTTTGTAAGAAAGATTTGGAAATCAACTTTTTTAGGAAGTGAACCATGTGAAAAATACAATTGAAGGGAGAAGCGTGCTCATTAGAGACGGAGCTCAGTCTAGGATTTTTGGATAAGAATCGAATATCGTTACCTGCTCATTCTTTTTCATTTTCAGATCTTCATGGTGATGCCTTTAATAACTGTTTTTATTCAGTTAATTGATTTGAACATCTTTCTCGTTTTTAATGGTGGTGCGCGCGGCCGACCGCCATTGGGGTTTCAAGTCCCCCCTCGGGCATGGGTGTTTGTGTCGTCTTTAATGTAAAGTAGTTTGTAAGTTTAGGAACTGATGACCCCGCAGTTAAGTCCCTTAAGCTTAACAAACATTTGAACATTTTGATTTGAGATTGAAGAAACTAAATCAAAGTTGGTACCGGTGGTTGGCGACTGAAATCACTGGCTCACAAGCAAAGATCATCTTTGGCGCGACAATTTTGTTGTCTGCTAAAAGTGTCAAAATATGAAAATAAACTTTTGTTACGTAAGGACATAGTTGGGCGCGGGTGATTCGCGTAGTTAATAGTGCTTAACTGATTTAGTGACTGTACATCGTGATATCGTCATATCAGCAGTAATTATTTTTATGGAGTAATCAGAAAACAATACCAGTATTAGGATTAATTTATGATAAAATCGTAATACAAGGAGGTCAGAATGCCTTTGAAAATAGCTGTAGCTTTCAGTCGGCTTTATAGAATTAGCTGCAGTCAACAAAGGATAAGAAATGGAGCGTACTATTCAACAGCTCCGAATATTGATATACAAGAGACTCCAGAAGCACGAGAAACACAGTGTTGGCAAATACACTCCTATGGCGGAGTTGAAGAATTGAAACTTTCAACCCTCGCGAGACCACCAAAAGTACAGAAGCCTGATGAAGTTATCGTGAAGGTACATGCTGCGTCGGTTAATCCAATTGACGTTGCAATGTTGGGTAAGTTTACTCGTTGTTATTGTAGTGTACTTGTCTGTTGGCCAGTATTGACACAAGAATGAACTCCAGGGATACACATAGTTTTGACTTACATAACTCTGATTTCTTGGGTGCTCGGGTACTGTAAGATTTAAGACTTGGGTTCTTTGCATGTTCACTTCTTTGTGGAAGTAAACCATTGTCACTTAATTGCAGTTGTTTTCAAATGTAGATGTTCCAAATAAAACGGAAATTGCAAGAGAAAATAGTATACTACCTTCAGTAACAAAAATGAGTATCTTGGCTGGTTATGCAGTCAAAGTTCTGTCAGTAGTGAAAACTTGTACATAGTTGTGGACATTTAGAGTATAACTGTATGTGGGAAAAGCTGAGCAGTTCTGGCCACCTGGTCAGCGACTACAGGCTGTTCTTGCTGGAGCTTCGGGTCATGAGACCATTGCTGTGGTCATCAAATAGTACCATTTGGTTTAAATTTACAATCCGTGTAGTGGCAGTGTGTTGAGTGTCTCAAGTGTTAGCTATGACCACTGCATGTGACAGCCAATCTGGTGACAGTGTATGGCAGGCAAATAAATTAGCTGATTTACATTCACTCAATGTTCCTGTGACGGTTACAGTCAATTTACATTGAGAACCTGCCAGCCATACAGCATTAATTATTTAATTCATAGTCAGCACAAAAGAGTAATTATTTATTACAAATATCTGGTTGGCTGTCGCCATCTGTGCTACAATTGGTCAGTTGCTGCCAACATCTGAACACTCGACACTGTGCTGTGATACAAATTGTAAACTTTAACAGTAGGCCCTACCATTCTATATTCTTTAATTATTTGATAACCATATATCATCGAGATAATTTGTGTAGGTCCATAAGAAGTGGGATCTGGTTCAGGAGTTATGAATTGGCCATTGGGGTGTGTGTCTTGTTGACCTATTATTTTTGTTATTGTTTTGCTGTTGAGTTTTGTACACATGAAACTGGAGTTAGTGGCAGGTCGATTTTAAGGAAGTGTGCTCAGAGTTTGCAGAAATCAACCATTTGTGTTTTGAGAAAAGGAAATATTGGTTGGATGGACCACACCTAGGCTTATGGATTGAGGAAGCTGTTGTGTTGAAGTATCTGATACATTTTTATTTTAGATGGTGGAACTTGAGGAGGGTAGTAGTATGTCTGACTCTTTTCATTCTTAAAAGGGGTGAGGGAAAAGTGGGTGCAATCTTGTTGTTAACCATGGTAGGTTGTGTTTAAGGTTTATTAAACTGCAGCCTGTAGCTACTAATGTAGTAGAGGGGGTTTGGGGGGGTGTTCCAGTTTTCAGTTTCATATAGATGAGTAATGCTGTAGGAAGATAGTCCCTGATACTCTCCCCCTCCCCCCACTTTTTTTTTCTAGGTAGGTAATAGGTTAAGGGTGGGGTCACATTATTTTCGGTAAAGATATATTTGGAATGGGATGTTTTGTGGTTGTGCAGGCATGGTTGTGTTTAAAGTCACACTTTCTCCTTCCACCTCTCTTTCTCATCCCCTTGTTCAAGGTGTGTTATAGGTCAAATTAAGTTATCAATACATTTTTTTCTGTCATTTAATTGATGAGGGGGGCGGGTTAGGGCCGAGAGATTGTTGGTGTCACCGTCTTCATTTCAGTGTATTGAAGGTTAATTGAAGGGTTCGGATTTGTTTTCTGTTTTTATTTTTGCATACTTTTTTAGATTTGTGTTTTGGAATTTTGATTTTAGATCCCTCACCCCCTCGCTTTAGTATCTCCTGCAACAAAATCTACTACCTAATTTTTGCAGTTGTTCTCATAGTTTAATGAGGGGACTAAACATCTAGGTCATCAGTCCCATGATTGCCTTATTGGAAATGCCTCAAGTAAGAGTAGGCTATTCTGCCGTGTTGGTAACATCGTGAGAGCAGACTGTTGGTATTGGGAGCTTTGGTTTTGCCATGTCGTGTTGCATGGTGTAATGTTTGCACAGTAGACAAAGTAAATACTTTAGAATTCAAATCGAGAATAGCTGTCAGTTTGTTTAATTTAAAGGTAGATACTCTTGTGAGATAAGAAAGCCACCCTGTTCAGATTTTATCCCAGTTAACTTCCTTTCGAAATATGCTTAGCTATCATACACAGTTCCTTAGTGATAGATCTCTACCCAAAGACTGGACAGTTACACAGGTCACTGCAGTATTCAAGAAAGGCAATATGTGTGTTGTGAAAAATTATGGGCACATGTAATGGCAATATTTTACGATATGATTCCACTGACCGCTTTGACCCACGACGTCATCAACATGTTGGAAAACCCGTATATAGAATATCTTAAAATTACTCAGGCCTTCTATAAACATGCACACATCTCAAAACTACCACGTTGTGATGATGTCACGGGTCAAAGCAGGCAGGTGGAATTGCATCTTATGAATGAACTCATATAATTTATGTCAATTTGCAGCAGTATTTGGAACTTATAGACTACTTTGTTCAAATGTTTAAGGAGTGGCCAGATGCCCTTCCTGTGTCAACCCTTCCTCCACATTTCCATTTAAAATGATCTAATTGCTCAGACAATGTACGGGTGTACTGCTGGTTCATGGTGTCCAACGGGCACAATATTTCGACGATCAGAACATGTTGCCATCACTGAGGTCCTGAGGGTGGGTGGGCATCTTATATCTCCATGGTCCCATGTTGGCGGTCATTGAGACACTAGTGTCAGTGTCTGTGGCTGAGTCGATGTACTTGCCTCACCTGTAGTCACCAGATCGTTTCATTTGCTGAATGTCCTCTTGTTAATTAGACTCGGTGCAGGTTCTCAAGCCTTGCTTAGATTGTAGACGCAGTTTCTGTTGTTGAACCCTTCCCTGATGTGGATCTCAATGGCCTCTCTAACAACACTAGCCAATTATCTAGAAGTCTGTGCTAAGATCTTGGTACATTCGTATTCCATGTCATGATTTTCGGACAAACAGTGTTCTGCAACCACCAACTTGCGAGGATACTTATGTCGAGTGTACCTTTGATGTTTACAGCAATGATCCTCGATGATGCGCACTGTCTATCAGATATAAGACTTCGCACACTGACGCGGACTGTGGTATATGCCAGACTTCCACAAACTGAGATCGTCTTTGATACTTCCCAATAAGGTTCGTATTTTATTGGATAGGCAAAAGACAGATTTTCTCAGTGTTTCTTTTATATGCTTCCTATTTTTCCTGATAGTGAGCAGTGTACGATATATAGGCCATGGATACATCTTCACCCGTAACTTCTTCCTTCTCCACAGGCTTTGCTGTTGTGATGGGGTGGAGAGCACATCAAATCTGCCATTCTAAGTACCTGTTTTCTCGTAATACTGTTCTGAGGTGTTCCAGCTCCTGGGTCAGACTCTCTGCATCTGAAATCGTGCATGCCCTATGTACCAGTGTCTTTAACACCCCATTCCCCTGCAAAGGGTGATGGCGGCTGTTGGCATTAAAGTACAGGTCAGTGTGGCTTTTCTTCTGGTAAACACCATGGCATGGCCTAAAGTACCATCAGCTCTACTCTTAGCCATGACATCCAGGAATGGTAATCTTCCTTCTCCATAGTGAATCTGATGTTTGAGTGTATGGAGTTCAGGTATGTAAGAAAGTTCAGGAGCTTATCCCTTTAAGGGGGCCAGATGATAAATGTGTCATCCACATAATGGAGAGAAAAAAAAAAGTCAGTTTCCATTTGGATGAAGCCAAGGCTTCCTCATTGAAGTACTACATGTAAAAGTTCGCGACCACAGATGAGAGTGGGCTGCCCATTGTGACTCCTTAAGTTTGCTCAATAATATTCTCTATTAAACAGGAAATATGTGGAGGTCAGGGCGTGCCTAAACAGTTCGGTCACCTTGCCATGAAATTTCTGCCCAATAAACTCCACTGACTCTCATAGTGCAACCCTGGTGAATAATGATACAACATTAAAGCTCACCATAATATCTGAGTCAGCCTGAAGTCACCGAGACGTTTTACAAGATCCTCAGAATTGCGAATGTGGTTGGGACATTTGCCTACATAAGATCTAAATATTTCCACCAGGTATTTGGCCAGCAAATGTGTAGGTGCCCTAATGTTGCTGAGAATTGGGCACAAAGGCACTCCTCCTTTGTGGACTTTAGGGATTCCATGAAGCCTTGGTGGTACAGGTCCTGGAGGTGACAGTTTCTTGGCAACCCCCTCTGGTAAATCGCTGTCCCTTAGAAGAGCCCTGATCTTGTTTTCCATCTTCTTTGTGGGATCAGCGTTGCTCTTCCTGTAAGAGTCATCAACTAGGCTCTGCATCTTTTCAATGTATTCCATTTGGGGAAAAATAACGGTAGTGTTGCCTTTGTCTGTAGGTAAGACAACATTCTCAGAGCATTATCTTAGGTCTCGAATGGCCGCCCTCTCTCTGCTAGTGATATTCGACTTTGCAGGCTTGGTTCTCATCAGAGCTTGGCAAGTTCCCAAGTTCTTCAGTTGCTTCAGGTGGTAGTTGCGCTACAACCTGCTCAACTGGAGGCCCCACAGAAGACTGTCATCAATCTCACTGACATCGAGCTGACTGGTGATGCACTTTCAGTTCTGAGAAAATGGACTTAACTTTGCTCCCACTCCTAAGTTCACACTGGCAGCGGACATTGTCAGTGCAGTGGACCATATATATGTGGATATGACCTTGTAGATAAAAATGGAAGTTCAATGAGGCTATTTACTTTTGATGCTATAGTTTATCAAGATGTTGTAATACTGGAAAATGATAGCAAAATGCAGAAAGATCTGCAAAATGGTGCAGGGAATGGAAATTGAGCCTCAACACAAACAAGTGTAAAGTATTGCATTTACATGAAAAGAAAGATCCTTTATTATATAATTATCAGTAGCAGGACAAACAATGGAATAGTTATTTCTATTATATACCTGGCAGTAGACACAAAGGGCAATTTGAAATGGAATAACTAAATTTTCACCTAAAATTTTCTTATCGATAGCCTAAATGTATAATACCATAATGTGAGTGTTAGTGGTATTTGCTCTTATTTGTATACAGATAACCATCATGATGTGACTCTAATGCCTCGAAACTAGTTGGTTGAATAAACAAGTAATACATAGCTGAAGAGGTTTCCATTCAATATGACTAAAGTCTACAGCTGCAGAGGCCCACAAAATATAATTTGTTGCAATTGTCTATCTAGTGGGGCAAAACGGACTTCTTTTTAAATTTGAGCAAAGCATTAATAACTGTTAAAGTCAATATTCAACAGGATATGTTTACAGAAAAAAATGTATTCCAAACTATGTCAAGCATAATGTTGGGATAAACCTGATCATTATTTATGTTGCATGATGTATTTTGCTATCAGAAATGAGATTAATTTATTATATGCAAAGAAAGATAGAGAGCACATTTACTCTTTACAAAAGTAGTCAGTCATTAACAGTTTGATTGGGCGCCAAATCATATTATTCTGATAACACAACACCTTAAAGAAAGTTTGATAAAGATACATAACAAGAAAATGGACTGACTATGCGGTAATGCACAGCTGTTATCCAAACAAATAGCTGAAAATAACAGTTTTACATTTTCTCCAAAAGTATGTAATTTGACAAAGATAAGTTTTAATGATCATGAAATGCAGTTATTGAAAAATGGGTTATCACACAATCTTCACACCGAACCGTCAGAGCAACAAATTAGCTTTTTAATAGTACATATGATCACTGTCCTAGACAATAAAAAGTTTACCATGGCCAAGCATAACAAAGTTGCCATAAATGTAAATAACATCATACAGAATGTCCCCCAGAATACTGAAGGCCAACAAAAAGGTAGAAAACAGAACAATGGGGCAATGTTGCACTACGCAGCATCAATAATAAACTAGGAGAAAACAATGCATTAGTCATTCAGGCAGACAGAAGCAAAACAGTAGTTATAATACAAGAAAATTAATATGTCAATAAAGTACAGGCATTTTTCAGTGCAAATGATATTGAAAAATGTAATTTCGATCCCACCAACAAATATACAGCTATGTTAAGAAAAAGGCAATTAAAAATACCAGTAGTTCATTCACTGATTTAAAAAAATGACAATAATCCCAATGAACTCAACAGCCCCTAAACTGAAAGCTACAATCAAACTACATAAACAAAATTTGCCACTTAGCCTGCTCCATCCCTTGCATTTACCAATGGTCTATGTCGAAAAATTTCTTGTGGAATACTGAAAGAAATATTGTCAACACTCCATTGATCTCACTATTTGTAACAGAGAACATCTAATTAATAAGCTGTCTACCATAAATATTCGTACCGACACCTATATTATGTCTTCAGATGTTACAGATATGTATTCTAACATCCCTGTACATAAAGTCCAGGACATTGTCGCACACAATTTCGAACGAAAAGTGGTAGACCACAAGATGAAATAAATGATATTTTTTCATTACTGGACACAGTTTTAAAATATAATTACTTTGTTTGGACAGCACCCTTTTATTCAAAACTGGCAATGGGTTCACCACTTTCATACTGTTTGGCAAACATTTTCATGTTGTTTTAGAATATGATATCTTGACCCAATTTTCAACTGAGAGTAACAAAATAACTATATTTTAACAATGGAAAATCTGATAGGAATGTCAGTAATGGAGGATAGATAACATTTCACCATAAAGAGGCTCGCTGAGCTGCTGACAGACACGAAAATAGATAATCACATTCACACAACACAAGCATCTAGACTGTGAGTGAGGTTGGAAGTGGAGGGGAAGGATGCCGGGTAAAGGTGGAGATGGAAAGTTCCACGTTGCATGATGGATTTTAAAGGCTCTGATTGGCGGAAATTTGAATTGCGATAATGAATCGAGTGAAGGGAAGGGGCAAGAAAGGATAAAATGGAGGTTTAGAGGATTGTGGGGAGGTTCTTTTTTGAAATGATAGGAATAATAATGAAAAATAAAAATATGAAAAAATAATGTTAGGAAAAATAGGATAAAGTAAAAATGAAAAGTAATTAATTAAGGGAATATTGTAAGTGGTGACTCGCAGTTGCAAGGAAGACATGATACAGATTAATGAGTGGGGAAGGGAAAGAGTGGGGGGGGGGGGGGAGATTTTAGGCATAGGGTGCAGGTATGGGAAGTTAGCCTGACAAGGATACATACAAGAACTTGTCAACCATAGAGCAAGAACAGCATTATTCATTTACTTCATGATCTGTTTTGTGTGGTCTTAGGTCCAGAGACTGCTCTCCACCCTACTCTATCCAGTGCAAGCCTCTTGATCTCTGAATAAGGACAGCAATCCACATCCATTTGAATGTGTTTATTGTATTCATCTCTATCTCCTTCTGTATTTTTTACCCCACACACTTTCCTCCAATTTAAATTGACAATTCCATTATGTTTCAGAGTGTGTCCTACCAATTCATCCCTTTTCTTAGTCGAGATATGTCAGAAACTTCTTTTCTTCCCACTTCTGTTCAGAACCTCCTCATTAGTTATGCAATCTACCCATCTAATATTCAGCATTTGTCTGTACCACCTTATTACAAAGCTTCTTTACTCTTTTTGTCATAACTCTAATCATCCAAGTTTCACTCCCATACAATGCTACACTCAAGACAAATGCTTTCAGAAGGGACTTCCTGACATTTAAATTAATTTTGGATGTCAACAAATTTCACTTCTTCAGAAATGCTGTTTTCCCATAGCCATTCTGCATTTTATGTATTCTTTACTTTGTCCATCAGAAGTTATTTTGCTACCCAATAACAAAATCCATCTACTACTTCCTTAAGCATTGCCTGATTTTCTTACACCGCTCTCCATTACCCTTGTTTTGCTCTTGTTGATATTCATCTTACAACCTCCTTTCAAGACACAGTCCATTCCGTTCATTTACTCTTCCAGGTCATTTGCTGTCTCTCACAGGATCACAATGTCATCGGTAAACCACTAAGTTTTTATGTCTTCTCCCAGAACTTTAATTTCTTTTTCAAATTTCTCCTTGCATGCATTCATTCACAGCTTGCTCAATGTACAGAGTGAACAATATTGGGGAAAGGCTGCAACCCTCTTACTCCCTTCTTAACCACTGTGTCCCTTTCACACCCTTCAGTTCTTATAATTACTGTCTGGCTTTTGTACAAGTTGAATATAACTCTTTGCTCCCTATATTTTACTCCTGAATTTGAATGAGTGTATTCCAGTCAACATTGTGAAATGCTTTCTCCAGATCTATAAATGCTAAAAACATAAGTTTCCCTTTCCTTTACCTATCCTCTAAGATAAGTCTTAATGTATTGCCTTGCGTGTTCCTACATTTCTCCTGAATCCAAATTGATCTTCCCCAAGGTCGGATTCCACCAGTTTTTTCATTTGACTATAAATTATTTATGTTAGTATTTTACAACTATGACTTTTTAAACTGATAGTTCTGTAATTTTCACACTTGTCTGCATTTGCTTTCCTTGGAATTGCAATTATTATATTTTTCTTGAATTCCAAATAATATAAATCTTGCACACAAGATGGAACAGTTTATTTATGACTGGCTATTCCAATAGTGTCAGAAATTCATTGGAAATATCATCTACTCCAAGAGCCTTGTTTTGACTCATATCTTTCAGTGTTTTTTCAAATATTCTCGCAGTATCGTATCTCCTGTCTCATGTTCATCTACTTCCTCTTCCATTTCTACAATACTGCCTTCATTTCCCATGTATAGGCCATCTATATATTCCTTCAATCTTTCACCTTTCCCTTCTTTGCTTATTAATGGGTTTTCATCTGAGCTCTTGATATTCTCGCAACTGCTTTTCTTGTCTTCAACATTTCTTTTATTTTCCTGTAGGTGGTGTCTGTCTTTCCCCTATTTATACATCCTTCTACAGACTTGCATTTGCCCTCTAGTCTCTCCTGCTTTGTCAATCTGCACTCCATTCAATCCCCCCAGGGGATCCACAGCTCTTTTGTGGGCACGTGTGTGGCGCGCACGGGGCCCCGAGCCGAAGCAGCCTTTCTTCTGCCCCAGGCTGCTTCACTTTCCCTCCCGGTTTATGCCTTCGCCCGGGGACGGGCGTCTTTCGCGAGTTAAGGTGGTTTCTTGTTGTAGTTTCTCTTATTCCTTGGTTCCTTCCTTTCCTAACCTTTGTTTCTGTCTTCCTCTCCTTGCTGTACTCTCCTAGTCTTCATCTCCTCCTCGTTAGTCTCCGCTTCGGCATTTGAGACACTTCTTTCCTTCTTTCTCTTCACTCCCTCTATTCTTCTTCTTTCCTCCCTGTGCGTGTCTGAAGGCAGGTGACGGGGGTAACGCGTAATTCCCCGCCCTGGGTAGACAAGTAGGGCACGTACATACCCCCTGGTAAAGGCCAGGCCCAGGGAGGGGTGATTACCCGAGCTGGTACCTTCCGAACATGTCGATTGGTCCCTCCGTCAGTTCTTGGGAGGTGTGACCTGAGGTGTGAACAATCACCTAAGGCGGGTAAGCCCTGGGAGAGGGACCCCACTAGGAAGGAGCGCGCCATTGGAGACGCCGGTAATGACGGGGGACACTTCCGCAATGACTTCCTTCTCTTCTTCAGTGACGTTGACCCAGAAACGGAAGATAGATTCGCCTTCAGCACAAGAAGACTCTGCCTAATCTACCAAAATTTCTTGTCGTCTCTTGCACCGACGGTAAAGATTTCAATTCTGTAAATCCTTTCGTCATTCAGAAAGGTGTTGATGCAATTGCTGGCCCTGTTAAAACCTGACGCGTCAGCGCAATGGCACATTGTTGCTGGAAGCGAACAGTGCCTTCCTGGCCCAAAAACTGATACGGACTACATTGTTACATACGTTTCCAGTCAAGGTAGAAGCGCACCGCACACTCAACTCATCACGGGGGGGGGGGGTAGTTTTCAAGATATCCCTTGACGGGTTGTCTGACGAAGACATACAAACCTATATGTCCGATCAGGGTGTAACAGCCATCCATAGGGTGTTGAAAAAGGTAGATAACCAGCTGACACCGACTCGACTCATACTGTGTTTTTGACGTTCGACAGAGTTGAACTCCCGTCGAAGATCAAAGCAGGATATGAAGTCATCTCCGTCCGCCCTTATGTACCTAACCCAATGCGCTGTTTTCAATGCCACAGATACAACCACACCCGTCAATCTTGCCCTAACACAGCAAAATGTGTCACTTGTGGTAGGGATGCTCATGAGGGGGATTGCCCACCTCCGTCCCGTCACTGCCTTAACTGCAACAGTGACCATGCGGCTTCCTCTCGAGACTGCCCTGTATATAAGGATGAAAAGGTCATCCAGCAAATTCGGGTTACGGAAAAGGTATCAACATCTGCCGCTCGAAAGTTGTTGGCAAGTCGAAAGCCCACTGTCCTCCCAGCGGGCACATACAGTAAGGTCCTCACCTCCACTCGACCTACTAAGGATGCAGGTACGCAGACCTGTGATTTCACTTTCGCTGACACAGTTGTGCGATCGGCCAGCCCGAAGATTGCCCGTTCCACGTCCCCGTTTCCTCCTGCTGCTTCTAAAGTTCAGTCTTCGTCAACCTCTAATAAACCGCGGGCACCTAAACAAGATGCTCGGACTTTGAAAAAGGAACCCGTCCGTGAAGATTTTCTGTGTTCTCAGGCTTCTCAACCATCAACTGCCTCTTCTCACCATCACTCTTCCAGAAGAGCCAACAAAAAAAAAAGAGTTCCTCTCCTTTCCCGCCGAGGTGTGACCCATCCGTCACGCCGCCCAACAGTAGTTGGCCCCGATCATCTTCTGTCTCACCGGGACGCACTACTGTTAGCCGGGCAACTGGCATTTTACCGGCGGCGGAAGCTACCCCTCCTGATAAAGTCGGGAAGGTGGCAGATGTATAATTTGAACCTATGGAACATGACTCTCTGGCTCTAGATGGTGACAGTAGTGCTCACTCGAAGTCCAGTCCTCAGCGGCCGTCGAGGTGACCCCACCTGCTTGTTCCTTTCTTCTCTTATTTTTTATCATGGCGCTCCTTCAGTGGAATATTCACGGCTTTCGTTCCAATTGGGAGGAATTAAAACTTCTCCTTCGATTGCACTGCCCGCTTCTAGTTTGTCTCCAAGAAACTAAGTTACGTCCAAGTGATCGTGCAGACTTCCCCCACTACACATCTGTGCATTTCGATCTGCCACCTGTGGAAGGTACCCCAGCCCATGGAGGGGTTCTGATGCTCATTCGGGACGACATCTATCACCATCCCATTTCATTGCATACTCACCTACAGGCAGTTGGCGTCCGCATACTCTATCCACCTTTTCCTTTTCCCTTTGTAATATCTATTCGCCATCGTCATCCGCCCTTACTAGGGCAAATGTGCTACACCTCGTTGACCAGCTCCCTCCGCCTTTCGTGTTGGTAGGCGACTTTAATGCCCACCACCCCCTATGGGGCTCTCCGGCACCTTGTCCGAGAGGCTCCCTTTTGGTGGACCTTCTCCAACACCTCAATCTTGTCTGCCTCAACACCGGTGCACCGACCTTCCTTTCCAACACAACACACACTTATTCCCATATAGACCTCGCGATATGCACTCCTCGGCTTGCTGGTCGGTTTGAGTGGTATGCACTTTCTGACACGTACTTCAGTGACCATTTTCCTTGTGTCATCCACTTCCTGCATCATTCCCCATCTCCTCGTCCCACCAGTTGGAACATTTCTAAAGCCGACTGGGGGCTTTATTCTTCCATGGCAGTTTTTTACAATCAGGACTTTTCCAGCCATGACAGTCAGGTCGACTACCTCACAGAGGTTATTCTTACAGCTGCCGAACATTCCATACCTCGTACATCCTCTTCTCCACTTCATGTCCAGGTCCCTTGTTGGACTGCAGCCTGACGTGATGCTCTTAGAGCCTGGCCCTGGCGCCGTGCTTTACGCACCTTTCGCCGCCACCCAACGTTGGAGAATAGTATCAACTATAAACGACTGCGAGCGCAATGTCGTCGAGTTATAAAAGACAGCAAAAAAGCTTGCTGGATTGCTTTTACCAGTTCTTTTAACCGCTTTACTCCCTTCTCGGCTGTCTGGGGTGGCCTATGCCATTTATCCGGCATAAAAGTCCACTCCCCGATTTCTGGCCTGACCGTCGAGAACGCAGTCATTGTGGACCCTACCGATGTTTCCAACGCATTGGGCCGTTTCTTTGCAGAGGCTTTGAGCTCTGCCCGTTACCACCCTGCCTTCCTCCCTCGCAAACAGGCAGAGGAGGCACGGCCGCCTTCTTTCCACACTTTTAATCGTGAAAGTTATAATGTTTCCTTCACCATGCAGGAGCTAGACCGTGGTCTAGCCAATACAAGCTCCCTGACCGGTACTCAAATTTCACGGCTGAGCTTTTTCCCCTCCACCAGGCTGTTTTATATACCTGCCGCCGCCGCCATCCTTTTTATGCCATCTGTTTGGACTCCCTTAGTGCCCTGCAGAGTCTTAAGGACCCTCTCTTGACCCATCCTCTCGTGTATAGGATCCAACGCTCACTCCAGTTGGTAGCAGATGACAGCTGTCACGTTTCTTTTCTGTGGGTCCCTGGCCTGTGGATATGCCCGGGAATGAGACCGCCGACATAGCAGCCAAGGCAGCGGCTCTTTTGCCTCGCATGGCTACTTTTTGCGTCCCATCGGACGATGTTCAACGGGCTCTTCGCCGGAGTATTGTGTCGTCCTGGCACAGTGCGTGGTTCTCACTCCACGACAATAAATTGAGAACTGTAAAACCAATCCTGACCGCTTGGAGGACCTCCTCACGCCCCTCTCGGCGAGAGGAGGTCATCCTGGCCCGGTTGCGGATCGGTCACTGCCGTTTCAGCCACAGTCATTTGCTCACCGCCGCGGTGAATTGCTGACGGTGTGACATGTTTTACTGTCTTGTCCCAATTTTAATCATCTCTGTGTAGCCCTTCACTTTCCATCTACTCTGGAGGAACTTTTAGCTGATGCCACACGAGCAGCTGCTTGAGTTTTGCGTTTTATCAACATGGCCAATCTATCAAAAGATATTTAACCCTTTTAATTGTTTTTATCTTTTGTTTTTAGCCTTCTTTTGATACTCTATCTGGTAGTTACCAATTTTTTCGAGATCTAGCGAATTTCTATTCTTATCTGGGCGCTAATGACCTTAGCAGTTGTGCGCCCTAAAACCACAAAAGAAAAAGGAAAAGAAAACAAGTTTTCTTCTATAGGCGACGTAGAGGTCGATCGGTTGCGACAATATGATTATTCCATCATAGTCTTCCTCAAATACTGGTAGTTTTAGCTTTTAAAGTTGTACTCTACATATGGATTTCTTACTACAACAGTTCATTATGAATTTTTAGAAAGTAACTGCTAAAACGTGAACAAGTATTAAGTAATGCTCCTAGAAAAACAAATCAGTTTTACTGGCCATAAAGTGACAACATTAGTTCATGAAAACTTAAAACATTGGCCCATAAACATTATTTTAAATATTGAAGTGGTAGAATTGTATTGTTACTTTTCCTTTTGAGGTAAAATAATAAGTCTTAAAGAAATCACTTTTACTTTTTTTCAGTTTGTAACTTTTTTTACTCTGACATCTTAGTCACCAGGTGGCCCATCTGTGTAGATAATGTCACCGACAGTTAGGGAACTGCTGCACTGTAGAAAAGTGTAACCATTGAGTGACTGTGTTTGAATACAACAGTATATTGAGGATATTTTGCAACTCACCACAAAGATGTTCATCAAGTTGTGATGGGCAGATAAATAAAGACATTCATTCTCACACAAATTACAGCTTTCAGTCACAGCCTTCTTCAGAATGACTCTGGTTATATTCTTTGTGTTGTGATGAATGGCAGCTTGCTTTGAATGTGGATAATCGTAAGTTAATGCAGAGGAGTTGGAAAAACAACCATGTGATGTTTAAATACAGTATCAGTGGAGTGCTGCTTGACACACAAACATCCTTTAAATATATGGGCAAAATGTTGCAAATTGGCATGGAAAGGACTGAGTACATCAGGTAAATAGTAGGGAAGATGAGTAATCTACTTTGGGTTATTGGTAGAATACTACGGAAGTGGATCTCATCTGTTAAGATCGCTACAGGACACTAGTGGGACCCATCTGGGAGTACTGCTGGGGTGTCTGGGATCCCAAAAAGGAAGATATAGAGGCAATACAGAGGAATGCTGCCATAATAATTTTGTCTATTTAGAGTAGGCCTATTACATAATTTAAAAAAGTTTTTACACATTTACTGTTTATAAATATACAAGTGTTACTGTGAAAATTGTTCCTGGATTATGTAAAAGCCAGCATAGAGTGTAAAATTCTGATCTCTTCAAGCTTGATACCTTACCTAACTTTCTTGGACTTTACTGCTACCTTATTCCAATGGAGGTGTTAATATCAGAGAAATAATGATACAACAATGGTTCTTGTTAAGAGATGATAGGCTAATTTATGATTATCATGACCTATTTCAACTTGTTTATTTTGCCTTTATATGGCCTATTCTACTGCTTACAAACTGAGCATTGGATTGTGGTAACTTGCAACACACAAAAAAGGTTACATAAGTATTTGCATTGAAGCAAAGTCAGAGTGTAGTTTCCATTACAGGATGGTTTCCACTTTATCTACTTTCAGGAAAGGGAGCTGGAGAGCACATTCTGCCATTGGTTTACGCTTGACTGTTACCTTATAAATCAAGTACAGGAGAATTATCTGCTGACTAAGAGGATTAAGAATGCAAAATACCCTCAATGGTTTAATAATAATATTTGGAAATGCTGAATTTAATAAGTATTTTATGAGTTTATGTAGCTTACAGCTGTAATTTACTACTCACTGAAAAAGAAAGGCATTGAATCATCAACAGGGGCACATAAAGAGGACAGAAGACATTCATACTTGCTCCTTTGTTTCTACATAGTGCTGATTGTATGTTCAGGGCAGGAGGTCAGTTCACAATTATTTGTCTGTGTGCTTGCTAGGCTTTTAACCTGTTGTTGATTGAGGACCTCTGCTTTTCAGTCTTTTTACTAACAATGTACAATATGAGTACAAAGTTGAGCCTATAAAAAGGTTATTTTTAAATTCTCTCTCTTTCAGTGCAAAGTCATCTGTTGTGAAGCTTGGGTTTTCTAAAACTAATTAGGGGATGGGGCAGCTCTCTTAATTGTAGACTTTTTGCAGGAAAATGACTCCCTCATCTTATACTAATGCCTTCTATGTCATCAACTTACTTCCTTTTTATTACTTTGTAATCTTGTGTTTCATATAAAGGTTGCAAATTTGCAAGGATTTTTCTAAAACTTTTGTTTCAACAAATTTTGGGCAAAATTATGATTTCTGGAAAGATGGCTTTTTAAATAATGGTAGATGGAAAAAATAATTGTGTGCTATAGCCGGTGTCATATAAGAAGGCACTTCCATGCATAGAGGCAGAGCAATAGGGAAAGCATGTAGGGGAGGAGCTACAGCCGAGTGTCAACAGTGGAGCCTGCGGGAGAAACATTGCGTAACTCGCGCCTTAGTAGGTGATGCCGACTATGAGGAGGAAGAGGTAGCTATACCTGTGGATAACAAAAGTATAAAATTTCTTAAAATGGCAAAACCAGTTTATATACAGGGAAAGAAGTGTTCAAATTTTATCCAGACTAAAGTTCTGGATAACCAATGTACATAACTCTCCATTTCTGGACACTGTAAATGATACTGTTCATGATATAAATGTCTATGTCTTTCTTGTTAGAAAGTTCAGTCCCGTTGACAGGACATGCCCTTACATACATGTAGAAATGTTGCCACAAGACTGAAATATTTCCACTCTGAAATGCTTCAATGTCCACTATAATCATAGGTTTGAATTTATCAGTTTCATTTTGTTTCTACAGGGTGGCGCAGGGAAACGGGAAATTTCGAAATAACGTCATTTCCATGAATAAATTCATAAAACTAGTAATTTATTAACGAAAGTGAATGTATTCAGTATGCCATTATTCAGTATGTCTTTACAATCAAAATGTCCAAAAGTGTCTCTTTACTTTTTAAAGATGACATCGGAAAGATGTGCTCCCATTCGGCGTTCACACTCTAACAGCCTGTTATGAAAAGTCTGGAATGCGCGGCGTAGTAAATCTTGGGGAATAGCAGTGATTTCGTTTTCAATGTTCTCCTTCAGTTCATGGATTGTTGTAGGACATGCACAGTACACCTTGCCTTTAAGATATCCCTACAGAAAGAAAAGATCAGGGGATCTCGCAGGCCATGCAGTGTCACTATTACTGAAATAATGCAGTCTTCCAAACAATTGACGAACTACTGCCATCGATTGTCGAGCAGTGTGTGACGTGGCTCCGTCCTGCTGAAACCACATGTTTTCGCCGTTAAGATTAAGCTAGTACAGTCTTGGTGTAAAGAATGTTTGAAGCATTTCAACATATCGAGCGGATGTTACTGTCACTGCACTATCATCCTCACGTTCAAAAAAATAAGGGCCGATAACACCATGACATGATGCAGCACACCATATTGTGACCTTGGCGCTATGTGGTGGTCGCTGGTGAAACTCACAAGGATTGTTCTGTGCCCAATAACGAAAATTCTGTTTGTTCACGAATCCATTCAGGTGGAAATGGGCTTCGTCTGATATCCATAAGTTACCAAGGAAATTCGCGTCCACGTTGATTTTAGCCAATATCTGGCTACTAAACTCCATACGTGACGCTGGGTCTTGTTCATGTAAGTGTTGCACAATCTGCAACTGATACAGGTGGAAGTCTAATTCGCGCAGTATTCTTTGTAAGCTTCATCGCTTAATCCCTAGCGAAGATGCATGTTGTTGAATGGAACGGCGAGGACTTCTCTCGATTGCAGCTGTAGAAGCTGCAACGTTCTCTGGGGTACGTACCATTGGAATGCCACCTGGAGGTTTCTTTTTCAAGGCAGATCCTGTTTCTTCAAAATTACGGACCCACATTGTAATCGCAGGCGCAGATGGGACACATCCATGACGTCCAAGCTGGTAATGCTGTCGAAATGTTCTCTGCACAGCAGTCGCACTATCACCATTTTTGTAAAGTGCTCTCACAGCTTCTGCACGTTGTGCACCAGTCCAATTCTCCATTATTACTAAATGGCAATGCGTTCAAATCAATTGTGCAAAGTTTTGAACATCTGCCGGCGCTACAGTGCTGCCAACTGTAACATTAAAAATTTCTCGTTCCCCTGCGCCACCCTGTATAATTAAAAAAAATAGGAAAGACAAAACTCAGAAAGGTGAGATTGCTGTGTATGTATTATTTTACATAATTTAATGTTGTTATCCAATTATATTTTAAAGCACTGATAACATTGTTTCTCCTCAGTCACTCCTTCCTCCCACTCCAATCTTTCCAGTTGTAGTCTAGTCTGGAAGAAATATGGAGACAACAGCAGTGTAGATTTTGTCTATCAGTAAATTCTAACAGATGGTAACACATATTTTGTCGTTATTTATACTGTTTTATATAATAGAGTGACAGAATTATTTCATAATTTTTCAGGTGGTTATGGTTCAGTACTGCTAAATAAAATGCGTCAAGTGGAGAGCTGTGACTTTTCTACTCCTATAATAGAATTTCCACTGACTCTTGGTAGAGATTTCTGCGGTACAGTGGAATACAAAGGCTTGGGTGTTCGCCATGTCAGTGTTGGTGATGAAGTGTGGGGTGTACTGCCTCCACACAGACAAGGAAGCCATTCTCAAAGGATTGTTGCTCCAAGTTCTTTGGTATCTACTGCGCTGCAACATAAGTTGTCAGTGAAAGATTAAGAATGCAACTTTGTATAATAATTCTTGTGCTAAATCCAGGGCGAGTAAAAAGAACTTCACAACTTTGGTATTATACAGAAATTTAATTAGAGAATTTACAGAATCGGTAGGTGTGACATTTTGTAACAACAAATAAGCTAAGTTTCACTTAAAAGTGTCAAGTGTGATTTTGGTCCAATTTGATGACCATTTGTGGTGTGGCAAAGATGTCATCAGTAATCAGTTTCTCATTGTAGCAAATTGGGTGTTGCTTGTTCAAGAGTAGCATAGTTGTTTTTTTCCAGTAATTTAAACTGTTTGGTAGGTGAACGACATACACATGGTCTTTCACCTACTGAGTCTGTAAGTTATCCAGTACATTTTTTATATATCAATCCAAAGTTGTAAAGTCCTTTTTGACTCACTCTGCATTATATAATTATTCTCTTCCAATAGTTGACAGAACCTATTATATTACTTGTATTATGAGCTGTGCTAGAAAATTGAAAATAACCATTAATCATTTACACTGACAAATCCCATTATATTGAAGTTCTCAATAACTTTTTCAGTTTGATATTGGTTTAGTTTGCATTTTTTGATGTAATATAGATCAAGCGTCACACATCTTTGTGAGATCAATAATCTGGCCATATTGTGTTTCATTGGTATCAAAAGCAGACTTTGTCAGACATTTATCTGACCGTTTCCATGGAACACCTTTTCACAGTAACTGATGCAAGGGTTCTGCAATTGCAGCTGCATGGGGATTGAATCACCTACAATAGTTCAGGTTGCCAAGCACAGATTTTGGTTGGGAAGTGTCTGTGGGTTGGGCAGTTTCTGAATAGCCTCCACATGCGTAGGTGTTGTACTAATTCCTGAGGCGCTGGATATGTGCCCTAGGTACCACAAATGCACATTTACTGAATGGAGTGGAGATTTACCTCCAGGAAAAGCGAAACTATTTTATCTAGCATTTGCAAGAGTTCTTTGTAAATAATTTAAGAAGAATAGTGTCGGCTACAAAAAGCAAAAAATATAATTCAAGAATAAAATACTTTCTAGGTACTGAAGAAGAATTTAAGCATGTTCATACAATGTAAACTTTCACGGCTGGCGTCAACTTCACTTAAAACTTCCAGGCTCATAAGCCGTGGTCGATTTATAAAACTTTCCCTGCTGCGGAAGATGAAACGTTAGGGGAAAGTTTTATAAATCGACCACGGCTTATGAGCCCAGAAGTTTTAAATGAAATTTAAGTATGTGTTCTTTATGTCTGAAAATGTTACTTGCAAAATGTAAATGTTACCTGCTTGCTGATGATGCTTCAATATAACTGAAATTTAAGAAAAAAATGTAAATAAATATATAAAAATGCAAAAGTAGACATTTAATTTAAACACTACACTAATAGCACAGTTATTGTTTACCATGAAATGACAAGCATGAACATGCCCTTTCATAAATCTAGCTGTCTTATTTCTCTTGCGGTATTTTCGTTGTGGAATTTTAGCATAAGTGACATAAATATATTTCTTAATATACATTCCTTTTTCTGGATTTTTAGGTGCAGAGGAAACCAAGAAATCTGAACCGCATAGAAGCAGCATCATTATTATATACTGGGGTAACTGCATGGTCAGCTCTCAAGATATCAGGAGACTTATTTCTGTTACCTGCCCATGGGAGGAGGGTTTTAGTTCTTGGAGGATCAGGTGGTGTTGGTAGTGTAGCTGTTCAATTGTTGAAGGCTTGGGGCACACAGGTAACTATGCTTACATATTTAATAGTTAAAAGCAACTGTTTGTGGTGAACATTTTTTGCCTCATTTAGTCATTTTTAAATCGCTGTTTCAGTATATTTTTCACTAATTTTTTTTCATTTCATCAATAATTTTGCTGAAGTTTATACCCACTTTCCAGCAGTGTTACTAAGTTTATACTCTTTGCTCTTTACATTTTGGCATGCATAATATCAGAATAATAATTAAAGCACTGTGTAAAGAAAGTATACTTGATTTGAATTCCAATGTTTATACTTCCTCTCAAGACCCTCCCATTGGTGACGTTAAGCCAATCACAAATTTTGCTTAATGGTCAAACCAATGGAATACAAGAGCTATTGTTCAACACGCGAGGCTCCTTCCCCACGAAACTGTCCCATGCTGGATTCTGCATGTAAGCCAGCATTTCTCAGAAATTCATAGAAATTGTGGACCATTGGAACGAATCTGCAGATGCTGAAATGACTTTACTGCCGACCAGATGCCAGCGTCCCATCACGAGATCACCGCTCTTAACTTCCCCAGAAATCACCTCTGGAAATTTACACAAACATTCGCAGATGCCCACCCCTGGTGTTCTTTAAACTCGGGCGCACATGAAGATCAGAACGATGCCAACTTTTACTGCCTCTGCTCATTGTACTCCAGTGCCCTTCTGGTACGTCGTGACCGGAGAGCCTCCCTACATAAATACAGCACCATAGTGGCAAAACAAACTATCTGGCCTCAGGTCAGCCACAGACGTGCCCAGCCCAAATTTAAATGTCCATCTGCAGACAGAGTGGTTTCACTATGGGTGGCGGCGGCCAGCGCTCGCCCTCCAGGCAGTGTCGGCAGAATACCTTGAACCTACTTCAGAGAACTTGACACCAGCAACCCCCCCCCCCTCGCGAAACCACAAAGGTGCCGGTCTGCTGGTGTCGCCAGCGCCTTCCACCTCGGAAGACAATTATCCTATCGGCGATACTCACAATAATCAAAAACAGAGTCATACTCCCAGTGAACAGAAATTTACCTCCCAAACTCCTATCCTCTGATAATTACAAGACAAATGAAAGATATTGAGAATAAAAAGATAATACTATTGATATCCTCCCAGAATAAATCCATACAATAGTGTCCAAATAAAATGGAGAAAATAATTCTGAAATAGGACCACCACCTCAATTGTACCAACTGCCAAATGGAGGACATAATAATAGGCTTAGTTGGTGTAGAGAAACAGCCAAGAGAGTTGAAAACAAGTAAGTTGCCGGATCCAGATGGGGTACCAGCCTGGTTTTGCAAAGAGTACTCAACAACATTGGTACCTTACTTAGCTTGCATTTATTGCCAATTTTTGGCCCAGCTCGAAGTTCCAAGCGACTGTAAAAAGGTGCAGGTAACTCCCATGTGTAAGAAAGGCAAAAGAACAGACCCTTTAAAATACAGACTTATATCTTTAACATCAGTTTGCTGTATAATTCATTAACATATTCTCAATTCTAATATAGTATATTTGCTCGAGACAGAAAAGCTTTTGTCCACGCATCACATTGCTTTAGGTAGCAGTGATTGTGCGAATCTCAGCTTGCCCTTTTTGCTCTTGATACCTTGTGAGCTATGGATGAAGGACAATAGGCAGAATGCATATTTTTCGATTTTTGAAAAGGCGTTTGACATGGTATCGCACTTACTGACTGCTAACGAAGGTACGAGCTTATTGATTAGGAACCCAAACATGTGAGTGGCTCGAAGACTACTTAAGTAACAGAATCCAGTACATTGTCCTTGATGGTGAGTGTTCATCAGAGACTAGGGTATAATCTATATAAATGATCTGATGGACAGAGTGATTTGGAATCTGCGACTGTTTGCTAATGATGCTGTGGTGTACAGGAAGGTGTTATCACCGAATGACTTGGACCACATTTGTAGGTGGTGTGAGGAATGGCAAATAACAATAAATGTAGAAAAATGATGCAGATGAGTAGGAGAAAGAATCCTGTGATGTTCGAATACAGCATTAATAGAGTCACGTCAATTAAATATCTAGGTGTAACACTGCACAGCAATATGAAATGAAACGAGCTTGTGAGGAAGGCAAATGGTCAACTTCAATTTATTGGGAGACTTTTGGGAAGAAGTAATTTTTCAGTGAGACTGCTTATAAAAAGCTTGTGTGATTCCATCCTGAGTATTGCTCAAGCGTTTGGGATCCCCACCAGATCAGTTTAAAGGAGGGCATAGAGGTAGTTCAGAGGCAGGCAGCAGACTGCAGAAAGATTCTGCTGGTGCCAACCTACATTTTGTGTAAAGACCACAAAGGTAAGATCAGAGAGATTAGGGCTCGTACGGATGCACACAAGCATTTGTGGAACAGGAAAGCAAGTAACTAGTACCCTCCAACATGCACCCTTGTGTGGATTGTGGAGTATGTATGTAGCTGTAGTTTTCACTCATGCAGAGATTGTTGATATAATTCATGAGGAGTTCAGAGCTCCAACATTGATTGTTCTACAATGTATGTAACCTGACAGTTGCAACCATACTTCATTTGGGGGGAAAAAGCATATCACAATCAACTTCCCCATTGTGCACAGACTGTAACAGCCAGTTACAATAACGACATCGAGCAAAGGTATCTGAGCTCGTCAGTTGCTGCACTGCTGTTATTTTTTACAGCTTCTATTTCAGTTAATGTACAGCTCTGTGAGCAGATGCTCTTGACACACCCATCTGAAGTGCCAAACGGTGCAGAGATTTTCTCGGACTTTTTTCCAATGCCTCCCATATCTCATATAATTTATTTTTGGGTAAAACAATACCTTCTCTTGGCCTTTGTTTGTGTAACACAGATCCAGTCTTTTGAAATTTCTTCACTAATCTGCATATTGTTGGTTCATTGGGAACTTGCACACTGGAAAAATTTCTGTATGAATTCAAGCTAATATTTCACATACAATCCTGTTTTTACATAAGTACAACACAAGAAACACTTGTTGAACCTTTGTGTACACCACAGCAAATGGAAAATCAATAGCAAACTCAAAACAAAGCAACCGAACACTCGGACACACATATTGCTGCTCAGTTACAATACTGCCGTACTCAGTGCTGTTTGCAAAATGTCGAAGAACACACCTAGCGGTAACTGGCAAGCAGAATGGCAACAGCTAACAAATGTGACGCATACCTCACGGATCTCTTTACTTCATACCTGTAAAGTTGCCTGTAAATTTTTTGAAGCTGCCACCTGCCAGCATAATAACAATAGGAGAAATTACTTTATTACACAAAATTGTGAATACTTGAAAATCAAACACTGTTACTATACTGAGGTGCAGCTAAAAATATTGTGTAAAGTCAAAGTGCATTGGATTGGAAAAGGTTTTGAACAGTAGAATCCCTCTTTTACTTCCCCAGAATTAAAGTTTTCTTGATATTACTTGTCGGTCCCATCAAATTTTCTACGTTCACAATGTTAATTCGCTCCTGCTTTTGTATTAACATATTTAAATTTTTGCCCTGTGATTTACACTTTATGAGATCATGTTCAGGGAGAGGAAACTGATGTAACTGTTGCTGTCTTGACTTTAATGTTCAAGAAGTGTTCATAAATGTTATGCAGTCATGTTTGTGTTTATTGAAATGCGTATTTTGCATTTCGTCAGTTACAGGAGTATGCACCAAGTTGACCCATGGCACAGTGGCTGATGGGAACATCGTAAAGAGTTTTCCATTTATGATTGCCCCCATCAGCTACTGTGGCAAATGTCAGCTTCCCCTCAAAGCACAAGAAAGGTGATTATATTCCTCATGAAAGGAACTCTGGCAGATAAATCGAGCCAATTGTGCTTAAATCCTCTTCCCACTCTCTTAACCAACTATTTTGGCTTGCAAATGTATTCATGCTTTTTTTCTGACAAGAGAGAGCAGCACAGATGCAGTTACACTGGAAAAGAGATGAGACGTTGCTAGTGGGGAGAGAAAGAGAGAGCAGACAGTCATTGTGGGATAAAGACAATGTCACTGAAAGAGAAAGAGAGATGGATAGTCATTGTGGCAGTGGAGGAAAAGAAGAGGAGAGAAAGTGGAAATAAAAAGAGAGATAAGTGGAAACTACAGTTAAGCTGTTAAGGAGGGTGGGGTGTGAGTGGTTTTTTGGGGGGGGGGGGGGGATAGTGTAGACACTGTAGGAGAAAGTTCTTCCTGAAAAATTTGCTCACTTTACCTCAGTCTCTGTACTCAGATGTTAAAGTTTCTTGGTTTAGAGGCCAAAATCCTAAGCAGATCATTCACAATAATATGTGTAGATCAGGTTGATGGTTGGGGAAAGAGAGAAGAGAGAGAGAGAGAGAGAGAGAGAGAGAGAGAGAGAGAGAGAGAGAGAGAATGGCAATGGGATGCAGAAGTGGTGAAAGTGACAGAGAAGGATACAGTGTTCATGAAAGAGCACGAGAATTGGATGAAGAAAGTGACATTGGGAAGGGCAGAACAGAGAAAGTGCCAATGGGAGGAAACATACGCATGACAGAATGACATATGTGGTCAGTAGCAGTGATAAAAAGATGCATAATTTTGCAGCTGGTATCATTCTTAACTTCTTTGCTGCACATATTCTTACATATCTTGTCAGTTCTAGTGAAATTGGATACTCCTGTATCCATTCTTTGTGTTTGAGTTTACTGTTTTGTAGGGTTCTTAGGGATGGGTGAAGATAATACCTCAATTTCTTCCATAATTTCTCTTAGTCTTTCTTATACATGATACAAGTTAAATTAATTTTGTGATATTTATTGTTGCCAAGCATTTTGTTTTTCATTTAAAATCTGGGACAATAATGTGTCTCAAGTGTTTTCCCTGGGATATTTATGTGAAAAGTGGGTCAGTTTTGGCTAAACTATGATCAGTGATCAGCCTTTAGAACTCAAGATGTTATTGTTTCAAACATGTGAGCTGTTACTACTATTATCTGCACGTACAGTATATATCTGTCTGTGTAATGATAATGAGGCTATTTTCAAACATATACAAGACATCAGTGTTGCAAGATCTCTGAAATTTTGAGAGACTGAATTGTGGTATGGGGAGGGGGGGGGGGGCAGGATTTGAGTTTGGAGGAAAAAGCTTGCTTTATAGGCATAATGTGTGTTGACAAATAAACATTTATGTTGTTTTATATTTTGGTAACATTTCATGACAAAACAAAAGTAGGGGGCTAGTTATAACAATCTATTTATATGAGGGTTGGAACTTAAATGGCGGCAACACTGCTGTGGAGACACTGTGCAATGGAATATACTATTGTCACTGTAGCACACATTGATGACATACTTATGTTACCTCCAAGCAAATGGACTCCCCGTCCCAAGTCACCAGTGTGTGCACAATAGAGGGAAATAGTCACTTGTGAGTAAGCGGTCTAATGTAGTGGTGTCACAATGTTTTTGAAACAGTAACAATGGAGATGGATCAAGATTGAATGAGACAGAGGTTGTACAGCATTACAGTGTCATCAAGGTCTTAAAGATCACCCATCATCTTGCACGACAATGCTTGGGAGCATGCAGCGCAAGCCATGGTGGCTCTTTTTGGTTGATAGGACTGGGAAGTACTGTACCATCCTCCATACTTCCTGGAATTAAGTCCTTGTGACTTGTATTGGCTTAAAAAGTTGAAGGAACCACTTTGTGGCTTTCGCTTCAGAACTGTTCCAGAGATTTGACAGGCAGTAGACCACTCGATTCGCACCATCTACAGAGCAGAATCTGCTAATGGTATACTACACCTTCCACATCACTGGCAAAGGGTTCTACACAATGCTGGTGACTACTTTGAGGGACAGTAACAGAGGCAAACATGTAACACTTTTGTTTTGGTTATGAATCAGTAGTTGCCAATATTTAAATTCCAACCCTTGTAGTTGAAATAAAATTGATTGTGTGAGAAACTTGCTCTGATTATTATTTTAAAGTGCTTAGATGATTTGAATACTCATTTACCTCATATTCTGTGAAGGTTGTTGCAACGTGTGCTACTGACGCAGTACCACTAGTTGAGTCTCTGGGTGCTGATGTGGTCATTGATTACACTAATCCAGATGCAGAGATGTTTATCAAAAAGGCAGGAAAGTAAGGATATTTCTTCATTTGTATTGAATTAGTTACATTTATATCTAAGTGTAACTGTACTTTAGCAGATGTAATTATGAAACTAGTAACCACTAGTGCACTAAAAATTATTATATTAGTGGCCAATTTTTAAAGATTTTTTTTACAGTTCTGTAAATATTCATTCTAAAATGGATGACTTACCCAAAGGACAGGCTCGTCGATAGACACAAATAAAATCACACACAAACACACATACAAGCTTTCGCAACTGTTGGTCGCTTCTTCAGGAAAAAAAGGAGAAAGGAGAGGAGAAAGGAAAAGGAGAGGAGAAAGGAAAGGATATGGGTTTTAAGGATGTGGAAAAGGAGTCATTCCAATCCCAGGAGTGGAAGGACTTACCTTAGGGGGGAAAAAGAAGGTAAACAAATACACACACACACTCACACATATCCAAATGCAAACACACCTAGACAGACATTTGTAAAAAGCAAAGAAGTTGGACAGAGATACCACTTGAGGCAGAGGCTTTGTCCACAGAACCGTGGCAAATATGCTAAAGATGGTGGGCGGGAATTTGAATTTAGCGGAGGTTGAGACCAGGTGGGCAACGGGAGGAGAGAATACACTGAAAGGCAAGTTCCCATCTCCGGAGTTCAGAAATATTGGTGTCGGTGGGAAGTATCCAGATAACCCGGATGGTGTAACACTGTGCCAAGATGTGCTGGCCATGCACCAAGGCATGTTTAGCCACAGTGTGATCCTCATTACCAACAAACACTGTCTGCCTCTGCACCCCTCCACCACCACTTACTCCAGTCCAGTAACCCGGAAGGTGTACACGATCAAGTGCAGAGCCACTTACAATAGCACCCATGTGATTTACCAACTGACATGCCTGCACTGTTAAGCGTTCTATGTGAGAATGACCAGCAACAAACTGACCATTCGCATGAACGGTGACAGGCAGACAGTGTTTGTTGGTAATGAGGATCACCCTGTGGATAAACATGCCTTGGTGCACGGCCAGCATATCTTGGCACGGTGTTACACCATCCGGGTTATCTGGATACTTCCCACCGACACCTACCTTTCAGAACTCGAGATGGGAACTTGCCTTTCAGTGTATTCTCTGCTCCTAATGCCCACCTGGTCTCAACCTCCGCTAAATTCAAATTCCCGCCCACCATCTTTAGCATCTTTGCCACGGTTCTGTGGACAGAGCCTCTGCCTCAGGTGGTATCTATGTCCAACTTCTTTGCTTTTTACAAATGTTTGTCTAGGTGTGTTTGCATTTGGATATGTGTGAGTGTGTGTGTGTTTTTGTTTACCTTCTTTTTTCCCCCCTAAGGTAAGTTCTTCCACTCCTGGGATTGGGATGACTCTTTTTCCACTTCATTAAAACCCATATCCTTCCCTTTCTCCTCTCCTTTCTTCCTCTTTTCCTGAAGAAGCGACCAACGGTTGCGAAAGCTTGTTGTGTGTTTGAGTGTGATTTTATTTGTGTCTATCGACAAGCCTGTCCTTTGGGTAAGTCATCCGTCTTCTATTTTTTATATTTGTTCATCCCACCAGGAAAGTTTCCTTCTATTCAAATTGTTAACTTTTAGTTCAGAAAGCTGTTGAAATCCAACAGATGTTTCAGTTCAGAGTTCCGATGCTCTCAATCCACTTTTGTTTTCTTATTATTTTTGTGACGCAGAATGTGCCTAAAGTGGAAATAGAACACAAAGTTTGTCTTAATCAATAAATCATTGTAAGAATTGGGGTAGAAATCCACTTACAGTACTACTGTATCACAGTAGTGTGTCTATAACAAGGACACTAATTTTAACACAGATTGTTCTGTCCTAAAATGCTGTGACATCAAATAGGTGATTCTTATAACATCCTTAGCGATTGTTACTGTGTGCCAGACCGCAATTCAAATGTAGGACTTCCGCAGGAAAGCGCTCTGCCGACTGAGCTACCTGTGCTTGCCTCATAGGCCATTCTCACAGCTTTAGTTCCACCAATACCTTGTCTCCTACCTTCCAAAATTTACAGAAGTTGTCCTGCAATTCTTGCAGGATTAAATCTCTTGGAAGAAAGGATGTTGTGGAGACATGGCTTAGCCACAGAGAGCACTCCACTGTAGAGTGAAAGTTTAATTCTAGGTGATTCTTGGTCTGTTAAACAATAATTTTCCTGTGATAGAATGAAGAATTCCAAAGAAATGCACTGTCTGCATTATTTTTGCCAGTTTTGTTTGACTTTTATCACTTGAAATGACAGAATGATTTCCAATAAAAAGTACGTCTCTATAATCTTTATGTTAAAGATTAAAATGATGGAGGTGAGGGAGAAAGACAATGTCTCTGTTTGAAATAGTGTTGTGTTTCAAATGCACTAAAAGACATTTTATGAAATTTTAAGAAACAAGAATAAAATGTGGGGTGAATGATGAAAGGGAACAGTCAAATGAAAAGAAAGGTTAAAAATTTGGAAAATGAAGAAATTAACAAGATGGTGTGGGAATGCAACTGTGGGGGCAAAAACTTACATTTGTCTAGACCCATGTTGGTTAATGAGGCTTTGAAAATAGCCATAGAACCTGGGAATATAGAGTTAAAGGCTTCCACAGGATGGCTGAACAGTTCCAAAGCTAGGCACAAAATGTGTTGAATGATGATTGTAAGGAAGCTAAAGATATGCAGGAAAGTGTAACAAAAGAATGGGAAAAAGTGCTGCACAACTTAATTGTGAATTATGGCCCAAAAGAGCAGTAATGTGCCAATGAAACAGGACTGTTTTATTATATGCTGCTATAACAGTCTGTAGCAATTCAAAGTGAAAAGTACATTGATGGAAAAATGTCCATAGAAAAACTCTTTATACTTCAGTGTGGAAACATACCATATGAAATGGAGGATCTATTGGTGCTTGGAAAGCTGACAAAAACTTTAATAATAATAATAATAATAATAATAATAATAATAATAATATAAGGTAATAAAAAGGTGTGGATGGTGACTGGTCTTGTGGAAGAGTGGTCAATGCAATCCCCTTCCCTAAAGTCAACTCATCAAATGTGAAAGTGTCTGAATTTTTGCTATTTTCAACCAGATTCACACAGTATATAGACCTGGGGGTTATTTACACATTCAAAGCCCATCATAGACGATTACTTAGGCAGTCTCTTATTCTTAATGTTGAAGAAATAATGAATGCATTTGCTCTAGTATGATCAGTATCTGTTCTGGATGTAGTACATTGGATTGGCTTAACACTAAGGGAAACTAAGCTCAAAACTGAATTTGTACTCATTGAAATTCAAGTAAATGCAAAAACCATTGCTGAATTAATTCAAATGCAAAACATTTCATTTAGTCTAGATGATTACATGCTAAGTGATGACACTCTGTCAACTTATTACACTTCAACGACAGATGTACTACATATCTCCAACAAAGATGATGATGAGATAGAAACAAAGGAAGACAAAGATTAAAATGAAGTCCATGTAAAAATTAATATAGCCAAATAAGCTACTGCATGCCTAGATTGTGTTATACAATTTGCAATACATACAAGTTCTTTCCAGCTCTTGTAACTATAGTACAGTGCACAGAATTATGTAAAAATTCAAACTGGTTTCCCTCCTAGATATATTGTGCAAAAAGTGAAATGTGAGGCAAATATTCACACGAATAATATGTACATGCCACAATACACACATTTAAACTAGCAGTTAAAATAAAGAAATTCTGTATTATGTATTAATTAGTGTATTACAGTGAAGTGTTCTGTTGAGTAATACACAGTAATGAAACATATACTGTGCAAATGTAAATAATCCATTGAAACTAATTTATGCCTTTGTCTGTAATACTTAACAAATTTTTGCAGTCTACTGTGTTTTATGTTATCTAGAAAACAGTCCAGTTATTTTTCTCAGATGCAGTTCCATTTGAGTAACTTTTTACCGTACTAGTCTTTGTTTAATAATAAAATAATTATAATTTTTTACACCACTTTAGAGCTTTTTATTACCGCACAATAAGTTTATTTCGGCCTTAGGCCATCTTCAGGTGTTCTGTAAATACGAGTAATGTAGAGGGGTTGTTACATACATTCTTATAACATAATTACATTATATACATTTCACAATATTTTACTTCTGTACTTATAATATTGTTGTCATTTATTTGCAGTCCAATTGTTTTCTTTTTAAAGCTGATGTTATGCTTGTTTACTGGTGCTTATCTGTGCATGTGCAGCAGCACTGGTAAGCAGCAAATAAATGACAATGATATTATAAGTACCATTAAGTAAAATATTGTGAAATAAATACAGGGTGTCCCACTCAACTGTTTCACCCCAGATATCTCTGAAACTACAAGAGATATTGAAAAAGGACTTTCACTGTCATGAACATATGGCAGGGGCTTATGAAAGTAGGTACTACGAGACAGTCTAAAACGTAAAGAAATATTATTTTCAACTCATACTTATGTATTTTTAAATGGATACCCTATATTATTTCTTAAGCAGTCAATAGAATGAAAAATCACAAAAATAATGGCGTTGCTTGGATTGCAATTCGTCAATTACATCCGGAGAAACTGCAAAGCGAAGTTGACATTTCAAACACATGAGGCGCGCTGCTAGCACATGTCTGAGACTCAACCGTGAGTCTCACTTGAGTCTTGGGATACATTAGCTGTGCGCTGCATGTGTTTCAAATGTTAACTTCGCTTTGCAGTTTGTCCGGATGTAACTGACGAATTGCGATGCAACCAATGCCATTCTTTTAGTGATTTTTCATTCTATTGATTGCTTAAGAAATAATATAGGGTATCCATTTAAAACAACATAAGTTTGTGTTGACAATGATATTTCTTTATGTTTTAGACTGTCTCATAGTAGCTACTTTCATAAGCCTCTGCTGTACGTTCATGACCGTGAAAGTCATTTTTCAACACCTATTGTAGTTCCAGAGATATATGGGGTGAAACAGTTGAGTGGGACACCCTGTATTATGCAATTATAAGAAAGTATGTAATAACCCCTCTACATTACTCATTATTTTTACAGAAAACCTGAAGACGTTAGCTAATTTATTGTGAGCTAATAAAAAGTTCTAAAGATGTGAAAAAATAATTTATAATTATTGTGTTATTGAACATGTCCCTCAAAGACATACTGTACGCTGCTGGCTAGCGAACGGAAAGTCCTTGTTTAGATTAACATATTTTCTGTGACATTTTAGAATTTGAAATTCATATATATCTGCAGCTTAATTGACTAAGGGAGATTTCGTTTGGAAGTAGAAGGTTGTTAAATTCGTCAGTTTTTTCCCTTATGGTGAGCAATTAGTATAATATTCCTTGTTACAGGTTTGAGTGCTACATGGTACATTTATTTACTGATGATTGCGTGTTGAAAAGCTGGGTTCATTTTTGCATTTGCAATTGAGAACATTGGCAGTGCGACAGTTAGCAAAATTCAATTTTTCAGACCTCACAAATGTTGAAATATCCATAGAGTGTCTTGGGATTAATGTTGTTGGAATGAGTCATTTTGGAAATAAAATTATGTCACTTACATATTGATACGGTTCCTTGGTAGCAAAAGCAACCATGGACTTATAAAGGTAGTGAGCCACTATGAGCCATAAATGTTGTAGCTTATTGGTATTTTACTACGTAATAGACAGCGACATTGGCAAATGGAGTATTTCACTACTTAAATTGTCCTCAATGCTTTGTGTTTCTTTTCCCCATCCTTTATTAGAAAGTCTGGATGTAATTGTTTGTAGATACATGAACTGAAATGATCAGGTCTTGGTGATAGGAAAAGCAACTGGAAAACTTTGCTTACTTGTAGGATACTAAGAAAATTGTCAGATTACCAAGGAGATTGGCTACAAAATACTTACCACCCCTCAACAGAGTATTGTCCAAGTTGGACCCAAACTAAACAGTGCCAACACTGGAGCTAGTACATATACTCAGTGCTCATAGGTTAGTTTTGACCCATGTGGTTCTACCACAGAGCTACAGGAAAAACTGAAATATACCTCAGTCACAATGAAGAGCACAGGAAAAGAATGTGTTTTATCCAACTTATCAAACTTTTCAGGTGAGCAGTTTTAAAGTTTGAAACTGATATTAATGGGTGCAAATGGATAAAATTAATAAATAAGACATCATTAATAAATATCTTTTGGCAGGACATGTTATAATCATTACATTTACTAAAATTGATACCTTTATTATGTCAATTATAGTTTTATTGGCATAATATTTACAGTAATGTCATGAGCTACAAGGGAAAAATGTGCTCCAGTATTAGAGCAGAATAGAAACTATTGCAAATAAAAATATAATTTCTGTTAATCATGATGTGCTAGAATATTTTATGATTGATAACAATGTTTGTAACAAAAAGATACTGGTTAAATTATTTCTGTTTATAATTTTAACATATAGTGAAAAAGTGGTAGTGAGACCAACACAATATCACTTTGTCACATCATGCAGTTGACAGTCTACTGTTGGTTTGTGTAAAACACTCTAGCTTCTTGTCCACAATACTCTTTCAAAACAAAATCTGGAGCTTCTGATACAATTCTTAAGATATTGTCCGAGGACCTATATAGATTATTATAGATTATAATTTATTATGAGGGTTACTCCAAAAGAAATGCACTCTATTAAAAAAAAAGAAGAAGAAGAAAATACAGTTTTCATTCTGCATGTTTGAAAAATTTGTTTTCAAACTTAGTTCAACCTGTTCCCATGAGTGGCATCATCACAACATGTCTTAAAGATGGCTGCTACACTTGACATTCGTCAGAAGCAACATGCTGTCATTGAATTCCTGTGCTGTGAAAATGAGACAGTGGGAAATATCCACAAGAGGCTGAAAAAGGTGTATGGAGATGCTGCTGTTGATCGCAGTACAATTAGTCGGTGGACAGGCAGGTTATGTGATGAAAGCGGGCACGGCAATATTGAGGATTGTCCTCGCAGTGGCAGGCTTTGTACTGCACACACTCCAATGTGCAGAGAGTTGATGAGTGACTGCTGACAAATGCATCACAGTGAACATTGTGTTGGGATAGGAGAAGGAACTGTTTTCAGTGTACTGAAAGTCAAGAAACCATGGAAGCCATCAGAAAACTCAGATAGACAACACTGAAATACCTGCCTTACAGTCCTGACCTGGCGACATGTGACCATCATCTCTTTGGGAAACTGCAAGACTCTCTGGAACAAGGTTTGAGGATGACTCCCCCCCCCCCCCCCCCCCCCTTGTGCACACTGCCAAACAGTGGCTCCACTGTGTTGGTCCCGAATTTTACCATGCGAGTATACATGCATTGGTTCCAAGATGGTGTAAGGCAGTTGAGAGAGATGGGGATTATTATTATTTATTTAACCTCTGTAAGCAGGAGGTGGGTATCCTTCAGACTGCTGCTCTTGATGTTATTGGGAACCTTTCACCATGGATGTTCAATAATGTGGGGATTCTTAATTTTTGAAGGCGGGGAGAGGGGGGGAAAAAAGCCTAGTGTTTGCTGCAATTGATTTTATTTCTCCCAGACGTGTTTCACCTTTTATTTTAAAGGCTAGATATATTGTTTTGAGATGATAAACAGTTCACATTATTATTATTTATTTTATTTTATTTTTTTACATAAGGGAAGAAGTTTTTACTTATGTTTTCATTGTCTTTTCAATTATCATTTGCTGTTTCCTCCATCTTATCAAGGCCACATGTTGCACATTGTATAACTAACACACTTTTTCGCACAGTTGTAAACATTTTGAGATATTTAGCAGCCACAGTTTACTTTCTGTATTTTTGTGTTTCATCTGTTTTGTTGTCAACATAACTAAATGTATGTTGGTTGCTAGCCTTTGTGTGTGAACAAAATGAAAGAGTAAGAAAGTTAATTGAAACAGAAGATGGGGGGGGGGGGGAGAGAGAATACTTTTATTTTTTGTGTTTATGATTGTAATATCTGTATGAGGGTGGTAGAAATTTTGGTGTTTAGTTGATTTTTGTTTTGATTTAAATGATCTGTGAAAAGGGGGGGGGGGTAATGAAAGTCTGAGGGATTGGGCTGTGTAACTATTTTATCCAGCAGCATAGACAGTGAATTGTTTGATATGTTTACTTGATCATTCAGTAGAATTTTCTTGAAGTGTGAAAAGCTGTTTATTATTATTATTTATTTAAATTATTTTCTTCTCTGGAGGTTGAGCTGTGATTCTGTTGTCTTAGATGTTCGGCAAATGTGGAATGGTTTGTACCATATTTCCAGGCTCTCATGTGTTCTTTATATCTGATATCAAAGGTCCTGCTGGTCTGTCCTATATATCTGCCATCACACCGTAATTGGTATATTCCAGATTTTTTTGTATATATTTGTGCTTTTTGTTAGTTTTGGAGTGTGTTTTTGGATAGAATTATCTGTCGAGTATGCTATATTTATGCCCTGTTTTTCTTTTTTTTTCTTTTTTTTTTTTTTTCTTTTTAATGTTGGTTATTTCATATGAGAGTTTGTGTCTGTATGTCATTGTGTGCCATTTTGTGTCTTCTTTTACATTACATTGGTTATTCTCAGTTGTTATGGCATTAGCTGTTTGTGACTGTGTTTGGTTGTTATTTTTAGTAGTCTGTGACTCTTTTGTTTTGTGCTATTATTTTTATTGTGTTGTTTCGTTTGGTGAATGTCATCTTTGTAGCCATTGTTTTTGGCTACCTGCATTATTAATTCCAGTTCTTTTTGATAGTTTTCTTTGGTGAGTGGTGCTGTATTGAGTCTATGAAACATCTCGGAGTGCGGCCTGTTTCTGTGAGTGTGGGTGGTTGGAGGATTGGGGGATAATAATATAAGATGCTGTGGGTTTACGGTAAATTTCAAACATATGCTTGTTGTTGTTTTTTCTTGATTGTTGAGTCTAGAAAATTCATTTGGTTATCCTGTACTTTTTCAACTGTGAATTTAATATTTTTGTGTATCTTTTTGATGTCTGTATGAAGTTTTTCAATTTTTGTTTGTGGTTCCTTTATTAAGTAGAGGATATCATCCATATACTTGAATCAGTATATTATGTTGTATTCTTCTCCTACTACTTTTGTGAATATGCCCCGTTCAATATGGTTTACAAATGTATTTGCTATGGCACCTGAAATGGGGGCCCAGTTGTTAATCCATCTTCTTGTATGCAAAATTCATTATTGAATTGGAAGTAGTTCTCTTTTGCTATGAGCTTTAATAATGTGACTATTTCTTTAATTTCATCATTTGGGAGCGTACTGCGTGATTTCAGATTTTCTTCTATGACGTGTGTTGTTTCTGGTAATGGTATGCTATTTCTGTGCTTACCCCTCCCATCACGAGGAGTGTCTCCCAATTTCGTAAATTTCTGAACTGTCATCTTGTTATTCCATGTACTGACATGAATGCTGTTCTGCATAAAGGAATTTCGTGTACAATGTCATCACAATTCCCTTTCAGTCTGTGGTTGAAATAACAATCCCAAAGCTGTGTTTCATTTTCATTCTTTCTTGTTCGCCTTCTGTGAACTGGAAGTATTGTAATAAGGCCTGTGAGATGTGATGATTGTTCATTCCACTCTGCCATATCATAAAATTTTCTTATAATATTTGATCTTTCTTCAGAACTTACTTTCGAAAAACACTTTACTTTACAGTTGCATTCTCCTAGTTTGTGCAACTGAATTCTTAATTTCTTTTATCACGATACTCATACACTCTTGTATTAGTCTTTTCCTAACACTGTTAGAATCAAAAGGTCTCTGTCTTTCGTCCTTAGATGAAATATTTGTCATTCAGTAAAAATAATAAACTTTCAAAACTGAAATGAGTCACTTGCAACACCTTCCGTACTAAACAGAATGCCTTAAACTAAAGCAACAATGCAAATCTTTCTTGCTTAAGCAATGTTTAATAACCCACAAGGAATCTAAAAATTAATATACAACATTGTCCAAAGTACATTTATTTCCTACAGAGATAGACATTAGCATATTATTTCCCTACATGCCTAACCTAAATGGGTTATAGAATGCAGACTATTCATATTATCACACTGGTCATTTAACAGTATTAAAGTGCATGGAATCCTACATCTCCTAGGATACATAACTCATTTTTCAAACAAAAAAAGTGGACAAATCACATTCTTTTCCTGTACTCTTCAATTGTCATGCGCAGGTTTATACAGCATAATGTGACATGCCACCCTGTAGGACTTAAATATCTTCACATTGTTTTATGATTGCAGTCTTAACTTTGTGGTAATTTTACCAACAGGTATGATATTATACTTGATGCTGCTGGACTTGGTGCTGATCCTGGACCAGGATATGCTGATTGTCTTAAGAGCTTAAGTCTCTCAAAGTATATTACACTGAGGTCTCCTTTGTTGAAGAATGTGGATGAGCTTGGCATTTTTGGTGGAATGCTGAAGAACATTGCAGAACTTGTTGTTCCAAATGTAAGAACAGGGCTTTCCAACCCTACAAGTTCAGTTCGATGGGGATTTTTTGTTCCCTCAGCAGATGCTATCACAGAAATTGGCACATTGGTGGGGCTTGGAAAGGTAAAGTTATATACATTATGTCATAAAGCATGTGCATAGTAATGAATACTTATGTTTCAATCAATATTTATAAGTTCTATAACACTTGATTTAACATGTAATACATTTATTGCAAACAATATATTTTATAAATGAAATAAATTGTTCACTATTCTTGTCATGTTTTGTGATGCAAGTTTTTAGGTTTTCCTGGTGTATGGTGAGTTTTGACTGTTCTAGACTACATTCCATTCAATTAAATTTTTTTAAAAAAATTTACAAATATCAGCAACTAGTCAGTATTTTGTAAAATTCTACTGCACTGCAAAATATACTCCTTTCAAGGTAGAACAACTCATCTTGCCAAAATTTTGCAATATTTGAGTAACTCTACATGCTGGAATACTGAGGAGCAGTTCAAAATATTTTATAAATGTGGTAATGGTAAATAGTGGATTGTAACTAATGGAAGAATTTACGACATTTCCCAACCGGGACATGAACTTCACGGTGGTGCTCCCTCCGCTCCCCACCCCCCTCTCAGTGTCCCTCTGTTTGGCAACTGTTCCTGCTCGACATCTCTCCTCTTGGCCCTCTTTCCTGCTTGACAGACCTGTTTTTTGTGCCCTTGTCCCTGTTTGTCGGGGGTATATCTTGTCTTGCAGACCATTTGTCGCCCCTCTGTGATTGCCGCTCCAGTTTGCCGTGGACAAATTTTCCATAATGTAATTGAAGTCTCTAGAGAATAATTTAATCATAAAAATCTATTGTTATGTTTGTAAATGAAGTAAATGAATGTATTTTGTCTTTCCAATAGCTTTATGATTGTGTGGGAGTTGGATTAACATTCTGTTACAGATTATTCCACTGGTGGAAAAAGTTTATCCTTTTGAGGAAATACCTGCTGCCTTTGACAGAATGAAAAGTGGTCATCTGAGGGGGAAAATAGTGGTTGACATGGATTACACTAAACCACAGAGTGAGGAAGTGGTTAAAAGTGAAGAATAATTATTTTTGCTATTTATATTCCTCGAGTCTCTATAGGCACTTGGATTTCATTACCTTCCTGGAAAGAAGAGTGGCTGAGCTGCAATTAAAATATTTTTAAGTTGCCGTTACCTTTGTAAGAATTATATTAAAAGTTGATATTTACTTGACAAATGTCGCTCTTGCATTGAATGTTTTATATCACTACACTTTATGTGAAATTTTCATCCTGGGTGAAAAATGCATTAGTGAGGACATTTTTCCAAAACTTTTTTTTTTTTGTTAGGGCTGTGAACTTAATTTTTGTACTTATTTGTCAAGTGGGTAACATATATTTGAGAAATAAAGGTGATTTCAGTATTTGTTAGAGTAATTTCAGATTAGAATGTGTTTGAAACGTGCTGTTTTTGCTAATGAACTGTATAAAATAAATTATTTTAACAGTGGAAAGTAAAGGTTGGAATTCAACAGTATAATGAGGATAGTTCGCAACTGTCCATAAAGACAATTAGCAAGCTGCCAGCAGGCACATAAAGAGACTATTTATTTACTTATTTACTTACTGGTCCTGTGAATTCAGGACTGTACTGAATACAATAGATATTGGACCATTTCTACATACATCACAATAACTAAAAGTAAATTTACATTATTCCTCTATACATTTTACTATACTATTTTAGCTGGTGCTGAAGTTTTTACTTCTAGGTATTCATTTATTAAATAGGAGCAGATCTTGACCAAGTAATCCTTCCTGGCATTTTTAAACACACACTCAGGGGGCCCAGCATTTACTTGCTGGGTACAGAGCTAGCTAACCCATGGTCACTGAGTTGGGGACTGCATTGTATCAACAGTTCTCTACACTGTAAGCGCTGAGCATACTTCAACAACCACTGTAAGGCATGACGGTGGAATGTTCAGTGTGGGGTACAGAGTGGGGGATCTCTGTTTCATTGCCTGGATCATGAGGAAGGAATAAACCTCTATAACAGCAGCAGCAGCAGCAGCAGCAACAACAACAACAACAATGATGATGATAATAAACCTTAATCTTAAGGTTAGTTACCTGCTGTGGAGATGCATGGCTGTTAAGGTGGAACAGTTGCTAGCTCTTTGGGGAACATGCCATACCCCATTTGTATTTGAATTAACCAGGCAAGTGGGACTCTGTCTGGGTGTACTTTTACTTCCTTCATTGGTCCAAAATGAAATGAGCACAAAATATCATTGGCAGACATAAACCACTATCTCTAAGAGAGGTAAATATAATGCAGTCCAATATGATCCCCAAGCGATACCATCCCTGGTCACCCTTTGGGAGGAAAGTTGGGCTCAAACTTGGGGTGAAGCATACTCACCAAAGTATCTGGTGTTCACCCGAACAGTTGGGGAATCCTTTTCAAACACAAAACCTCAGTTCTTTGCTGAAAACCTTGAGGACAAGTTTGGGGAGGTGGTGAGTATATCGAAGATGCGTGGTGGTTCTGTTCTAATACAAAGTTTGTCCCCTACCCAATCTCGGCACTACTTGCCTATGAGAAACTGGGCGATATACCAGTCTCCATCACTCCCTGCAAGACCCTGAACATTGTCCAAGGGATTATATGTCATGATGCTTTACTGCAGACTGATCTACATCTACGTATATATTCCACAAGCCACCGCAGGGTGCATGGTGGAGGGTACACTGTGCCACTACTAGGTGTTTCCTATTCCACTCCCAAGTAGAATGAGGGAAAAAAGAATGTGTCTGCCTCTGTACAAACCATAATTTTTCTTGTCTTGTCTTTGTGATTTTTATGCCAAATGTAAGTAGGCAGTAGCAAGATCGTTCTGCAGTCAGCTTCAAATTCAGGCCCTCGAAATTTACTCAACAGAATTTCTCAAAAAGAATGTTGTCATTTTTCCAGCGAATGGCATTTAAGTTTCCGGAGCATTTCTGTGACACTCGCGTATTGGTCAAACCTACCAGTATGAACCTAGCTGCTTGCCTCTGAAGTGCTTCCATGTCTTCCTTTAATCTGATGTGCTGCGGGTCCCAAACACTTGAGCAATACTCAACACGCGGTCCTAAAAACATTTTATATGCAGACTGCTTTGCAGATGAAGTACATCTTCTTAAAATTCTCCCAATAAACTGAAGTCGGCTGTCTGCCTTAGTTACAACTGTCCTTACTTGTTCGTTCTATTTTATATCCCTCTGCAATGTTACTCCTAGACATTTGAATGACACGGCTGAATCAAGAAACTCACTACTAATGCTGTATTCAAACATTTTGGGATTGTTTTTCCTACTCGTGTGCATCATCTTACATTTTTCTACATTTAAAGCTAGCTGCCATTCTTCATACTAACTAGAAATTTTGTCTAAGTCATACTGTATGCTACTACAGTCAGTTAATAATGACACTCTCCTATACACCACAGCATCATCAGCAAACAGCCGCAAATTGCAAGTTACTCTGGCCATCAGATGATTTGTATAGACAGAAAATAATAGCAGTCATGTCTCACTTCCCTGGAGTTTGCTTGATGATACACTTGTCTCTAATGATCACTCGTCGTTGAGAACAATGTACTGCATTCTATTACATAGGAAGTCTAGCCAGTCACAAATCTGTGAACACTTTCCATATGCTCGTATCTTCATTAGCAGTCTGCAGTGAACCACCACGTCAAATGCCTTTTTGAAATCGAGGAAACACATTGTGCCTGTTGTGCTTCATCCATGACTCGCAAAATGTCACGGGAGAAAAGGGCAACCTGAGTTTAACACGAATGATGTTCCCTAAACCCATGTTGACTCATACAATGAAGCTTATCCGTCTCAAGGAAATTAAAAAAATTCGAACTGAGAGTGTTGTGGTCTTCAATGCACAGGCTGGTTTGATGCAGCTCTTCGCACTACCTTGTCTTCATCTGAGAATAAGTTTGGCAACCTACATCCTTTTGAATCTGCTTATTGTATTTGTCCCTTGGTCTCCCTCTATGATTTTTACCTCACACACTTCTCTCTAATGCTAAGTTGATGATTCCTTGATGTCTCAGAATGTGTCCAACCAATCTATCCCTTCTCTTAGTCAGGATGTGCCAGAAACTTTTTTTTCCCCAATTCGGTTAAGTACTGCCTCATTAGTTAGGTGATGTACCCATTTAATTTTCATCATTCATCTGTAGCACCACATTTCAAAAGCTTCTATCATCTTTTTGTCTGAACTCCTTATAATCCACATACAATGTTAAGCTCTAGACAAATGCTTTCAAAAGGACTTCGTAACTTTTAAATTAATATTGGATGCCAACAAATTTTGTTTCTTCCCATAGCCATTCTGCATTTTATATCTTCTTTACTTCTGCCAACAGAAGTTATCTTGCTACCCAAATAACAAAGCTCGTCTACTACTTTTGTCTCATTATCTAATCTAATTACTTCAGCGTCGCCTGACTTTCTGATGCTACATTCCATTATCCCTGTTTTACTCTTGTTGATGTTCATCTTGTACCCTCCTTTCAAGACATTCCATTCAATTGCTCTTCTAGATGCTTTGCAGCCTCTGACTGAATTACAACTGTATGTCATCCGCAAACCACAAAATTTTTATTTCTTCTCCCTGAACTTTAATTCCCTCTCCAAATTTCTCCTTGCACTCCTTCACACTGAGAATTTGCTCCAAAATTCCACAGGAAACTGGCGTCAATGTTATTGGCGTGTAATTATGTGGGTCAGTTCTCTTTCCTTTCTTATAAATGGGAGTCACTTGCACATTTTTCTTTTCTCTAGGAACTTTGTGCTGAATTATAGATTTGTGATAAATGCAAAATATGTAAGGGGCCAATGCCACAGAATACTCTCTGTAAAACTGAACTGGTATTGCATCTGGACCAAGACACTTTTTTGTATTCAACTCTCTCAGCTGCTTCTCTACACCGGAAATACCTATTACTATGTCCTCCATTTGGGAGTTAGTGCATTGATCAAATGATATGGTGTCCTGCATGAATGATTTCTTGAAGGTTAAATGTAGAACTTCAGCTTTCAGTTTGCTTTCTTATATTACTGTCCCGGAATGATAGAGTGACTGGATAGTGGCCTTTGATATGCTTATCTATTTTACATAGGAGCAGAATTTCTTTGGGTTCTCTGAAAGATCTTTTGATAAGGTATGGCTGAGGTAATTATTGTATGCTTTGCACATTGATCTTTTTGTAGATGCACGAATCACTACTAACTTTTGCCTGTCTTGATTTGTGTGTTCTTTTTTGAACCGAGAGTGGAACAGGCTTTGCTTTCCCAATAGCTTTCTAATATTATTATTATACTATTATAGATCTTTTCCATCCTTAATCTACTTTATAGGCTCACAATTCCCTAACCCTTTATTCACAATGCATTTAAATTTGTCCACAATTCCTCTACATCCATTGTACCAGAACTAAAAGATGTCCATTCATTTTCTGCAATTGATGCTAACAATTGCTTATTGGCTCTAACAAATACATGCTCCTAGCCTTCTTGATTGGTTTATTTACTTTGGTCACCATTGATGCTATGACAATATCGTGACTGAGTGCTAACTCCTGTGTAGACAATGACTCTAAGAAGTGCTACAGCAGCACCGGGGAGGGGAGCAGTAAAAACAACCAACTACTAACTTTACTTCTCTTAGTCCTGTTACACATGACCAGATTACATCGCAGTCACTCTCACCTTTGATCTCGGTAGAAAAACACAATATCTTTGTCTACAGTAATGAACACTCTTTCTCCAGTTGTCTGATCTGTCTTTCCTATATATATTCCATGCCTCGCTAAATATTTCTGAGCTTCCCACATCATGATGTAGCCAGCTTTCAGTGGCTAAAACTATCTGTGCACAATAATTTTCCTGCAGCGCAATAATTTTGGGAACTATGTTTTTAATACTTCAAAAGTTTATGGGTAATATTTTCATCATAGAATTATTGTTCTGAAAGTGGCCTGAATTGGCTTTCTGAATGTTGATGGGCAAATGTTCATCAGAACTAGCACCTATTTAAAAAAACCCATATTCACCCCACAAGTACTTTGCTACTCGAGTAGTGGCTTCCTTAGTGTAGTGACCCATGATCTACCTAGCAGCATGCTACAATTCCCCACCTGATAACGTAGATCCAGAAATCTGCAGCCATGACTGTCAGTGTCAGCAAAGCCTCTGGTTCAGATCCTCCACTCGACTCCAAACCAAAGGACCTCGCTCAATCCTGGGAACAATGCTACAAATTGACAGCTCTGCTTGCACCCCACTTCACCAATTTCGCCAGCTGCCAATAGGAACTGAGGATGTCATTAGAACACAATTTACGAGCATCATTGGTGCCAACATGAGCCACAACTGGCAGCCAACCACACTCCATATGCTCGATAACCGCCAGTAAGGGCACATTCTCATCTCGGATAAGGCTGTCCCCCCCCCCCCCCCCCCCCACCGCAGGCAGGTTCTTTCTAGATCTTGATGCTATCTGCCTAAGGGGTTCCATCACACGCCTAACATTGGAGCTCACAATAAGTAATGCTTCTGCTCGGATCCTGCTGAAGAAGTGGCCACATGTCCACTCATAGAACGAACAGGTGTGGCTGGATGGCCAGCCTCCACATTGGCCTTGAGTGATGCGAATGCCGTTCAACTCGCCATTCCCCTTTGTGGAGACTGTGGCTCGATCACGTCCGGTACTCCTGAAAGTGCCTCAACAGCAGGAACAGAGTGTGAAGCATGAGACACCTGAGGTGTCCCACTCGACACACCAGATTCCCCACCACCGCTGCACCCCGAGGCAAGATCCTGAAGTCGGCTGACTGTAGCCAGCAGAACGCTCAGCTGTTCGCAAACTGTGGCCAACTCTTCCTGCATCCTCACACAGCGGCATATGTCCTATCCATCCTATCGATACAACTATGAAGAGTGGGAAACTAAGTAATCGACTTGCAACTAGTCTAGCATTGTAATAAAAGTGGCTGGCAGCTGACTGAACTGTGGTCTGTGGTAATTATACTGTCAGAAACAACAAAAAATATCCCTTGGCTATTTTAAAAATAAACACGAAAATCTATGGAGCACACTATTATAAAATATGCAAGAATAAAAGCTTTCTAAAAATGAAACACATGAAATAAGAAAGTGGTAAGTTAGAAAAATACAGTTAATACTTAAATAATGTAGCTTTCGGCGCAAATGAAATCTGCCAAGTACACGAGAATAAACTTCTTAAATCAGTAGCATTAACAAAAATGAAGAATTTGACTGGTGATAAAATTGCATATAAATTATGCTACTTAGTGCTGTGAACAATGAAACACTGGCAACAGCTGGCCTGATGACAAGTTACATGCGAACATGGAAAGACAAGAGGTTCATTTTATTCACCAGGACCACAGATGTCCAAAGGAGAATAGGGTCGCTACAGGTGCATTTATTGTAGCCTTCAAGGATGATTTATTACCTGAGAAGGTCAAAGTAATGATGTGCTGAAGAGACATCAGGCCTTACATTCCTCCCCCTATGCGGTGTTGGAGAATCGGACACACGTCTTCCAGATGTGAAGTCCTCCCCACCTGTAGGCATTGTGGATGAGCCTCCCAGCCAAACATTCCATATATCCCAACTCCTGTCTGCGTGAACTGCGGACACCACCGTGCCCCCTAATCACCAGACCGTGTGACCCTTCATAACGAGAAAAAGATCATGAAATACAAGACATTGGATAGGCTTACTTATTCAGGGGCCAAACGAATATATGAGAAGCTAGAACCTGTGTGCCTCTCAACACATTATGCCACACGGCTTCTACATTGTCAACAATCCAGAAGCTAGGGACCTCAGGCCCGGTCGTCTATGTCTGCCTCCACAGTAATTGGGGGCACCCTGGCTCCCGCTGCTCCTAAGTTACCTAACCTGGAAGCAGTGATCCACTCAGGATCGAGATCTCAGAGGATCTCCAGATGTGAAGGACATCGATCTGGTTGCCTCTCAGCCGTTGGTGGTGAGCATTCCTGAGACCTTAACTAATCCCTGGGTACTTTTATGTCCCAGTGTTCACTAATTGCGTCATCCTCTAGTGGAATTGCAGAAGTTTTTTCCACCACCTAGCCGAGTTACGACAACTGATATGCCCCTTTCTTGTCATATGCCTAGCCCTACAGGAAACCTGGTTTCCTGTGCAGTAGACCCCTGCCCTTAGAGGCTATGGGGGCTACTGCAAGAACCATTCAGACTATTGTAGGGTGTCAGGTGGAGTTTGTTTCTATATCGTTGATACTGTGCCCAGTGCACCAGTGCCACTCCATACAGCTCTCGAGGCAGTGACTGACTGTCAGAATCAGGAAAGGACAGGAAATTACTCTGTTTTCTGTTTACCTTGCCCCAGATGAGGTACTGTGTCCTTCAGACGTTTCAGCCTTGGTTGCCCAAGTTCCTCCACCATAACTTCTTTTGGGAGACTCCAATACCCTTGGGCTACAGTAGGGATATCGAGGACCTCTTGGCACAACAGGACATTTGTTTCATCAACAGTAGTGCTCCCACGCATTTTACAGTGGTGCATACCTCATACTCTGCCATCGACCTTTCTCTCAGGAGCCCAGGTCTCCTCTCATACCTCAGTTGAAGGCAGTTGTAGCAACCATTTCTCTTACTAGTATCTCTTCTCCATTCTCAATCTCTGGACCGCCTACTCCAATGGTCTCTCCGTGGGGGTCATTGGTGAGCTTACACCTCATATGCTGTGGTTGCTGTCCCACTTTTTGTGATATAAATACTGCAGCTGACCAGTTCACTGTGGCCATTGTTTCCACAGCCAAGGCAACTGTTCCCTGCACTTCAGGTACCCTCTGGCGAATGTCAGTGCCTCGTGGACACCAGCGATCACTGATGCTATCAAGGACCATCAACAAGCCTTGCAGTGTCACTGTTGCCACCTTTCTATGGAACATAATTGCCTTCAAAGGTTCCAGGCCCGAGCCTGGCAGCTCATCCAGCAGATCAATCAGGACTGTTGGGAAAGGTATGTTGCCATAATTAGTTCTCATGCCTCCCCATCTTTGACTTGGTCCTAGGTTCAGCACCTTTTTGGCTTTCGCCCTTTGGTGGATATCTCCTATCTCTCTGTTCAATTTATCCTTTGTACTGACTAGGCAACTTTTGTCGAACACCTGGAAGAGTACTACATCCGCAGTTTTGCAACATGAGGTTACGTTGCGGACTTCTGTGCACAGGTGGAACGTAAGCAGTTATCAGGAAACATATAACACTCCATTTAGTGTGTGGGAATTCCAAAGTGCTTTTACAGCTTACCTGACACCTCTCCAGATCTGGATCACGTCCACCTGATTTAGCTGCCACCTCTCAGTGGACTCTTAGGCTCAGCTGCTCGTCCTCTTCAACTGCATCTGGACAGAGGGCATTTTACCATCCCAATGGTGGCATAGCATTACCATCACAGTGCTCAAACCTGGTGCAGACCCGCTGAAGGTAGACAGTTACCACCCTATCAACCTAACCAGTGCAATAAGTAAACTCCTTGAATGTTTGGTGAGTTGGTAATGCATTAGGATCCTTGAGGCTTGGAGCTCCTGGCCCCACAACGGGGAAAGGGAGGGAGGGGCGCTTCCATCAGTGCTATTCAGTAATTGAGTGTCTAGTCTTGCTGGAATCAGCTATTCATAAAGATTTTGCTTGGTGTGAGCACCTCGTTTCCATCTCCTCCGATCTTTGGAAGGCATATGACACCACATGGTGCTATCATGTCCTTGCTATGCTGCATTAATGGGGCTTACAAGGTGCCCTTCCCATCTTCCTCCAGAGCGTTTTCCCCTTATGCACATTTCCTCTTGTGTTGGAACTTGTTTCAGTTTCCCTCATATTTGGGAGAATTTTGTTCCACAGGGCTCTGTCCTAAGTGTCAATCTCTTTTTGGTCAGACAGGTGCAGTTGGCTCATCAGTCTCCTGTTCCCTGTTTGCTGGTGACTTTTGCCCATACTTTAGCTCTACCAACATCAATGTTGCTGAACAGCAGCTGCAGGGAGCCATCTGCAATGCACAATCTCAGACCTTCACCCATGGTTTTTGATTCACTCCATCTAAGACTTGCGTCATGCGTTTATGTTGCTGTCAGATAGTTCACCTGCATCCGGAGCTTTATCTTGCCGATGAACTACTTTGTGTAGATGAGATGTATTGCTTTCTGGACATGTTCCTCGACACCTGGCTCACTTGGACTCCCCACCTTTACCAGCTTAAACAACTATGCTGGCTGATCCTCAATATTCTTCATTGCCTCAGTGACACTGTTTGGGGGGGTTGCACAAACAACTCTCTTGCAGCTCTACAGGGCCTTAGTCCAATCCTGTCTCAACTATGGGAACTTAATATAAGGTTCAGCAGTGCATTCAGCATTATGGATTCTCAACTCAATCCTCCATTGTGGCATTGGACGCTTTTAGCACTAGTTTGATAACAAGCATTCTTGTAGAAGCAGGGGTCCCACTCCTGCAGTTCCACCGGCAACAGCTGCTGGCATAGTATGTCACACATGTTCATGCCTCACTCAATCACTCAAACCACAGGCTCCTTTACCCATTTTCTGGACTCCTCTCCCCACAATGGTGACACAGGTCAGGTCTACTGATCGCGGCTCTGGTTTGCTCCCTTCTCTCTTTGCTCAAGTCCCTTCCCCTACCTTCCTCCTTCCACTATCCTTCCCAATTGCCTCCTTGGTCCCTGCCTCACTTGCAGCTCTACGTGAATTTGGCACATGACTCCAAAGCCTCAGTATCACCAGCAAGTCTCTGTCATCAGTTTGCGGCACTTATCGACTTTCTTTGTGATGAAGAGTTTGTTTACACTGATGGTTCTATCGTGGATGGCAGAACTGGGTTTGCCGACATCCATGTCAATGACATTGAACAGCATTCCCTGCCTTGTGGGTGCAGTATTTTTACTGCAGAGCTGCTTGCCTTGTATCTTGAACAACTCCGTATTAGCCCTGGGGTGTCATTTGTCATATGTAGTGGCTTGGGAGTGCTCGACCATAGTTTCTCTTAATATCCTTTGGTGCAAAGTATTCAAAGACACAGTATACACTCTCAGCAGGTCTGGTCTCTCAGTAGTCTTGTCTGGACCTCAGGCCACATTGCTATACCAGGGAATTAATGTATCAATCAGCTGGCCAAACAGGCAACCATCTCATGACCTTTGGAAATTTTCCTCATGGAACCAGATCTTCAGCTGGCTCTACACTGGAGGGTGCGTGAAGTTTGGAGTGCCAAATGGTGCATCTCAAGTGTGCTGAACAAGCTTCACGCAACCAAGTTATCCACAGCTGCGAGCAAATCTTGATTGAGGTCCACACGTTGGGATTCAGTTGTTCTCTGCCACCTTTGCATCTGGCATACATGGTTGACACATGGGTATCTCCTTCACCATGAAACCCAACCCAAGTGTCTCTGTGCTGACAGTGGCCCATCTACTGATGGACTGCCCCATTTTAGCCCCTGTTGTAACAGGAATATTGTTTTTCTCTTCTCTCAGTTTTCCCGTTAAATTAATTAAAATGATACGTAACTTTTATTATTGTGGTTTATTTTGTTGATGTTAACTTCACAGAATCAAAATAAACAAATCACATAACACTTTGACGAAGATAGCACTGTAATTTCATAACTAAGACTGACAAGGTGTAACTCTAATTGGAACTAACTTGGAACTCGGCACTATCTGTGCTGGAATAAAACTAACTGCGGCGAGCTTGCCTCTGTATATATTCTGCAACAACTATGATGTTGTACAGTTATTGTTATAACAATTACAGATGTTGATTTACAACTACAAAAGTTAGTGTTAATTAAAACATACAATATGATATAACAGCAAATACAAAGCACATGATATTTTTAAACAAAATTACAGCCTCTCTTATTTATCTTCTTTGGTAATTTCATACTATTCTATATACAAACAATCAAATACTTTAAGACATGGTTATATAATAAAATACTGAATGAATGATCGTGCTAACATTTACACAGCTTTGGACAAACATTGGTAAGTTTTTATAATAATAGTTTTCCATTTTACAATTTATAAAGGTACAAATATGAAATTGAGTATTTATCTTTCTACACATATTTCTATATTTCATTAGTGAAATCTTAGTGACAATGAAAGTAATGGTGTTCAACACTGTTTGTTTAGTTTGACAGTCATGTCTGCAATTAAATTTTAGTTTTTCTAGTTTTTGTTTATCCTTAGTGGCGTAATTGTTCTTGTGCTGTCTAGAAGTGTTTCGTAAGTACACCACAATTAACATTTCTTATTATCAGAATTGCTAGTAATGTTAGTAGCCACACTTTATATTGAATGTATAACCAATTTAATTGTTTTTTATCCTTCAACTTACAATAACCTAGTGGCCCCATACCAAACAGCTCCCACCCACTCTAATCTACACCTTTCCCAATTCTTGCTTCATTGCTGACTGTTGAGGCTATGTTTTCCCCTTCTTTACTCCTCCATTCTCCAGCCTTTATAGTTCCTGCTGAGCAACCCAGGTGATACTGCCATGTTAGGTGGGGATTTAAGAAGGGAGGGGATATGGCAGGAGGCAGGAATAGGGTCGGGTATGAGCACCTCAGCCCAGACGGAGAGGGTGAGTCAGTCAGGTGGCCACATGGGCAGCAGGAGAGAGAGGCCATGGACTGCGGACTGGGCATGGGCAGGCAGCACAGATGTTTGTAAACAGGCTTTACATTAACAGACATACTTTTCCAGAACCATCATTATAACCTTCAGGCTGTGTTATAAATATTGTTTCCTTCAGGTCTCCATAAACAAAAGCAGTAGACATATCTATTTGTGCAATATTCATTTTCTCCTTGGCTGCAAAACTGAGGAATGTTTGAATAGTGGACATCTGAAAGTTTGTTCATAATCAATCCCTTTCTTTTGAGAAAATCCCTTGATAACCAGCTTAGCTTTGAATCTCACAATTGATCCATCAGCATTTGTCTCCAACTTGTAAATCCATTTACAAGGAATTACTCTTTTTCCAGGAGGTATCTCTACCAAAGTCCAAGTTTCATTCTCTTGATGTGCTGCCATTTCTTGATCCATGGCTGATTTTCAGTCATCTTGTTGACTTGAATTCATAGCTTCACAATATGATCCTGATTCCTGTAAGGTCATTAACTGCTTTGCATAGTCATGAAATCTTTTAGGACGTTTTAGTGTTGAACGATCATGCAGCTATGGCCTAATTAATTCAGTGTCAGAGTGTTCTAATAGCTTTTCAGTTTCACTGAGTAAATCATCATAACTACAGAAATAATTTTCTCTTGGGAAAATTAAATTCCATTTTGTTCTTGCTTTCTTGTGATGACTCTTGAGACTTCTGTTGAGAAAAATCGAGGTCCACAGGAACTACTAGACTTTCATTTTCCACAATTTTCTCTTCAAAAAATAACATCATGTGTTTCTTCATACCAGATTCAATAAGCATAATTGTGGTCATAGCCGATCAGAATCCCTTTTACCGGTACTGCTTTTTGATCCATTTTCACCCTTCATTGTTTTGGAACATGATCATAATATTTAGAGCCTATTATATGTAGATGCTTCAAAACAGGCTTCTTTCCATACCATATTTCGTATGAATACTAGAAGATCCCGTTCGATTAAGAATGTATGCTGCAGAATTTATCATTTCAGTCCAAAATGACTGAGGAATGTTTTCAAGAGCATGCATCATAACCCTGATAGTTTCAACAAGAGTACAATTTTCCCTTTTGCTGCACCCATTTTGCTGCGGAGTGTATGGAGTAGTAAAATGTTGAATTATGCCCTCCTTCTGTAGAATCTCCCTTGTCTGTTCTTTGTTGAATTCTCCTCCATTATCAATTAAGATATTTTTAACTGTATGCTCAACAGTCTTTGTTTCAGTTATAAATTATCTTAGTTTATCAGGAACTTTTGATTTTTTCTTGACAAAGAAAACAGCACGATATTTACTGTAATCATCTTTGAACAAAACAAAATAGTGCTACCCAGAGATGGACTTCTGAAAGGGGTCACAGACATCCGTATGAATGATCTCTCCTGGTTCAGACGCTCTCTTCCGAGTACCAAAAGGAAATCAATGTTTATTTTATTTATTTACTCGTTTGACATATACAAAGGCAAATATTCTTTAGTTAAATGCAATATTCTTGTACAACTATTCTAACAATACAAGGCTCTTACACTACTAAACTACATTACATATTTTCTCAAGCCACTTTAAGGCTGAGTCACTGTGTCTGTGTATGTCTTTCAAGTCACCATCATAGCCGTACACTTCACACACGAGTAAATGGTGCATTGTTTGGGTTTCACCACACTCACATTCAGAGATGTCTGACAGGCCCCATTTCTTCATTAATTGCCTACATCTGCTGACACCTGTTTCACACGGTTCAAAGTTTTTCACAGTTTCCTTGGAAGATTGAATCCTTCTATCTTTTCGTTGGGGTTGTCCACCAAATTGTGGTTCTTGTGTGCACTTGTAGCCCATAGCTCTTTCCAGACTGTTTTCGATTTGAAGTCTTGAAGCTCTTCGCCGGTTTTCCAAAAAGCTGTCCTGGATTTAAGCCTGTTTGTAGCTCTTAGATCTTCATGGATAGGTAGGTCCAGGTTGCCGAGGATTTTTAGGTATGTTACTCCGAGATTATTTGCGTAGTCTCCCTCAGCTGGACGTCCACTTTAGCTATTTGTGCTTCTCATCCAGACTGGTGAGCAGTATTCAGCTATGCTGTAAATAAGAGCTAGTCCTGATGTCCTCAAAGTGCTCACTCCACATTCCCAAGTCGTTCCTGCTAGTTTTGATAGGATAGCATTGCAGGATTTTAGTTTCTGTCTTGTGTCTTCTAAGTGTGTCTGGTATGATAGAGTGTGATCTAATTTCACATCCAAGTATTTAGGCTTATTCTCATGTCTAATCTGCTGACCATTCATAGAGAGCTGTAATTTTGTGTGCTTCTTTCTTGTTAAGGTGCATTATGGTGCTGGTTGTTTTGTTGGGGTTTGGGTGTAGGTGCCACTTGGAGTAATATGTGTTCAGGACTTTGAGGTCTATATTCAATGTTTCATCAAGATCGTTGGAATTTTTACTTTGATATGCGATGGCCAGGTCGTCAGCATACACAAATTTTCATGATTTGGTTTCTGGTAGGTCAGCTATATACTGGTTGAAGAGAGCGGGTGCTAGTGCCGAGCCCTGTGGCAGACCGTTATTGAGAACCATGCTCTTGCTGTTCGTGCCATGAAGAGAGACTTTGATTTTTCTACCTGTTCACATGTTCGTGAGTAACGTGTAGGTCTGTTTACATTGAATGATTCTAGTTAGCTTGAGCAGTAGTCCTTCGATCCACATTGCGTCATTAGATGATGTAAGATCTATGAGAACCAGTCCAGTTTTCATCTTGTTTTGGAAGCCTTTCTCAATCTAGGTTGTAAGGGACAGCACCTGATCGCAACAGTTTCTGCCTGCTCAAAAACTGGCTTGGTATGTTGGAAGATTGGCCCCAATGTACGGAGTTAATTTAGTCAGTAATATTCTCTCAAATAATTTATAGGAGGTACATAACAGGGATATTGGTCTGTAGTTCATTGGGTGATCTCCAGTCTTTTCGCGTTTCAGCACAGCGAGACTTTTGCTCCTTTCCAGATCTTGGGGAGAGCGCCAGTACTGATACATTCCACGCAGAGTTTGGCAAGCCTAGAGTTCCCAATTCCTCCAAGAATTCAGGTAGGATCTCATCAGGTCCGGCTGCTTTTCCTTTCTTCATTAGCTTCATGGCCTGTGTAATCTCTTCTGTATCCACTTCTTTCACAATGTCCTTGTTGGTTGGATTATGGGCCAATAAATTTTTTAGGTCTCTGGAGACCTCTTTCTTTTCAGTTGTCTTTAGTTGGATTTTGGTGGTATGTTTCAGTACAGCTGAGATCTTGGAGGCAGTGGTGCCAAGAGACTGCTTATGAGGTATTGTGGTGCCACCTAATTTTCTCAACAGTCCCCAACTCTTTCTGCTAGAATGAGTGAAATCAAGGTTTTCCATTGCCTCCTTCCATCTGCTCCTTCATTCCTCATTCACAGCATTTATCAGTCAGTCAGCAGTCTCAGTGTTCCCACTCTTCTCAAAATTGATATGCTTTACCATAAACACAACCTTCACAGAGTTCAGAGTTCAGTTTTCTCAGCTGATTTCATTTTCTTCAGCAGAAATAGAAGGTTTAAGACTTCTTATCATTAATTTAGTCATCCATAACAATCACCAATACCTATTAGTTTAGTTATCTCACCAGTTTTAAAATAACACCTTTCTGATGTGGATAAAAATGTACTTTTTGGATTTTTATCTTGTGCTGCTAAGACAGAAAAAAGATTCTTTTTAATTTTTGGTACATACAACACATCACTCAAAGTGATTTTGTGCCACTTCCCATTTACTGCTGCTTCCATTTCTATGGTGTATACTTGCCAACAGTATCACCATATGCTGATCTAACTGTTTGTGTTGTAGAAAAGGCTCAAACGTCTTGAAGAAATTGTATTGGTGGTGTGTTGTTGCACCATTGTCTACAAACCAGCTACCAATATCACACTCACATGACATACCAACAGATGTTTCAGTGAAGAGAATCATATTCATTATGTCAAGTTTCAGCTTCAGACACATGACTTTTATGAGGCTTTTGTGCTCGACCACCCACAATTAGGTGAGTTACTTATAAGTGCCTCTTCCTTGACAAGGCTTTCTCATATCAGTTTTTGACATAAGCATCCAACTTGGTTTAAATGAAAAATACTCATCTGGTAGAGTGCCTAAACTCTTGCAAATTAAAAATAAATCAGGTAATTCTTGATTATTTTCTACATCTTTGGCCATTTCTTGCTTCAGATTTTTCAGCTTTGATATATGAGTTGCTACATCATAATTCAAATGTTTCACAAATCCAAAATATCATAAACAAAGGTCTAAACTTTATCTTGAAACACCATCAAATAATTTATGCACTTCTGCCCATACTTCACAAAATGTATTAAGATGCATTATTTTTGCAATGTTTTTTCTGTCATATTAGTAGTCAACACAATCAAAGCATTGCTGTCAGCCTTAAGATAATTATTTCATGCATACTTATATGTTTCTTCTTTTTGAGCTGTAGCACCTTCTGCTGGTTCTGCAGGTTTAACCAATGACATCAAGCACTCCAGGAATACCACATAGATATACATTTGCTTTATATTTCCATGTATTCCAGTTTGATTGCCCTTACAGTAAACCAATGCTAATCACTCTTGTCAAATTCATATTTAAAATTCACGAACTGAATCCACATGTTACAGAATCTAATGTATGAAAGTCGTATGTTGGTTTCAAAGTTTTCACTTTATTCACATATGAAAAATGTGCAAACTATGTTTCTTCAAATGCCTTAAATTCCAAAATAGTGTGCCTGGGCCCATAACCTGTTAAATTTCTCACAAATAACAAGGTTTCCAGCAGTAAAAAGAAACATTGGTTTATTTTAACTAAACATTAAACACACACACAAGTTTACACTCTGCTGCTTAGCAACAGCAATAAATATTCCTTTGTGGCAAAGATTATAAAACAACACATCTCTTGAGTCAGATATTTAAATTCAAGTTATTAAATAGAACTGTACACAAAACACAAAATGTTAATGGGCTGGACATGTGCAGCCCAAGTGGAGAGTGGTGGTCGGACAGAAGAAGGGGAAACTCTTAGGTGGGAAGTTAATGGAGGTTAATGCCAATCTCTTTTGGTTGTGAAGGATGAGTTTAAGGATAGCTCCCATCTGTTACATTCAAAAGGGCTTCTACAGGAAAGCAGGATCCAAATGATCTGAGGGCTTAAGCAGCCATTGAAGTTCAGCGTGTAATGTTCTGCTCCAAGCTATGCTACAGTATGGTCCACCTTGCTTTTGGTTATAGTTTGCTGTGGCCATTCATTCTGAAGGACAGCTAATTGGTGGTCATCCCAATATACAGGCCAGTTAATGCTTGCAGCAGAGATGAAGGATGATGTGGCTGCTTTTACAGGTAGGCCAGTGTTTGATAGAATTGGATAAGCCAGTGAAAGGACTGGAGTAGAAGGTGCTGTTTAGGTGGATTGGGCAACTCATGTACCTGGCTCTTGCACAGGGATATTATTCCTGTGGCAGGGATTGGGCACTTGGATGGACTAGGATGTTGTGGAGGTTAGTTAGCCACAGAATACCACAGTAGGAGTCTGGGTTGGGAGTGGGGGGGTGGGGGGTGGAAGGAGTAGTGGTTATTGGTTAGTGTCTGTCTTTGGAAGCCTTGGTGAGACATTCAGTATATTAGACCAGGGAGTGCTATCACTGCAGATATGTCACACGAAGGTGGCAAGGCTGTTGGACAATTCATTATCCAGGAAGGTTGTATGTTGGTTTGAGATGGGCCAGCTGGAAACACAGGGGAGGAATGAAGATAGAGGGACATGACCATGGGTCCACATTCTGAAGCAGTGGCATATTCAGGGGGAGGGGGGAGGGGGGAGGCTGTCGGGCTGCAGCTCCCCCAAACCCTCGGCGAATCCCCCCCTTCCCCCACCAGACCATGCTGCAGCCCCCCCCCCCCTGTGGCCATGCTTAGAGAGAGAGAGAGAGAGAGAGAGAGAGAGAGAGAGAGAGAGAGAGAGAGAGAGAGTTGAAACAAAATGGAAAGGGATCAATCCTCCTACTATGAATGCGCAATACTGTATGGTGCCAGCGACCCCCCCTCCTTTTTCTTTTTTTCTTTTTTTTAAATCACATCATCTCGGGTTGACCACAGTCCCCACCAGACCACCATCCTGGATATGCCACTGTCGTGAAGATATCATTGATGAATCGGAACCAGAGCAGGGATGTGTTGCCTTGGCAAATTAGGAATTTAGGTTGGCATAGGAGTGTGGTTTGTGCGTGCTCATGGCTGTGCCACAGAGTTGTGGAGTTACGGTACCTTCCCTTCAAAGGAGAAGCAGTTTGTGAGACTAATGAGGAATGAAGTGGTGGATTTGGAATCTACAGGACTTTGGCGAGAGGCAGTATTCAATTGTGGCAAGACCATGGGCATGGGAGATATTGGTTTATAGGGAGGTGGCATTCACAGTAAACAGTATGGGTAGTGGAGGGAAACTGATGGGTATAGTGGTGAGTCATTGGAGGAAATGATTGGTGTCTTAGATACGGAAGTTTTACAGCAGATCAACAACTGGTACCTTAGTACCGCTTGATATATTGATGTGTAAATGTAATACTTTTATGTACCATATGTACTGTTTCAACAATAAACCTTAATTGAGTCGGAAAACTGTATGAAGGGGTACTAATTTTTTTTTCCAGCAGTGTAATGTAGTGTGTTTATTTGACCACAAACATCAAAACACTTCAGTTTACAAAAAAAATAAAAAAAATTGTGGCAAACAAGGTTATTGTAGGACCTGCTTGGTTTAAAAATGAACTAAAACCAGTAATAAAAAAATAGAGTAGACCATCTGTGCAAACATGATTGGAAATTATAGAAAATTTGTTAGTAAAATTCATCAGAAATTTAGTTAAAACATCATCTCCTCGTATTTTATTTGTACCTTCTTGCAATAGTTTGTCAATATCTTTGAATTTATAGGGGGGAGGGCGCTGTAGCCCCACTCCATTGGCGACCAAGGAGGTTAGAATAAATGGAGGTGGTGTTATCTACGCTGAGAACAAGCATTGGTTGAATTCAGGGAGTCATGCATTTGTGCCAAAATCAAAGATTTATGACTTACGAAACTGTGTGAATATTGCCGTCTTTACGTAAAGCCACTAAATTGACAGTCGCATCAAAGTATTTGCTTAAATATGATGTACTTTTCAATGAGTAGAACTACTATGCACAAACTATGATCAATGTTTTGGGTACAATCAAACTGCCGGAGTGTGCAGTTTTCTGGCTTCACTGGTTCAGTGTTAGGGCAGCTCCAGAGATTCTAACCTCCTTGCTGGTGACCATCCTGGTCTGACCACAGTTTGGTCACAGTCTAACATATACAGTCGCAACACTCACGGCTGTGAAACTGACATCTACGATGACACTATTACACCTAGAAGTGGGCAAGCCGTCGTAAGAGTAATGTTTATTTATAATAACTTTTCTATGTAATTAACCAAATAGTTTCTGCAACTTTTTTGTTCCAACCATTAGTAAAATATCAAGAGACATACATAATCAGGAAATTAATGTAAAAACAGCCGAATTTTACCAATTCAATGCTATCGAGAACACCTTTGACATGAACACATACTTATGAATATGTGTATATTTGCTGCTTATTCCGCTGATGGTAAGTAGAATATAAACATACATTTATATTATGTTTTGAAATGTTTGAATGTTTGTTAAGCTTATGGGACTTAAGTGCGGGGTCATCAGTCCCTAAACTTACAAACTACTTATGAACTACTTTACACTAAAGACAGCAGAAACATCCATGCCGGAAAGGGGATTTGAACCCCCAATGGGGAACGAACGGCCTCGCACATTGCAGCATAGTGCCTCAATGCACTTGGCCGTTCCTCCGTCGCTTATATTATGGCCTGTAATTACTATGACTTTTTTATGCATATCAATTTGGTACGGAGTCTAATGATTCACACATTTTTACACTTCTCATATTACTTGTAGACACACATTTTTAAGTGTATTAGTTACTTTTGCTTAAGAAGACAATGTCTTGGAGATGCTTGCCGTTTATGGTTCTACTGTAGCAACATTAGTGGAATTGGTTTCTTTTTTGTTGGGAAACAGTTTGATTGGCTTTTGCCATTTCATTGCTACGTCTGTAACGTTTTTGCTCCAGCTACAGCCATGGTGGCTGATTTGGTACGTTAAATACTGTAGCTATTGCATTCTGTATGCATATCCTACATTCAACACTCGCTGGTACGACTGGAGCTGTGAGGAACCCTTAATGTTACTGAGTAGAAAAGCAACGTCTTTCTGCCAAAGGACAGGTTTTCTGGTGTTTCCTAGCCATTTTCTATTTTTCATTGAAAATTAAATTCTTCAGTAAAAGCATGTAGGTTACAAGACAATTGTAAAAAAACAGCAGTGGCGGCTGGTTCTTTTGATGACTGGGGGTTCACTTCTTCCAGTGCCGAATCTTGATAGTGGCCCCACCCCCCTCCTCCCTTCCCTTTAGATACATTTTCGTTGATAGACTGCAGAATGTCTTATCTCAGCTTGTTTGCACTTGCTTCAACTTGAGCTGAGACGTTGGCCTACCAAGCTTCTTAATTTCACAATTTTGTTCCAAGCTTAAAGCTGAGTAATTTGTTTGTAAAAGATACTGAACGTTGCTTTTCTTTGACAATGAACACCAAGAACACATGAATATGCACAAAAGCACTAAAATTCAGTATGTAACTAATTTCACTGTTAAGTGACTGTAACAATATGAATCTGTTACGATGAAGAGACAAGTTACCTTTCTCATGTGCAAAGGCTGCTCTCCCCCACATCTTTTCAAAAGGTTAAATATTTGTTACAAGGAAAAGTATAAATGTAATTTACCATCAAAATCGTGACAAATTTGCAAAAACATGCAAAGATATGTAGCAAGTAACAATACAAAAGTCATTGCTGTTCCCGTATCTATATAAACAAGATTGGGTTTTAAAAAATTGCTTGCAGTCGCTCACGAACCCACTACCTTCGACAGCACAGTGCAATGTCACTAACCACAATGTTATTCTTGCTAGCTGGAGAGTTGTTACTTCATTATTATTCATGATCGGATCATCTGAAGGCTTTTACACTTCATAATTTATAGTTATAATATGACATTTTTTCGATGAATCTTCAGTGTGCCATAAACAAATATGAAGGGCGTATGTTGTTTTCATGGAGGATTTGCACACGTGCAAGGCGAGGTGTGCAGTAGGTCCATTTGCCAACTGCCAGAGCTCGAGTAGCCAGGTGCTGGTGTCTCTACCAGCTGCAAACGCCAATGTTAAAAGCGGCATTTCCCCTTGTCCCTCTCTGCTGCGGGAGTGCCAATATGCTGCCTCCAGGGGGCTCAGAAGAGAATTTGAACCTCAGCCACGCATGCGTAATAAAATACTGAGGCCACACCATGACGCGTGCATGTGCTGTCTCTACGAAGTAAAATGATTCTCATGCGATAAAAATACTTTGATGTGCATATAAAATAATCTGATAGGGGAATGAAACAAAGAATGATAGTTAGAAACACTTTTTATTCTATTTACTTTCTTTTTCACGAAGAGCTTTTTCCTGGGTGTTCACTGACCAGTGAACATATAGGACGTGCCACCAGTGGAAAGCAGTCCTGTAAGGTACCATTTTGCCCCTTGTCAGGTAGCTTATAAAATCTAAGAAAGACAAATGCGGTGTAATTTTTAAATTATTACCTCTTTTTATGGTACTACATAAGTTTCCTAATGTAAAAAATATGTTAAAATCAATATAAAAGATATTTTTTGCTCTCATTTCGTATTCAGAAGTATAGCTTGCCGGCCGCTTGAGATGTCAAAAATACCTATGTTGGCCATGAAAGTCTCTATGGACCAAAGGACTAAACTGATTTCTATTATTATTATTATTATTATTATTATTATTATTATTATTATTATTATTAAACATAGTTTTAGACGAAGTAACGAAAGAATGAGAAATCGAACTAAGGAAACAAAACTTCTGGAAAACAATTGAACTAGGAAGAGGTAAAGAAACAATGAACATCCCTTACATAGCGTTTGCAGATGACCTAGCAATTATAACTGACAGTGAAGCAACCGCAATAAAACAAATTGAGATCCTCAAAGAATGTGCAGAGAAGGCTGGCCTGCAAATCTCTCTGAGAAGACTGAATTTATTTGCTCCAAATTAGATATTCCGAAACTCAAATTATGGTGAAGTCAACAGAGTCAAACACTTTAAGTATATCGGCAAAGTTACTGAACCAATAGGATCCGAGAAAATAGCACAAAACAACCGATTACAGAAAATCAAGAAAGCATTCGGACTTGTTCAAAACATATATAACAGAAAATGCCCGTCAAAAGGAACTAATCAGACACTAGAACACAGTTATCAAACCTACAGTCACATATGCAAGTGAAACGCTCTCACTGAATAGAAAACTAGATTTACAAGAAATTAAGAAAGTAGAGAGAAAACTTATTAGGAAAATTGTGGGACCATGATACACATAACACAGATACAGACTGCAGACCATCGAGACAACCGAAAAACTATCAAATATCGAAACTGACATCAGAAAGAGACGAATGGAATTTTATGGACACCTACACAGAATACCTGGAAACAGGTTAACTAAACGTCTACTGGACTATGTGACATCACTTAAAGCTACAATACCCTGGGCAACTGAAGATAAGAAGGATTTGACAAAAGCAAAAATTGACATAACAAACACATCAGACACAGATACATTCAGAAGAAAAATTGACAAGTGGAATTTTACTTCAGAGACGGCAGCAAAACCATACCAACCAAAGTGGACCGAAGAAATAAAGGTCTTTGGGGGAGAAAATGAAGAGATATTGGGAAAATAAGAAGAACCTTAAGAAATGTTGATAAATCACCTGCTTATCGTTCACCCATGGGGACATTCGCTAATAATAATAATAAGGCCGGATCCACACATTGGAACCAACGGCGCCAACAGTGTTCGTCCAATGTGTGGATCGGTGAAATAGCGTTGGAACCAACGTTGGCGCCAATGTTGGTAAGGCTCCGTTGCTTGTCGGTATTTTGACCAAACATCAAAGAACGTTGGGCCAATATGGGTACGTCGTACACACATTGGCGCCAACGTTTCATTCTGTCTTTGTCGTCTGCTCATCTCAAAACTGTTTCTTTCTTCACCGTTTTAAAGTTTTCAAATCTCTCTGTAAATATTAGAACTGTATCAGAAAGTGATTCATTTGTGACAGAAACCACAAAAAACGAAATGTCACAGCAGAACTTAGGCGCAAACTGCGAAATTTAAAGACTCTGTAGACTTTTGACACACTCCATTACTGAATTTAATTTTTAATATTAACAGTACAGTACTTAATATTTCACGTCAAGTTTTAAATATTGTTTTGAAAACTTCAAGCACTACCAGTGATATCAATTACATGGTTATTTTAAAAGGGAAGTGTAGGCTTCTAAAACTATCTCTTTTAGCAAGAAATCGAAGCGTAATACCAAAAGAATATCATCCCTCCCAAACATATCTTTCTTTTATATTTTAATTTCAATCATTTAAAGCAGCAGGCCTAAGTTTTAATAATGTGTATCGTTTACTTGTACCATATTATAAAAATTAATAATTTCGTACCGTAATTAATGTTCGGTAGGAAGTGATACAACACCCCTTCATCTCTTAGGTATGTTTCCCATTTTGGTTTACAATGACAAAATGTAATTATTATTCACACTCAAAAGCTTTAACGCATTGGCCGCGATTTGTGCGTCAGATATGTTTACGTTGGCTCTCGACGAATTCAAATGAATGTTGGCTCCAATGTGTGGGCGCTGTCTGAAAAATATTGGCCAATGTTGGCGCCTGCGTTGGTTCCAATGTGTGGACGTGGGGTAATAATAAAGTAGAATGAAACTTTCACTCTGCAGCGGAGTGTGCGCTGATATGAAACTTCCTGGAGATTAAAATTGTGTGCCAGAACCGGGACTCGAACCTGGCACCTTTGCCTTTCGCAGGCATGCGCACTACCGACTGTGCTATCCCGACACGACTCACGATGCCGCCTCACAACTTGACTTCCGCCAGTACCTCGCCTCCTACTTTCCAAACTTCACAGAAGCTCTCCTGCGAACCATGCAAGACTAGCACTCCTGGAAGAAAGGATATGGTGGAGACATGGCTTAGCCACAGCCTAGTCGGTAGTGCACTTACTTGCGAAAGACAAAGGTCCCAGGTTCGAGTCCCGGTTCCGGCACACAATTTTAATCTGCTGCCAGGAAGTTTAATATTAAAGTACTTTCATTCTACATCGTCCTCGAGAAAAGTCCCTACGTTTTGCAAAGAGATCGAAAATTCGTCCCTACAGTTTGGAAAAAAGCTTCAGAAGTCCATATATGTAGGGACATGTACCTCTGGTTGGCAACACTTGTTTGGTGTTGCCCTGCGACAGGTGAGGCGGCTCGCTATGTTTCAGACGTTGGCAGCAGCGCCGGCGCAGGTGGCGTCGCCAGCGGAGCCGTCGGCGAGTTGTGGGGCTCGGCGGGCGTGCGTCAGTGAGCGGCAAGATGCCGGGCATGCTGTTTGTGGTGTGCGTGCCGACGGCCGAGTACGAGCTGCGGCTGGCCGCCAAGGCGGGTCCCGAGCTACGCCGCCTCGATGGCCCGGCGCTGCGGTCGCGCCTGCCCGCGCCCGCGCTCCCCATGGAGCAGGTACGTCCGCTCGCGTTGCTTAACCTGGGCTCTCCACATTTTCAAAACCACACAGATTACAAATTAAAATGTAGCCACACTCTGCGAAACGTTTTCTAAATTCTGTATCAGTAAAATAGATTTGATTTTAAATATTTGATCCGTACTACAGCTACATACATCAACAAACCTTTTTGTTAAGACTCGCACTTATAAAAGCGCAAAAATACCTTGCATAACTAATTGCCAAAAATCTTTTGGTTGTCACATGGAAATACAGTATGACGATTTCATATCGCGACATATTTCATTGGGGCTGACAGTTACTGTTTTGTACATAGGTTACTTATGTCACACTCTTTCAGCTATAATTTTGAGAAAAATGCGTGTCATTCAGGAATAAGATAATTTGAAATTCAGTTTTGTAAAAATGAACATTTGAAGTACCCCAAAGATGAGTCTTACTTAGTAATTTTAATCAAATTTCGTGGTTATGGAATATCGCCACAGATTTGTGACTGGATAGGGGATTTCCTGTCAGAGAGGACACAGTTTGTAGTAATCGATGGTAAGGCATCGAGCAAAATAGGGCTGAATCCGGCGTTCCACAGGGTAGTGTTGTTGGTCCTCTGCTGTTCCTTATCTACATAAACGATTTGGGAGAAAATCTGAGCAGCTCTCTTCGGTTGTTTACTGAGGACGCCGTCATTTATCGTCTTGTAAAGTCATCTGAAGATCAAATACAACTGCAGAACGATATAACTAAGATATCAGTATGGTGTAAAAATTGGCAATTGAGTCTAAATAATGTGAAATTTGAAGCCGTCCACACGAGTATGAAAAGAAATCAGCTAAAGTTTGTTTACAAGATAAATCAATCAAATCTGAAGGCCGTAAATTCCACTAAATACGTAGGAATTACTATTACATCGCACTCAAAATGGAAAGAACACGTAGATAACATCATAAAAAAGGTGAACCAGAGACTGCGTTTTATTGATGGAACACTTAGAAGATGCAACAGAATTACTAAAGAGACTGCATACACTACGCTTGTCCGTCCTCATTTGGAGTATGGCTCCACAGTATGTGATCCTTATGAAGTGTGTTTGACGGAAGCTATCGAAAGAGTCCAGAGAAGGGCAGCTCGTTTTGTATTGTCACAATACAAGGGAGACAGCGCCACGGAAATGATATAGGATCTGGGACGGGAATCATTACAACAACGGCGTTTATCGCTATGGCTAGGTGTACTTACGAAACTCTAATCGCCAACATTCTACTCCGAATGCGCAAATATATTGGTGACTCCCACTTACATATGTAGAGATTATAATCAGAATAAAATACCAGAAATCAGAGCTGAAACGGAGAGATTCAGATGTTCTTCCTTCCCGCGCGCTATTCGAGAATGGAATGGTAGATTAATAGTACAAATGTGGTTTGATGAACCCTCTGCCAGGCACTTAAATGTGATTTGCAGTGTAGATGTAGATTATATCCCTAACACTTTCATACTAAACCTCTTGATTTCATCGGTCCATAAAGCAATGGCGGTAGTCAGTGTGCAAAGGTAATTACTAGCTGCAAAACTGTTCAGCGAATATTATAATATGAAATAACTCGAAAGACATTTTTCACCAACACAGTATTTCTAAATTCATGCTTTACCGTTTAAGATACATTTTAACATTGTTTACTTAGTGCACTACATTGATTTGAGGAAACAGTATGTTTAGTTGCATGGAAAGCAGGAAACTCTTCCTCAGCAACAAGACACTTTTTTATCATTTACGATGACACTATTCTCACGATTTGCAACAAAAGACATACTTTACGACGACGTTCACGGAAAATCTAGGCTGTGTGTGTTGCACAGCTTCAAATCTGACTCCACTGTCGACCGAAAAAGATTTCTATTCAAAGTGAAACTAATTTCTCGCTTTGTTGTTTAATTTCGGAAATGAAAACTAACATTCAGTCTGGCATCAAAAATAAACATTCCTTTTGGCATTAACGTGAAAATGTAACGCAACCGGTGACTCTTAATGGTTTAAAACGACGGATCTAAATACATGTCCTGCAGCAATAACCAATGCACAACTTTATACTTTGGGTAAGATCACATATAGAGTTCTCCGTGTTATTACGGTACACGTTACTTAAAGACACAAAGTTTCAAAATACGGTACGGGATGGTTAAAAAAATCGGGAAAAATTACGCCCCGTATGTGTATTGTTGGGACGACAGGAAAATTAGACCAAATCAGGGACGATCCTGTAAAATATGAGACGTCTGATCACCCTAGCTTAACCGCCATCCTCGCTGGGTAGTTGAGACGACAAAATGGAGAAGTCGAAGGGCGCAGTATTCACTTAGAACACTGTCTTCCAACCTTTTTGAATACAATACCATACCCCCTTCCAAATAAAAAATGTGCTACTTCTACATTGATACTTTGCACCTCATGTTGAAGTGCACGGCAGAGGGTACATCGAACCACTTTTGTGATATTTCTCTATGGTTCAATTCTCTAATAACTCGCGGGAAAAAGGAGCATCTAAATCTCTGTTTTCGATCTTACTTCTCTTTATGTAGGTGGATGCTTATAATGTATGTTCGCATTCTGAAGAGAAAGTTTCCGTTACACTCTCTTCCCTATATCGCGATAATACAAAACGAGCTGCTCTTCTCTGAACTTTCTCTGAATAGTTCGTCAGTCACACTAGGTAGAGATCCCACAATGCGCAGCAATACTTCAAAATAGGACGCACAAGTCTCTTTAGTAGAACTGTTGCATCTTCTAAGTGTTCCGCCAATGAAACGTACCATTTGGTTCGCCTTCCCTACAATGTTCTCCTTGTGTTCTTTCCAATTTAAGTTTTTCGTACTTGTTACTCCTAGGTATTTAGTAGAAAGGACGGTCTGTAGGTTTGACTGATTTATCGTGTAACCGAAGTTTAGCGGATTTCACAGTTATCATTATTGTCAACAGCCAAGTTGTGCACCATGCGGATACCTTATCTAAATCATTTTGCAGTGGCTTTTGATTTTCTGGTGACTTTACTAACCGATAAATCACAGCATCATCTGCGAACAGTCTAAGAGATCTACTCAGATTATCTTCCAAATCGTTTGTAAAAATAAGTAACAGTAGGGGTCCTATAACACTCGCTGTGAAACTACAAATATCACTTCTTTCCGACTCGATAACTTACCGTAAATTACAACGTTCTGTGTCCTTTCTGACAGGAAATCACCAGTCCATCGCCCAACTGTGGTGACATTCCATGAGTACGCAATTTGATTAAAAGACACTTGTGAGGTACAGTGTCAAAAGCCTTCCGGAAATCTAGAAATACGGAATCTATTTGACGTCCCTTGTCGATAGCACTAATCACATTATGTGAGTAAAGAGCTAGATGATGTTTCACAAGAACGATACTTTCTGAACCCGTGTTGACTATGGGTCAATAAGTCGTTCTCTTCAAGGTGGTTCATAATATTTGAGGAAAGTATATGCTGTAAAATCCTGCTGCAAACCGACGTCGATGATAAGGCCTGTAATTTTGAGGATCACTCCTATTGCTTTTCTTGATTATTGGCGTAACCTGTGCAACTTTCCAGTCTTTGGGTACGGAACGTTCGCTGAGCGAGCGGTTGTATACGATAGTTAGGTATGGGGCTGTCGCATCAGCATACTCTGAAGGGAACCTAATTGGTATACAATCGGGCCCGGGAGTCTTACTTTTGTTAAGTGACTTGAGTTGTTTTAATGCAACAGGGGTATCAACTTCTAAATTAAGCATGCTGGCAGCTGTTCTTGATACGAATTCTGGAGTATTTGCTTCGTCTTCTCTAGTGAAGAAATTTCAGAAAGCTGTGTAAAGCAATTCTGCCATCATTAGCATCACTATTTCTATTGTATAATGAAGGTATTGATTGTGTTCTGCGAACCCCCCAACTCCTCATGAAACGTAACAACACAACATGGTGTTTCAGACCACCCCTTACAAACTCTTGGGAGTCTTTTGAAATGTAAAATGCAATACATCCTGGTAGTAACTACGCCGGATCGAATGGAGGCGTTTTCAACTTCCAATTCCCACCGGAAGTGGGCTATTCAGAGCGGAAGTAGTTTTTTTAATGGAATGGCATACTTTGTCTTATTGATTTCGATTCTATGCCGAAAACGTAGGATGATTTGTTAACTTTTTCTTCTTTCCCAAATTGTCATTCTCTACTTACAAATCCCTTTCGAAATGTAGGTGTTTCCCGAGAAGTCTCACGAAAAGATGAAGCACAGTTATAACAGAGACATGAACAAGGTTGTTCCTCTTGTAAGGATATGTACAATAAATTGCCTTCTATTTGATCTAATTGAGTTCAGCTTACAAGTATTATTAATAGTAGTTGCTGGCTGTTTTCTTCTTTGTAAGAATTAACGTGTTTTTTTACGAGGTACGTCCAGAAAGTAAGTTCCGTTTGGTTATATAAAACAAACGTGTACAGATACAGAAAAAAATATTTATTGTACAAAAATCTACAACTGTTAAAGTACTTTTTTACTTAGCTTCCGTATTTTTGTAGACACTCGTCATAGCGTGGCATTAGTATCTATATGCCGTCTTCATAGAAGGTTGCCGCCTGTGTATTTAGCCATGTGGTAACATGTTCTTCGCGCTCGTCATCATTGTTAAAGTGTTGACTAGCAAGGACAGATTTTAGGTGTAAGAAGAGGATTACTGTCGAAAGGTGCTGTTTCTTTCCACGATAGTGTCCGACCTCACACGGCGAATGTGACCAAGCAGCTCTTAGGGGGATTTCACTGGAACGTGTCTGATCATCTTCCGTACGCCCGGACCTCGCTCCTAGTGACTTTCATCTCTTCTTACACCTACAATCTATCCTTGGTGGTCAACACTTCAACGATGGTGACGAGCTGAAAGAACATGTTACCACATGGTTCAATACACAGGCGGCAAACTTCTGTGAAGAACGCATACAAAAACTTGTGCCGTGCTATGACAAGTGCCTACAAAATTTCGGAAGCTAAGTACAAAAGTACTTTAAAGGTCGTAGATTTTCCTACAATAAATATTTTTTCTGTATCTGTACACGTTTGTTTTATATAACCAAACGGAACTTACTTTCTGGACGTACCTCGTATACACAGACTCAGTCAGAAAACGTCACTTTTCGATGAAATAGCATCACTTTCAGTAGAAAATTAAATTAGGTTTGCAGCAATTTGATTTTACGGCTGTCATCGTAATATTGAAGTTCGGTAATCCTAGAGCTAATACTGTTGCTAAAACCTTTACACGTATCGTCTCCTGGTTTTGTTTTTCACTTAAATAAGTCTCGTAGAAAATCGCAGATAACGAAATGCGGTTTGCAGAGTGGTGTTATTCTATGATTTATGTCTTTTTACGACAAAACTGCCCAAGAGGATGTATTCAAATGCGTTCTTATAGCTTCTATCCGTTTGGAATTCAATGAGCGTTCACAGCAGGAGGAGACAAATGAATTTTTCATCACAAGTGCAGTTATCAAGTTATCGTGGTCCCACAGTTCGATTGAATGACCACGTAACAGGGATTTAATAATTTAAAATGAATACAAGTTTGAAATTTTATACCTTTTGCGGACAAGTGGTCCTCAGACCACAGGTTGATTAGATGCTGTTAATACCAGTGTTTGCTGGCGCCCAAATGACTAGCACTTGGCTCCTTTGAGATGCATTATGCAATTTACGATTCTAAATAATTCCATTTTCTACTTTACCGATATCTAAAATGTTGCTCCAAAATTACCTTAAAATAAATCCCACGACGCTCATGGGGTTGAATCACCTGTAGAGACACATTTATGATGAAAGTTCATTTTCTTTCCTGATTTCGTGGGGAATGTCTTAGAAAACAAATATGTATTCAGCAGCAGGTGGACAAAAGCGCGCTAACTTTGACTTCGCACCATACGATGCTGTCAGTTGCACTACTACTCCTATGTAGCACCTGTATCACAATTAACGAAGATACTATGTAACGGCTATACTGACAAATATCTTATTTGATTAACTGTGATAAATAATACCAAAACTATGCCCTTTTCATTGATCATTATTGTGCAGTAGCACTGAAACACTGCTAATACTTTTTAATGTATAATACTCTATTAAAAAAAAAAAAAAAAAAAAAAAAAAAAAAAAAAAAAAAAAAAAAAAAAAAAATGAGAAGTCTTTATCTTCCGATGTATAGTTGATTTCCTTGGCTTTCGTTAGTTATCACAACATTTCTTTATTAGACAATCGGTTTCTGTCGGTGACGATAATCTTCAGATCTATTATTTTCATTAAATGTAGCGACACACTAGAGCCCTAATGGTATCGAACAAAATAAATGTAAAAATCAGCGTGACGGTACCATTAGGGCTCCATCGTATTAGGACATGATATGAAAATAATAGATCTGAAGATGTCGTTACTGGTGGAAACCAATTGACTAATGACGAAATGATATGATAATTGACGTGAATCAAGAAAATCAATTTACACTGCTGGATCATTGTTCAGTTCTAGACAATTTTGCAGCTCGTGATATATTGTTTTCTGTCATAATGTTACAACAAATGGTGCCTTAAAATACACGTGTTTCAGAGATCTTCAGTTCGCTGATAATTTCACAGCACTATTCTACGGCATAATCGCTGCGGGGTGCAGACTTTCAGTTGCGGTCAATTCGTGCTCTTCCGTCAGTCAGGCTCTCAACGGAGCTTTCTCTTCCAGCGACACAAATGTAGGAGTAACTAGCCACGTTTCCCGTCACCTCTTACAGCCTCAGGAGCACCCACAGCCTTACCCAACAGTGGTTCACAACAGAAACTGAATTTCGACAGTACTGGGCAGCGCTTTTGCACATGTCTGTGCTATCTAAACGACTAAGAAGTTTGTCATAAAAAATTAAATGAATAATAATTACGAGAAAGAAACGGAACGGACAATGAGTGTTTAAATTTGTATCCAGATCAGACTGCATGGATTTTGCGGCTTCGGCAAAAATTTTAAGAGCTGTCCCCCCCTCCCCCTTTTCAACTGTCATACTGAACCTTTTCCACAATATTAATTAATTCCTTCATTATCCTACCAGTTCAATGTTTCCACATAACTTTTCCTAATACACAGCCACAGGCTACCACTGTTAATGACCGCTTGGTTTCTTGGTTTGGACTTCACACGCTATTTCCCAGTCAACCTCTAGGTATTTCTCAAGTGCTCGCCGACTGTGACGCCATCTTCGACGGTTATTTCATACCTTCTCATTGTGTATCTTCAACACTTGATAACCTTGGAGCCCCTCCAAGGAATATCTTGTTGTTTGCTTCCTCTGTACTCCGTCATAGAAGGCCTTACTAATTTAGCAGCATTTTGCTAGCTGATCAAAACAATGGTCGGCTTGTTTAAGCCTAACATGTTCTTGATGAATTCAAACATCAGTCATGAAAACTTTTTTTTGTCTCCCCTCCCCCACCCCCGAAAGAAATAAAACTGTTATGAAGAACACACGACGCACCTAAAGTTTCAAAAGTGGCACATATTTGCCCTGCGTCTAACTGCCTTCGAACTCGAAGTTTTCTCTCTAACATCAACATAACTGGTAAACACGAGATCTAACAGACTGTCAATCTTTGTAAAATACTTTGTCAGATATTCGCAGAACGCTAGTAATGTTCTGCTCGAGGCATTTAACGAGAGACGTCGCCGGCCGCAGTGGCCAACTGCTCTGCGCCGCGCCAGTCACAGTCTGCACGGCCGCTACGGTCGGGGGTTCGAATTCCCCCTCGAGCATGGATGTTTGTGTCGTCTTTAGTATAAGGTAGTTCATAACTAGTTTGTAATTTTAGGGACTGATGACCCCGCAGTTAAGTCCCTTAAACTTAACAAACACTTGAACATTTTGATTTTGAGAGACGTCTTATCCTCGAAAATGCAGATATCAGCGAAGGCCGAGCGAATTCGGAAAGTTGTCACGCGGATTCAGGAACGATCGTGTTATGTGAATGTGGCTATTCGTCAGTGCGTTCTCCATTTTGGCAAGTTTTAGTCTTTTAGAAGAGGAAGGAAAGTCAGGTTTCGTCTCCACGGCTGCTACCGTCGGAGGTTCGAGTACTCCATCGGGAATAGGTGTGTGTGTTGTGCTTAGCGTAAGTTCGTTTAAGCATTTTGTAAGTCTAGAGACTGACAACAACTGCAGTTTGGTCACACAGCTTTACAATCATTTGAACAGATCAAGCATCGAGCTGATAAAGAGACTGAAAATTAGCTTTGGTTGGACAAGCATAGGAAGAAAAAGGGGGGGGGGTGATCTATGGGATCTATGCTTATGGTGAAGCATGCATCCTAGGGAAAACGTGGAAAATTAGGGCGACACAACTTCATGAAGGCATGAAAATAAAATGGCACTGTCAGATCTACGCCCATCCAGTGGTTACCTCTGCTGGCTTCATATTGCTCTGTAAGATCCGATGAGGGATGTCCTAAGGTATAAATGATCCAAGAATATCAAGGCTCACAAGAACTCTTCCTTGTATGATACTCTACAGGATCTCCCAGTATGTCGTCTCAAGTCACGTAAATTTTCTGGGTGTGACGCAGAAAATACCAATTCCTTCGATGTCAACTCGAAGTAGCAAGAGCGCTGGGATGAACATCCCTCGCACAACGCCCACCTGGTCCAAGATCCATCAAAGAAGGTTGAGGGATTCCATCTACCACGCCATACCTGGTCGGGGCTGAACCGCATCAGGACTGGTCAAGGGAGGTGTGCTTACAACATGAAGAAGTGTGGTTTCCTTCCATCTTCAGATTGTGACTGTGGAGCGGAGGACCAAACCATAGAACACATCGTAAAACAGCGTCCGCTGCAAACATTAAGCGGTGATTTGCAGAGTTTGTATCAAGTTACTCAACGTGCTCTGAACTGGTTGTCGAATTTGGACAGTTCCATTTACATGTATATACTGTTGTATACTTGTAAAACCGTACCATAAATAAATAAAGTGACTGAAATTGGGGGCATACATGTAAATGAGAGTTTACTAAGAAATATTTGTTTTCATTCGTACATGACCATTTCAAGACATGAGTAATACTGCATTTGTTTAAGTAATTGATGGATCATCAGTAGCCGTATCTTCTATCCAGACGTAAAGCATGTAATGGTTGCACAGAGCTTGTCTTCGAGCTCCGTAGAAACAGCGCCATCCTAATTGCGTCATCAGAAATTTAGCGCGTACTAATGACGCTAACACGCCGGAGCTGGTGGGGAGCGCTAATTTCATTTCGTTCACGTGGCAGGATGTAGGAGGAGGGAGAGAGGGATGTATCATGCCATGTGGAGCTAGCGGTTTTCTTCCATTAGCAACCCGCAGGAAGAGATATTTCGCTAATAAATTCTCTTTAATACATTATTTCGCAGTAACATCCTGACTTAAATAGTAGAAGTTTGGTAACTGCCCCAGGCGGAATCTAAAGCGGTCTGTCTAGTACATTACCTGATCAAAAGTTTCCGAACAACTGTTACTGGGCGTTAATACGCAAAACAGCCCCGCAAGCTTTCATAACAGTAGGGCTAAAACATTTTCCCCAAATACGTAATTTAGAAAATTTGAAGACATTTTATATGCTTTATGTAATTTTTCAGGTTATTTTATCAATATTTTGCAGATTGTTCTTTGATAATTTTCCAGGCATTTAAAATCATAAAAAGTAGGCTCCTTTTATATTCGTAAACGAATTCTCATTAGGTCATGTGCCCTCACTGGCAGCATTATTGGTGTTATGTGATGTTATTAATAACTTTCAATGCATCAATCAATTCTGCTAAGAAATTCATCAGTGGAATAGAAAGAGCCGCGCGGGAGTGGCCGAGCGCTCTAAGGCAGACTTGCTGCGGAGTGAGCAGTTGCTCCCTGTCGGAGGTTCGAGCCCTCCCTCGGTCTTTTGTGTGTGTGTGTGTGTGTGTGTGTGTGTGTGTGTGTGTGTGTGTGTGTTGTCCTTTGTTATTTAAGTAGTTTGTAAGTGTGGGAACTGATGACTCTACAGTTTGATACCACAGCTTTACAAACGTCTGAACATTATGAGTAGGAGTTGGCCGCTAATAAATTCCTTAGGTGCCTCTCAGACTGAGCTTTATTATAAAATAAATGTTTTATGGCGGCTGCACGTTATTAAAAATATGTTTAGCTGAATAACAAACTCCTTTCTGTATGAAAGTATGTGACTTTTAGTAGATTTGAAAGTTACTTTTTGTGTCTAGTATTGATTGCAGAAACTGATTTATTGCTTACTGCACCATCGACCGTGAAAAGTCTCAATGAACTTCGGATCTTATTTACAAGGTCATTTATCTACGAGGGTAAGTCAATTATTATCCGCAAAGTAGTTATAAAATTTTATTGCAATAAAATACGAAACTTACAAGAACATCATTTTTCGACATAGTCTCTTTGCTTTTCAATGCACTTCGTCCATCGCTCTACAAGCTTCCTTAGGGCCTATGCCCTCATAAAACGTTTTCAGTTGAGATGCGAGCCAGGAATGCACCGCTTCCTTCACTGCTTCGTCCGAGTCAAATCGACGGCCCCTCAATGCCTCTGAGTGGAGCAAACAAGTGATAGAAGGGTCAAGATCGGGACTATATGGAGGATGATCCAGTACTTCGACTTTGAGTTTCTGGAGCGTTTCAGCAGTGTGGACAGCAGTATGCGGACGGGCATTGTCGTGCAACAACACAACACCTTCTGACAGCAATCCTCGACGTTTGCTGCGAACTGCAGGCTTTAGCCTGTCAGTAAGCATCTCACTGTAATGTACACTGTTTAATGTTGTGCCCCTTTCACCATAATGTTCCAGTACAGGACCTCGTGCATCCCAAAAAACCGTAAGCATCAGTTTTCCTGGGGACGGTTGGGTCTTGAACTTTTTCTTGCACGGCGAATTTGGATGTTTCCATTCCATACTCTGCCGTTTACTCTCTGGCTCGTAATGATGGATCCATATTTCGTCACCAGTAATGATTCTGTCCAAGACGTTGTACCCTTCGTTACCATAGCGATCTAAATGTTTTTTGCAGATGTCGAGGCGCGTTTGCTTATGCAACTGTGTGAGTTGTTTTGGGACTCATCTTGCACAAACTTTACGAAACCCAAGTCTTTTGTGAATAATTTCGTAGGTAGAACCATGACTAATTTGAAGACGATGAGCCACTTCATCAATAGTTAATCGTCTGTCTAAGAGAATCATTTCACATGATCGCTCAATGGTTTCTTCATTTGTGGTGGTAAACGGTCGTCCGGCTCCTTCATTGTGCTTAACACTCGTGCGACCATTTCGGAATTTTTCAATCCACTCGTTCACACTTCGTTGTGGCAAAACACTGCTCCCGTAATGTACTGAAAGTCTTCTACGCATTTCGGCCCCTGATACACCTTCCGCCCACAAAAACGTATCACTGAACGTTGCTCTTCTCTGGTGCAAACAGAAAGCGGAGCAGCCATGATTAACAGCACAGCAGCGACAACGAAACTAACGTAGCAGCTTGAAAATTGCAAAGATATAACAACAAATAAACAGAGCATGCGTCACCAAGGTAAAGTGACAGTACTACCAACATAAACAAAAATAAAACTAAATTCCGGATAATAATTGACTTACCCTCGTATTTAATACAGGGTGTCCTACTTAAGCTTTTCTTCCCAAATAACTCTGGAACAACAATAGATTATGAAAATGACTTTCATAGGTATAAATATTCGGCAGGGACCTTTTTAAGTAAACAGGCCTATTACGAGACTGTCTAAACAAATATTATTTTCAACACAATCTTATCATTTTTAAATGGATACCCCGTATTATTCCTTATGCAATCGATATAACGAAAAATTACAAAAAGAATGACTTTGGTTGTATCGCAATAAATCAATTACATCCGGAGAAAATGCGAAGCGAAGTTGACATTTGAAGTACGCTCAAGCGAGACACACGGTTGACTCTCGGGACGCCCTAGCTACGCGCTACATGCGTTTGAAACGTCATCTTCACGTTTTCCACAGGTGTAATTGACTTACTGCAATGAAACCACCGCCATTCTTTTAGTGTTGTTTCATGCTGTTGATTGCATAAGAAATAATATGGGGTATCCATTAAAAACGTGAGTTTGTTTTGAAAATATTTGTTTACGTTTTGGACTGTCCCATATGTGTATGTGTATAAGTCCCTGTTGGATGTTATGCCCGTGAAAGTCGTTTTTGAATAGCTATCATTGTTCCAGAGATATTTAGGGTTAATAGTTTAAGTGGGACACCTTGTATATTTTGAACCGGTCACCACTTTCAAAAAGTATGTGAACTGTAAAGGCGGATACTCTGAGACACAATAAAATATTTGCACGAAAAACTTTCACTTGTACCGAAAAAAGCACGAGAAGAAGTCCCTGTAACACTGCCTGGAAAATAATAATAATAATAAAAAAAAAAATCGCACTGACGTGTTTTACGGCCCACTCTAGATTTGTAGTTTAAAAGTTTTTGCAAATATTTTGGACCGAAATAATATCTAAATAGTATAAAATTAATTAATAAGAGTGTCTGAAACCCTTTAAAGAAAAAAAAAAAAAAAAAAAAGTAGGTAGTGGCGGGCTCCGAACCACTGACCTTTAGCGTCATAGTCCACCGCATTGACCACTACGCTACAACTAACAGTTAGGGGTTGGAATCATTAATCTCAAACTATTAATGGCCGTTGTTAACTGATGCTAATATGGCATTTGTAGACACTAAATTATCATTTATCGTACAAAGAACGACGTGTTTTTATTAACTCCTCAGTGCGCCATTTCCTTGAAATGACAACGTGTAAGTTACAATAAGAAAATCATCAAATACGCAACGCAAGATGGCGTATGCCGGAGAGAGTTCTTGGCGAGGAATGTCACGTGACATGTGCGAACGGCTGGTTTTCATTAATTCAATGGAGGGTGTCAAAACTCCGTTATTTTTGCAAATATATATCAAACGATACGAGATATGAAACAAACATAAGGGAACAAAGTTGTAGAGAATTTCCTGCTCTACAAATTCATTTATTCAATTTTCGCGTCATATGAACGGTTTATTTGCAATTAAAATTACATTACAAATGGATTTTTTGGTATTGCTAACACATTTGTTGTCTGAAATCTCTATATATAAAAGGAAGTGTCCCGATTGACTGACTGACTGATTGACTGACTGACTCATCATCGCCCAGGCCAAACCACTGAAGATAGAAACTTGAAATTTGTGGAGGTTGTTGATCTTACTCTGTAGGCGTCATTTAAGAAGCGATTTTTCGATATTCCGTCCGTAAGGTGTGAAATAGGGGATGAAAAGTTTTTTTTTAAAATACGTAGCTATTTAGGCAATTTCGAAGTTAGAACTACAAAATTTTGGATTTTAATTCAGGGTTCGAATTTAAAAGACACGTGTTTCGGCATTTTTTGAAATTCGACAAATAAGGAGGTAAAATAGATGACGCAAAAAATTGATTTTCAAAAATATGTTGCTGTTAACTCAAATTTTAAGGTACAACTACGAAACTTAAGATATGTAATCTTGGTCAGGATTAAAAATCCATGATTTTTACTATTTTTGGAAATTCAACAAGTAAGGGGGTTAAATAGAGGATGAAAGTTCATTTTGAAAACACGTTGCTATTGATACAATTTTGTAGCTAGAGCTGCAAAAATTGATATTTGTATAGTTGGTTAGACGTTAAAAAATACGTGTTTCGATATTTTTGGAAATTCAACCATCAACGGGGTAAAATTGGAGAGAGGGTGTTTTTTGAAAATATGTTGCTATTTAGGCAATTTTGAAGTTAGAACTGCAAATTTTCGTATTTGGATTCGGGATTCGAATTTAAAAGACACGTGTTTCGGCATTTTTTGAAATTCAACCAATAAAGGGGTAAAATAGAGGACGCAAAAAATTGATTTTTCGAAAATATGTTGCTGTTAACTCAAATTTCAAGCTATAACTACGAAACTTAGGTTATGGACTCTTGATCAGGATTAAAAAGACACGTGTTTTGGTATTTTTGGAAATTCAACAACTAAGGGGCTAAAAGAGGGGATAAAAAATTCTTTTCGAAAACACATTGTTGTCAAGACAATTTTGAAGCTATAGCTACAAAAATTGTTATTGGTATTGTTCGTTAGAATTTAAAAAATACGTGTTTCGGTATTTTTGGAAATTCAACAATCAAGGGGGTTAAATTGGAGAGGGGATGTTTTTCAAAAATCTTTTGCTAATAAGACAATTTTGAAGCTACAACCACAAAAATTGGTATATGTTTTCTTGGTCAGAATTAAAAAGACACGTGTTTCGGTATTTTCAGAAAATTAATCAATTAGGGGGTGAAATAGGGGATGAAACATTTTTTGAAAATACGTTGCTACTAAGCCAATTTTGGTGCTGCTAACTCAAATTTCAAGCTACAACTACGAAACTTAAGATATGGATTCTTCGTCAGGATTAAAAAGAAACAAGTGCTGCAAACCAAACAGCCTATGCATGCGAAGCAGCGGGGGTTCAGCTAGTACTTGAAAAAGCGAGGTTCTGGTCTCTGGTAGCCAACATTTATGTCTGTAAAATTTGTACGGTTCGACCTAAGAAGTGGGAACACGTTACAGCCAGACAGACATCCCATAATCGCCGTTATTTTTGCAAATATCTCTGAAACGATACGAGATATGAAAAAAAAAAAAAAAAAATAAGACGGCAAAGTTGTAGAGCATTTTCTCCTTTACAAATTCGGTTATTCTATTTTCGTGTCAGATGAATGGTTCAGTCGTTATTTTCATTTAAATTTCGAGCTGTCAAAAGACGATCGCAAAGGCCCACTTTTAGTGTTATTACCGGAACCTAAAGTGGGCCAAAATGTAAAGCACCCGAAGACATGCTCGGATGTTAAGGTAGCTTTGAAAACTATTGGCGGGTATGCAAATGATTAGAGCGCCAGTTCTCTGTGGCAAGTAGAGCGGCCAGCAGAATACGTCTACGAGGTTTCCCCACAGTGGCGGCTCCTGCTCATTTTCAAGGAAGTGTAGATAACGGGGTCCTGTAGAATGACGCGGTTATACAACAAGCCCAATAGAGTAATAGTCTATCAAACCACACCTCACATTTACAGAGAATGGTTCTTGAAAATGTGCCTCATGAGGTCGCGCGGAATGGCCGCATGGTCTAAGGCGTAATGATGCGAACGGAGCGGCGGTTCTCGCCGGAGGTTCGAGTCCTCCCTTGGGTGTGGGTGTGCGTGTCGTCGTTAGTGTAAGTTAAAGTTGTTTGTAAGCGTAGGGACTGATGACTACAGCATTTTGATCCAATAGCTTTACAAACATTTGAACGTACGTCTCCACAATGGCATGTGGCTTTTCTTCGCGCCACTGACGTGACTCACGAATGTTATTGTTGTCACGAGTGAAAGTGCCTTCATCAGAGAAGAGAGAGAGAGAAAAAAAAGGATTGCTTGTCGACTTTCAGGTTCCCAGTGACAAAATTTCAATTATCTCTCTTTATCTCCCTCTCGAATGTGTTGAATGAGCTGTTAATGTTACAGATGAAACCCGTGCATACCATAATATCCGCCATACTCTTATATGTGAAATACCCATACGTGCATAAATTCTACGTGTGGTTGTTGAAGACCGACTGAATAAGGCCTTACACTTCATCCAAAATCTCTTCATTTACTCGACTAGATGCAATATGACTTCTGGGCACTGTACCAGTGTCACGCATTGTATTGAATATAAGAGTAAACGTTCTTGAATCTGGTAGTTGGGGGTTAGGAAAGCATATGCCGTTTTCTCTACAAGAATCAGGAGCTGCGTTTCAATTACAAAACCGCCACACTAAAACCATATCGGCATTTTCAGCATGTGCAATTATGTGCGGCGTGTTTACACGCTACATTACAATTGACTTGGCCAATAAGTTACAGTGACAATGTTAACTACATGGGGTGCAGAGCCCAGCACACTGAGGACCACAACTCTAGCCTTGTGTTATTCAGCTGCGTAATGTGCATGTCCTGTGTGGTACAACTCAAGCCATGCTAAACAAGTGGACATACCGCTTAACGAATCGTGCCGCATCATCACAGGTTGCTTAAAGCCAACACCGACGGATAAACTACACTGCTTAGCTGGTATTGCACCCCCTAGTATTAGACGCAAAGTGGCTGCCAGCAAAGAGAAGTAAAATCAGTCACGTCTGCGGCGCACCCACTTTTCGGATAACAACCCGCCTATCGTCGACTTCACTCAAGGAGGAGTCTCCTCCATACAACAGAATGCCTCACCGATACACCACGGAACACAAAAACAGAAATGTGGAGAAATAAAAATGTCCGTCTCCATGACTGGCTTGTACCAGCGGAAGAACTTCCCCCAGGACACGGTGAGAAGAGGAACGTCTGGAGATCCTTGAATAGACTGCGTTCCGGAATTGCAAGAATAAAGAGCAACATGCATAGATGGGGGCTATCGGATAAATCGGTGTTGTGCGATTGTGGACAAGAGCAGACTACTTCCCACCTTATGCAGTGCGAGTTATGCCCAAGCACCTGCACAGTCAAGGAGCTTATGAAGGCTTCTCCCAATGCTCTGCACGTGGCCAGGTTTTGGTCAAAAATTTCCTAACATTACAATTACCTATTGTACATGACATTTATCCTACATTTTAGCTTATAAATTTTATCACTCTCCGGACATGGCCAGCTTGAGCCGAAAAGTCTTAGCCGTACTAAATACATGTTCATGTAATATCCATGAAGAGCCTAACAAACCTATCTATCCGATGTCTAATGTACGTATAAAGTTTGATGCTTCTGACACGATTAAATAAATAAAATGTAAAGTAAAGCACGATTCCACAATTTGCACATCAACACACTTTTGCTGACATTCAATAAATTCGCCCATAGCAACACACAGCAACCGGTTTGCCAACACACGAAATGAAAATGCACTGAACTCACTTGTACATCTGTACTCAATAAAAATTGGAGACATGTTATGTGGCATTTATTGCAATTCGTCTATACAAATATCTTCTAGCGTGTCCCGACATTCAACCGTGAATCTCGCTTGAGTCTTGGGACGTGCTAACTACGCGGTTCATGTATTGCAAACAGTGATCTAGATAACCTGGATGAATAATCCTGGCGTCTGAGCATAGAACTGTAGCATGCCCCATATGATTTACACACAATTTTGCATTGTCCACCATGTTATAATTTGGAAAAAAATCAATTTCTGTCAGTCAGTACGTGAGAAATAATTGCTTGATTACATCTGGATTTGAAATTTATGTCAACTAACAGACTCGTATGAGTACGGAATCGAAACATATTTCCTTTTCGTTTTCTTGCAAAACTTCATAGCAGCCACGTTGTAATTAGTCGAGAAACAGAATATTAACATATTTGGCTGGCACTCTCAGAAATCTGTAGTTCAACACCCAGGTAGTAGAGAGATCAATGATTTCAAACGTCAAATTCGCTTCGCGTTTTCTCCGGATGTAATTGACTTTTTGTGATGAAACCAACACCAATCTTTTTTTGCTTTTTCGTGCTATTGATTGCATAAGAAATTGTCTGGGGTATCCATTTAAAGAAGTAAGTTTGTGATGAAAATATTTGTTTATGTTTTCGACTGTCTCATAGTAGGCCTACTTACTTACAAAAGCCCCTCACTATTCAGTGACACTAGGAGCCATTGTGATAAATAAAAACAAATTGTCACTGGATACCGCGTGGTCTAAGGCGTCTTGCTACGAAGTGGGCGGACATTTCGCCGGAGTTTCGACTCCTCCCTCGGGTATGGATGTGTGTGTTATCCTTAGTGTAAGTTAGTTTAAGTAGTTTGTATGACTACGGACCGATGGCTATAGCAGTTTCGTTCAATAGGTTTACAAATATTTGAACATCGTCAGGTGTTGAGTGATCACTGTGGGGGACACGGAGATTCCACATAATTGTTTGATACCGCGTTATCATAATAAGTCTTATACGAACCTAATTATGGGATTCGAGTTGGCCAGCTGGTACAATTATGAAACAGCTAGATTTTTGGAAGTTGATGCCACCGAATACAACGCTCTTTCCAAGAGAATCACGTGTGTGCAATGTGACTGACAGAACTACATTTAAATAGCAGATACACTTAGCCTGTCAGCTCTGTTCTCCAGAGTTCTTCGGGTCATCCATTGTATACAGTGTCGTAGGTAGTGTAACCTCACCTTCGTACAGTGATCCGCAGTGACTCAAGACTTCTTTACATATTGAGACTTAGAAATTATCGCGGACTGTGGAGAGAACTTTGAATTATTCACTCAGATGTCTGAACTTCATCAGTCTGGAATGATAGTACTTCTCCAACTTCCAGAGATGAGTACTCATTTGTTTGTGATAAATTTCTGAGGTTACTAAAATCTGGAATCTTTCTGTTAAAGTATACCCACACATGCCTTACAAACACCCCCTCATCAGACCACATGGTGAACTGCGTGGGAATGTGAGGACAGGCATACTCGTCGTGAAATATCTTGTCGAACACATTAGACAACCATAAGGAAGGGACGCCGTGTTGTGCACCAACCATATTGTAAACCATTCAAGTCTCTTCCCTACCATCCGAGAACAAGTAGTGGCATCCCTGCAACATTCTGTCTCATACCAAACGATTGAGTGGAGATTACCATCAACTGCGGATTAGGGAATTAGCAGTACACGTATAGTATGCCGGTATGAACAGAACAAAAAGTAAAAAACGGCTGCGTTTCGAGCGGTGCAGTGCCAGGAAGCATGAACTGCTGCCGAATGACGGGTAACTGCCCAGATGGTGAGTAGGTGGCGACCTGGGATGCATCGTATTCTTCCAGTACTTTGGAGAAGCTCAGGGGTGTCACTCCTGAGGCATCACGGTGTGGGATGACATCTGGTATGATTTTATTGGGGAGGACAAAATAATATGAACACCTAACATAGACGCGATATTTAAATATTAGTAAGGAGTTGGCCCACCATTGGCTTTGAGAACAGCCATAATTCTTCAAGGAAGAGATTCGCAAGGTGTCTTTATATATTCCAGCAGAATGTTATCCATTCTTGTACCACCAAATCCGTCAGGTACTTAAACGATTCAGTTTGGTCCTCACTCTCAGCTACAAATCTGTCCGTAATGGTTCAACTATGTTGTTAAGCCACAGAATAGCGGAGAGCAAGAAGATACGAGGGTTGTTATTTACATAGTGGTAACACTGCTGGAGACACTATGCAATGGAATCTACTATTGTCGCTGATAGCACACGTTGTTGATATACTTATCTTACCTCCGAACAAATGAACTCACCCGTCACTCGTCACCGGCGTACACACAATCGAGGGAAACACAGTCAATTGTGAGCGAGCGGTCTGACGTAACAGTGTCACTATGTTCACAGGAACGACGGAGTTCGTTGAAGATTGAATCTAGCAGAGGTCGTACAGCACGACAGTGTCATCAAGGTCTTCAAGAGGTGTGCGCAACCCACCCATAATTTTGTACGAGAATGCGCAGGTATACAGCGCAAGTTGTGGCTGCTCTGTTCGGTCGATGGGACTGGGAAGTACTGTCCAACCACCATGCTCCCGGGATTTGAGTCCTTGTGACTTTGACCTGATTCCGAAGATAAAGGAACCACTTCGTGGCATTCGCTTCAGAACTGTTCCAGAGATTCGACAGGCAGTAGACTGCTCCATTCGCACCATCAACAGAACAGGCTCTGCTAACGGTATACTATTCTTTCCACATCGCTGGCAATGGGTTCTACACAATATCAGTGACTACTTTGAAGGAAAGTAAGAGGTACAAACATATAACCCCTTTGTATTGGTGGTGAATAAATAATTGCCACTATTTAAGTTCCAACCGTCCTATAAACTTTTATTACAAGTTCAGTCATGTCGTCACAAAACGTTAGTCAGGCCGGATCTGTAGGCGGAATCAGAAAGCATTGTGATGAGTTGCAAGTAAGGCGGACCAGTGGCACGTTGCAAAATTGCACGTGGTTGAGAAAAGTGAAACTCAGCAGAAAGATGACTACGACCGAAAATCAAAGGAAGTGAGACAACGATGTGCGTTGCGTCGGTAGAAATTTTGTAACTCCACGTAAATCTTACACAAGAACATGTGGTGGTCACTGAAGGCAGCAGTTAACAGTCTGTCAAGCGGATATAGCAAAAACAGGTAGCACAGGTTCGGTCATTACAAACCGAGCTTCAAGTCAGAACCTCCTCGCTAGTTTCTTTAAACACTTCAGCTCTTGCAGCTTGAGGGCATTTGGCCATGGGGATCGATGGCAGGCACATATACCGCATTCGAATATATGATGGATATATGTTATATGATACATGATCGAGCATAGGCTAGTGTCACTGGCAGAGTCTTCAAGGACTGCTATCTAGTCAAGAGGGAAGATGCTGTTTTCTCTTGCTCCTCACTAATGTTGAATCTGGTTGTCTTCCGACAACGTAGCATCTTCCGAGAACACGGCGTCACGGAGGGTAGCACATCCTAACCTCAATGCGTAAGTCAGTGGCAGGACCTTGGTATTCCTGTTCACCGACAGGCATCTGAGGGTGCTGACTCCTATCTTAGGGTAGGGAGAAGATGATCGACTGGCTACGTGTCTACACAGCTGCCAGTAGTAGTGACTTCTGAGGATGGATCCTCAGGGATCAAAGTAGCAGCTGGGTGGGACCGAGTACACCCAGACAGTTGTTCAAATGAGGCACCAGCACGCCCTGTATCGGCGATCACACCTTCAACAGTACGTCAACCCTAAGTCACAGCAACACCACCTAGAGAGAAGGGCGCGTAGCTCTCGTGTGACGTCATGCAGAGTAGGCCTCGATCATTTAGCTGACTTTGTGGCCGCTGGGGCACGTCCCACTATGCCGTAGCGGCCAGCCAGTCAGCTGGGCTATCGTGGCCTACTCTGCATGACGTCACACGAGAGCGCCGCAGCCTTCTCTCTAGGTGGTGTTGGCCACAGGCGGCGCCGTGACGTCACGCCTCACTTTCAACGTCCAACATCAGCGAGAATTCTGAACGCTGTGGTACTGATACAGAGAGGAAGCCCTCCCTAAACCACTGTCCTACACTCCCCTCGTAGTTCCATAACATGCTAGCAGGTGTCAGGTGGTTCCCCGGCTTAGTACCAGTAGACGACACTAGAGGTGCTTCTGAGGGTGCCTCTCGCAGATAGAGGGTAGCGTGGAGGGGAGGCTGAGGGGAGAGCTCGTGCCGCCTACCACGAGGCTACGGCTGTGTCCAGCGTGCCGGCGTTTGAAGGGAGGTGTTGGTGGGGACAGCCGCTACCTGCCGCCTTCTCTGGGCAGTTTTAAAGGGCTGCTTCTGACTTCAGCGCCATCATATCTTACAGAACTGCTCTGGCCCTCCCTCCCCGCACCCCTGAGCGTGTGACCGGGCCCTTATGGAGGTTTCCCGTCTCTATATATTTGTCTGTGCGGCTAGGCAAGGCTTGTGTGTATCCAGCTGAGAACTGTATTTCTTGTCTTGATAATAAACAGATGTTGTTTTTCACCATTATTGTATCGTCAAAGGCGCTCACAAGTACCATCTCTAATCCTGACAAGTAAACTGGACGTCTGTAAACCTCGGCGCATCCTTCAATGTTGAGACAGGGCGAATTTGATATTTAGGAGAGATGTTTCATAAATTTCTGTAATCACTCCTTTCCGCTCGGGACTTGCATCTTGCCATTTATGGCAGCATGTACGTCTGCATTGTCGTTTTGAAACGTTGTAGTTTTTGTTAGCAATCTGGTAGTCATACTAATCAGTTTGTTATCGCCAATGATGAGATATTCATTCACAGTAATCCAATGTGAGGAATGATTACCACAAAACCCAAATCATGATGGAAACTCCACCATGCTTTACTGAAGGAAGACGGCATAGCGCATCGTAAGATTTTTTCTGTAAATCTAGATACATAAAACTGGTTGTAAAACGATTCATTCATGGGACCGAATCACATACTTCCCGTCATCAAGTGTCCAGTTTTTATCATTGGGGCACCACTTCATCCGTAGTTTTGCATTCGCATCTGCTATTAAGGGTTTAGCAACTGCAGCCCTTCCACGAATGTCAAGTACGATGTCACATCCTAACACAAGAGAGAGGAAAGGGGTTGTCGGTCAGTCTGCAAGTCCCGAGCGGAAAGGAGTGATTACAGAAAGACAGGTTATAGTCATCTACAAGAGATGCGGATTTCTGGACTCGAGGGGATACTTGTTCCGGAAACTTTGGAAACTCATAGGTAAATGGAAATATTTTTGTTGCATTCCATCTACTAATACTACTACATCGAGGCTAATAATTTAGAAAAGCGAAAGAATACATACGTTGCTACAACAGAAGTTAGTGTTTACGTTCCCTGGGGAAGAGTCTGATACAGCTCCCTTCCCAGCAGCATTCAATGAAAGACGTATTTCCTGCAAGAAACTGTCGTGGAGCTTACCCGAGGCTGGTGGCGAACGACACTCCGGAGCCCAACTCGTCTGACTGAGAACTCCTCGCTCCATTGAAAAATCGGGGATTTTAAAGACCAGTGTGGGCGCACTATTTTCCCCACTTTCTGGTACCTCACAAATTCCTATTGGCCACAGCTATATTCAACCAATATAATTTAGCGAACACAGAGCAGTCGTAGCGAGATTGAATATCGAAAGTCCTAAAGTTACCAAAAATAAACGAAAACATTCGTTTCTAACACTAAACGTAGATGTGGCTCAAATTCAAAGAAGTGGTATCGACAGAAAGTGACAGTTTTATACCAAATAAATTAATAAAAGAAGGTGATCCCCCTTGGTATACAAAACAGATCAGGACACTGAAGCAAAAGCAAAGGAAAAGGCATGTTAAATTTAAACGAACACAAAATGCCCAGGATTGGCGATCCTACACAGAAGCTCGAAATTTAGCGAGGATCTCAATGCGAGATGCCTACAATACTTATCACAACGAAACTCTTTCTCGAAATTTGACTGAATACACGAAGAGATTTTTGTCATATGTTAAATATACTAGGGGCAAAACACAAACAATACCCTCACTACGTGATAGTAACAGCGATCCTGCCGATGACAGCGCTACTAAAGCAGAGTTACTAAACATAGCTATTAGAAACTCATTCACCAAGGAAGACGAAACCGATATTTCAGATATCGAATTACGAACAGAGGCCGTAATGAGTAACGTAGAAGTAGATATGATCGGAGTAGTGCAGCAACTAAAATCACTTAACAAGAAAGTCTTCTGGTCCGGACTGTATATCTATTAGATTTCTATCTGATTATGCTGAAGCGATAGCCCCTTATTTAACAGCCATGTACAACCGCTCTCGCAAAGAAGGAGCTGCACCAAAAGATTGGAAAGTTGCACAGGTCACACCTATATTCAAGAAAGGCAGTAGGAGTAACCCACTAAACTATAGACCTATTTCATTGACGTCAATTTGCAGCAGGGTTTTGGAACATTCAAATATTATGAATTACCTCGAACAGAATGATCTATTGACCCAAGGTCAACGCGGATTTAGAAAATATCGTTCATGCGAAACACAACTAGCTCTTTATTCTCACGAAGTGATGGGCACTATCGACAAGGATTCGCAAATCGATTCCGTATTTCTTGACTTCCAGAAGGCTTTTGACACCGTACCTCACAAACGGCTTTTAACCAAATTGCGTGGTTATGGTATATTTGCGATTGGATAGGGGATTTCCTGTCAGAAAGGACACAGTTCGTAGTAATCGATGGTAAGGCATCGACTAAAACAGAGCTGATATCGGGCTTTCCACAGGGTAGTGTTATTGGTCCTCTGCTGTTCCTTATTTACATAACGATTTAGGGGAAAATCTAAGTTGCTTTCTTAGGTTGTTTGCAGATGACGCCGTCATTTACCGTCTAGTAAAATTTTCTGAAGATCAAAACCAACTGCAGAACGATCTGAATATCACTATGGTGTAAAAATTTGCAATTGATTCTAAATAATGAGAAGTGTAAGGTCGTCCACATGAGTACGAAAAGAAATCTGTTAAACTTTGTTTACAAGATAAATCAATCAAAAGTGAAGGCCGTAAACTCCACAATATACCTAGGAATTACTATTACTTCAGACTTAAACTGGAAAGAACACGTAGATAATGTTGTGGGAAAGACGAACCAGAGACTGCGTTTTATTGGCAGAACCCTTAGAAGATGGAACAGAACTACAAAAGAAACTGCATACACTAAGCTTGTCGGTCCATTTTTGGAGTATTGCTGCCCATTGTGGGATCCTTATCAGGTGGATTTGACGGAGGACAACGAAAGAGTCCAAAGAAGGGCATCTCGTTTTGTATTGTCACGATGCAGGGTAGACAGCGTTACGGAAATGATACAGGATCTGGGATGGGAATCATTACAACAACGGCGCTTATCGCTGCGGCGTGGTCTACTTACGAAACTCCAATCGCCAACATTCTCCTCCGAATGCAAAGATATATTGTTGACTCCCACTTAGATAGGTAGAAATGACCATCAGAATAAAATCAGAGCTCGAACGGAGAGATTCAGGTGTTCTTTCTTCCCGCGCGCTATTAGAGAATGGAATGGGAGATAAATAGTATAACGGTGGTTTGATGAACCCCCTGCCAGACACTTAAATGTGATTTGCAGAGTATCCCATGTACATGTAGATGTAGCTGTCCACCTCGCCGAGTCCTCTAGCGAACCACGTTTCAGCCCTGTCCGTGCTGTCATTCCCTGGATAGGGATGTGACTTGTTTTTGCACAAACAAACTCCATACTTGATAACAACATTGTTCAGCTGAAAAGCAAACGTCACAGTGCTACCCAGTATGGTCAGCAACAACAATGTATTACGTGAGTTGGCTACGCCTTACGCCCTCTCCAGAGTGGGAAGCTGATAATTAGCAGTTTTCCTCCTTCACCCTCTCAATCTAGCCTCGTGAAACAACTGACGTTGCTGTTACCAGGGACTGGCATCAACTTTTATACGTACATTAAGACGTGCCTGGTGGCAATCAAGTTCTAATGTAACCTCTTACAACAGCGTCTAGACGCTCTATGAAGTTACCTGGCTATTCTCCGTAAGGAAATACTCTACCTTGGGACGGTGGCTGAGGACATCTGCAGTTCACAGGGAGATTTCCTTACCGTCTACATACCGTAACTTATATGGGTCCATTTTAGCCTCTTATCTGCGATGGTCTCTATTTCTCAGCTTGGAGTGCGTCCGTTTGGCTTCACACAGCCTCTCAGTAATGTCGACAGTAATAACCAATAGCCGCACTGGAGTAGCCGAGCGGTCTGGAGTGCCACGTTACGAATTGCGCGGCCTCCCGCGTCGAAGGTTCGAATCCTCCCTCGGGCATGGATGTGTATGTTGTACTTAGGTTAGTTTAACTTAGTTTATGTAGTTCGTAAGACTGGGGACTGATGGCTAACGTAGGTTGGTCCCATAGAATTAAAAACATTTGAACATTTGAATAATCAATATATGACAACGATTCTACTGTTATTACCAAAGCAATATCTCGGAAGTGAGTGTTGAGTTTTGCAGTCGCTTTTGCCGTGGTAGTTTTGTGTTGTCTGGCCAAAATCGTTCTTAATGCTCGTCAATCGGTGTCAGTTAACTTCGGGTTTCGACCACTATCCTTCTTCGCCAGTGATGTTTCACCTTGTTTAGTGCATGCTCTGATTACCGAGGATACTGTCGCTAGAGAAACGTTAAAGAGTGCACCATGCAGTTCGCCTCTTCGGAGTTCTGAGAGATCATCCATTTCACCGATTATTTGTGTTGACCGTCGCAGAAGATAATGTATAACATAGTGCAAGGTAGCAGCCAACACTTCGTATATCAATTGTGCACTGCGGAGGCGACTCAGTGTTAACACGCGCGCAATGGCACCTATTGAGTGACCAACTCACCAGTGTTATACTGGTTCTCCCGTACTTGAGTACTTTTTTAATTCTCCCGTCTTCCTTATCCTCTGCCTGTCTCCCACATATTTCGTCATTGATCGCTGTTATACCTGAAACCCGTGAAGTACAATCGATACTTGAAATTCTCTCAGAAAGATAGCTTTCATACAATAATCCATACTATTCCTGATTACTGTTCATGTTTCTGCGGCCTTTGGAATCGACTGTGAGGAAATGCTCATTGCTTTCTTGGTCAATACTACAAATGTTCAAATGCTTGTAAACCTATTGGACCAAACTGCTATGGTTATCAGTCTCCAGAGTTACAAAGTATTTAAATTATCTACACTAAGGACAACACACTCAGACATCCTCGAGGGAGGACTAAAACGTCCGACGGGAGCGGCCGCCCAGTCCGTAGCATGATGCCTTAGACCATGCGGTCATTCCGCGCGGCGGTCAATACTGCCAACTCGAGAATGCGATCTCTTCGTACCGATTAGCGATTAACGTTTATATACCATAAAAGCGGATGGAAGCAATGACTCGCGAAAGTGGATTTTAGAGTTACAGAAGCGTATCATTGTTTATTTCTCAGTTGACTCAAACAACATTTCGCAACGCTTCGAAAGAAGCAGTACTGATGGATCGCTTGTGAGCTATCGAAAACAGAGGATTGTTACCACCAAATGTTTCGATTTGGGCAATTTTCTTAGTTCTTGTGAAATACTGTGACAATGAAAAACTATTGAACAGATTAAGTACATCCATGGAAAAATGCGTCAGAGATGATTCTATTAACGTCTACCATTGCTTAAATCGTTATAGCCGCAGCGGGATGGCCGAGCGCATTGAGGCGCTATGCTACGATGCGCGAGGCCATTCCCCGTCAGGGGTTTGAATCCCTCCTCGGGCATGGATGTTTGTGCTGTCTTTAGTATAAGTTAGTTCATAAGTAGTTTGTAAGTTTAGGGACTGATGACCCCACAGTTACGTCCCATAAGCTTTACAAACATTTGAACATTTTGAATAGTTATACAACAAAAAAATCTATATATCAAATTCAAATCTAATGGGTTTTGGTATACTGTTCTTGAAGTTTCTCCGCAAATGAGTCTTATTAATGCCGTAGGTCTCTTAAAAACTCACTCTCAGCTTTTAGAGCTACTTCAAAATGTGATATATGAGTAAAAGTAAGCAAAGTATGTCTGGTTTTTTTATGTTTACATTCCCATTGTCATCCATTCCAAGGAAATTTGTATAGTTGTGCGGATGAAATTCATTGTGACTAAATCTATCTTATTCTCCCTTATAATCATGATCAGATTTCGATCATCTCACTTAAACTCGTGATCAGAAGTTGGTCACCCTAGGCGCCAATTTGCAACAAGATGTAGCGTTATGGCATGGTGTTCATATTATTTCGTCTTCCCCCTGTATATCATGTCTTCTAATAATGGACGGCACTCTGACAACACAGCGTTACATCACAAACATCTTGTTCCCTCACGTGTTGTTAGTTCAAAAATCAAAATGTTCAAATGTTTGTATAGCTTATGGGACTTAACTACGGGGTCATCAGTCCCTAAACTTACAAACTACTTCTGAACTAACTAAGACTAAGGACATCACAAATATCCATGCCCGAGGGGGGATTCGAATCCCCGACCGTAGTGGCCGTGCAGATCGTGACTGGAGCGCCTCAAACCCCTCGACCACCGCGGCCGGCTGTTGTTAGTCATCCGTCAAATGTTGAAACGTTTGTACATCTATGGGACTTAAGTACTGTGGTCTCTAGGCTTACAAACTACTTAGAGTAACTTATGCTAAGGGCAAATACACCCATGCCCAAAGGAGGACTCGAAACTCCGACGGCGAGCTGCGGCGCGCTCTGCAGCTAGGCACCTTGGAACGCTCGGGCACTCCACCCCGGCTAGTCATCCGTCAGTATCGTGAGTCATTTCTCGACAGGGCAATACTATCCAACAGACACGCAGCATGACTTCGCAATGCTGAGGTACTCCTGTGGTCGGCAAATCCCCATATCTGCCCTCGGTGGAGCATGTGTGGGATCAGTTCGGACGTCGAATCCGTCCCAGTGCCAGTGTCCAAGATATCAAGGAGCAGTTTCGACAGTCGTGGGCCAGCTTGCTACAACTGACGATAAAACGCCTATGTAGCAGCCTTGCCAGAGGAATCAATGCATACTGGGGGGGGGGGGGGGGGGGTACAACGTGATACTAGTAATCGGGTTCATATTGTCGTCTTCTTTATACAGGATGGAGAAAATCTGTCACGAAATTTTAACCCTGGATAGCTGATGCCAGTAGGAACCAAAATTACTAATGCTGTTTTTAGATCGAAAACGCACCATTTTTCAACTACGATAAACTTGGCGTCACGCGCTCCGAGAGGGTGCCCTGTTGCTGGATGCTATGGACAACGCCTGACCGCGGCCAACCGGAGCACGTGGTGCCAAGTTTCCGTTGTGTGCCTTTTCGACCGACACAACATTAGTAATTTTGGTACCTACTGGCATCAGTAGGCATCCAGGATTACAATTTAGTGACGCAATTTTTCTCCACCCTCTATATAAAGTGTCCGTGTGGTTCTATTGCATACAGATCTACAGTTCTGTAGCAATATTTTTGAAATTTTGTATACTGGACTTAAAAAAAAAAGAAAAGAAAAGAAAAAAGAAAGAAAGAAAGAAGTCACTGTCTGCGTAAAATTTCGTTTGGTGTATGCCGGAGGGTACTTTATTATGAAGTTTGACAGTGTTTTACCAATTACCATGAAACTTGCCTTATTTATGTTTGATTTCATTAAAAAAAGTTTAATAAGCTCCAAGATTGAGCATGGTGAATGGCAGAATTTACTTTGCCTTGATCTTTAGTCTCAATTATCGCCACAAAAGTTGATACATTATTTTGGATAGTGAGGAGGAGGAGGAGGAGGAGGAGGAGATGTGGCAGAAGAAGGGCATCTGACCAATCCTTAACATTAACCATGCCAATTTCATAGTCAACCACACCGATCCTGCAAAGGTGGGAAAAGGCGTAAGGTAGAGAAAAAAAGAAGAGGGACAGAAGAACTGACGAGGTGGAGCTTAACAGAGAAAAGAGAGGGACAGAGGGCGGGGGGAAGAGGTGGGTCAATAGAAGGAAAGGAGTAGATGAACAGCGAGAGAGAGAGAGAAAGAGAGAGAGAGAGAGACACAGACAGAGAGAGAGAGAGAGAGAGAGAGAGAGAGAGAGATTAGATGGGTTTACAAAAAAATATTCAAATGTTTGTTAATCTATGGGACTTAACTACTCTGGTTATCAGTCGCTAGGCTTACAAAATACTTAAACTAACTTAAAGTAAGGAAAAAAAACACACACACAATCACACACGCACACACACACACTCCCATACACATGCTCGAGGGAGGACCCGAACATCTGACGGGGGCACCCGCGCGCACCGCAGCAAGGCGCCTTAGAGCGCTCGGCCCTTACTCCGCGGTGATTAACAAGAGTATGCAATAAATAAATACCTAGGCAACGCCGAATTTTCAGCCAATTCTTCATGAAGTTGACTCCATATTGCAATCACACACCCTCTCAACCTCTGAGGTTTTATTGCATTTCAGCCTCCTCTTCTGGTCATTTTATTTTACTGCCTGCCAATGTTGTTCATTATTTCGGTGGCGGAATGAGTAGTTCGGCATGGATCTTGTGGGAAAAATCCATATCACGTGTGTATGGACTTTTTTTATTAAGCCACAACTGGTCTTTGGACATTACTCTACAATTTTCAGGCAAACAAATAACTGCAAATATTCAAAAGAGGAGGAGAGGATAAAAAATATAATACAAAGACTCTTGAGAAACAAATTAGAGAGGTGACTATGAACTATCATCGACTGTGCGATTCGGTTAAGTCAGTGCACACCCCGCATCACAATGAATTGCCTGGCCTAGAAAGAAGGAGAGAATCTTTTGGAGATCAACGAACTTGAATGTGTCAACTGGACGAATGTGGGTGAGGAAGTAAAGTCCGAGATTCAAGCGAGACACACGGTTGAGTCAAATCAAATCTATGGGACTTATTTTCTGTGGTTATTCGTCCCTAGGCTTACGAACTACTTAAACTAACCTAAGGACAGCATACACATCCATGGCTGAGGGAGAACTCGAACCTCAGACGTCGAACAAGCGTGCGCTCCGCAGAAAGGCGCCTTAGAGCGCTTGGCCACTCCACCACAGTGCGGTTGAGTCTCGGGACCCACTAGCTGCGCGCTTCATGTATTTCACACGTCCTGATGTAATTGACCTATTGCGATATAAGCAACGCCATTCTTATAGAGCTTTTCGTGCTATTGACTGCATAAGAAAGTATATGGGGTATCCATTTAAAAAAAAGATGGGTTTGTGTTGAAAATATTTGTTTACGTTTTAGACTGTCTCATATTACTTACTTTCATGAGGCCCCGCCGTATGTTCTTGACCGTGAAAGTAGGTTTTCAGTATCAATTGTAATCCCAGAGATATTTTCGGTGAAAACGTTTAGTGGGACATCCTGCATATATTCAGGGTGTAACATGTATAAGCGCAAATATTTATAGAAGTGACTCAGGACAATGTAGCAAATAATATATAATACAGATGGATGAAAATACCAGCAGCTCAAGTGTGAGAGTGTGGCACGAACAAAGCAAGAAATTTACGGCTACTGGTATTAATGGCCACCCAATCCAAATGTGCTTTTAGCAATAATCGCATAACGGGAGCCTGGAGATGGTGTAATGTAACACCTAAACCGGTCGCGCAGAATTTAATGAAGATTTTAAATACAGCTGCTGGTATTTTCATGCATCTGTATAATCAAATCAGCTGCGTCCTAAACCATCCATTGTCTTCTTTTTCTTTCTTCTTCCTTATGGTAGCCTTGTCCCACGTCAAGTAGGGTTGGCGTTGATCTTCTGGATCCTTCTCCTCCATAATACTCTATTCACTGCTTCTTCATTCTTCCATCCCTTCTCCCTTAGGTCCCCCGCTATCTTATCCTTCCATCTCATCTTCGGTCTTCCTCTCCTTCTCACTCCTTCAATCATTATATCTTAAACTCCGTTTCCGATATACTCTTTCCCTTTTCTTTTCAAGTGTCCATACCGCCTTAGTCTACTCTCTTGTATCTTTTTCCCCATGGGTCCCACTTTCACAACTCCTCTAACAAATTCATTTCTAATTCTGTCCTTTCTTGTCACACCACACATCCACCTCAGCATCCTCATTTCTGCTACTTCCGTCTTCCTTTCCTAGACTACTGTGATTGGCCATGTGTCTGCCCCGTATGTCATAGCCGGCCTTACCACCGACTTGTACAATTTCCCTTTCAACCCGTTACTCACCTGCTTGTCACACAACACTCCGCTCATTTTCCTTCAGTTGATCCAAACACAGTTTATTCGGTGCTGTACCTTGCTTTCCAGTCTTCCGTCCCTCTGTATGTACGACCCCAGATGTTTAAACTTACAGACCGGTTTCAGTTCCTCCTCCTGGATCTTGCAAGACCTTATCCGTCCGCCCTTCAGTGCTAAATATTCTGATTTCGTCCTGCTAATTTTTAATATATATAAGTTTGTTTGTTCTTTGGAGATTTTTAAATACAGCTATTAAAAGTCTCATGTTTTCAGGATAGCTCCACCTATGCGTATCGCCAGGATGCCTATATTCCCAGAGATCAGGGGTAAAGCAGTGCGCTTCGTATTGCGATGGTAAGACTGGAGCTTCGACCATAGATACTAACAGACCGGACAAACAGCACAACGGCTTTACACATGGCGTAGTTCAAACATAGGACCACGTGAATGTTGGCAAACATTAGCCGGATATAAGAAACAACTCCGCAGTTTTCAAGAAACGCCAACATTTTAAACTAATAATATTGTCACTTGAAATTTAATGTTACTTCCATTCACAAAAAGCTCTGTATAATGCTAGACAAAGTTATATAGTACCAAGTGACTGTTGTCAAAACAATGTTTTAGCTGTAGAGATGTTGGTGTCATGAAACCAATGCCATGCCAAGTCAGTATCTATCGTCGAAGGACTGGAGGTTACTCTCTTTTATTGAAATTATATATGGCCAGGCATCGTTTACTTGCAGCCAAGATACGATAAAAACAGGAAACATCAAACTGCGTAGTTTGTGGTTTTTGTGTGGAACATCTGGAAAAAAAAAATCAGTACATATGCTGATATCAGTACATATTAATAATAATTATTATTATGCTGATATCAGTACATATTAATAATAATTATTATTATGCTGATATCAGTACATATTAAGGTATCACATATAAAAATATTTTCACTTTTTTATGTTACACTATATTATGTGTAAGATTGATCTTAAGTGCGGTGTATGGACAGTGTGGCTGTTATTAGTGATTGATACTGCAGACCGATGACGCATACATAATGGCGCTCTTTGTTATGTGCCCTGAAAGATAAATGTCTCATAGAGCTCGTACAGTAAACAGCCATGAACTCAATTATCAGCTGACAACAAATGACAGTACATCTCGTCGAGGTGAAATGTGGAATGTCACCATATGGGTTCCAGTTCTCTCGGAAATTGGTTGTTCTTACCGTAAAAGCATAACTCGAACAAGGCCTAATCCAAATAATGTATTACATGTGTGGGGGAAAGTTAATAGGGGAAAAGGCAATGTATACAGAAAGTTTACCATCACACAATTTTAATATCAGAGAGATTTTCAGGCTAAATCTAAGTGTACAGGATAACCCAGAAGTATGTTAATATTAGACTCGGTGAGTATTAAATGGGGAGTAGTCCACTGAGGCCTACTTTCAGTAAAACGAACAAAACTGTCTCATTCCGAAAAGTTTGCAAAATGTTCAGTTGGACGGTATTTATCTGTGGAATCATCGTTCAGGGAAATACATGATGAGAAAGCATAATTTTAATTGAAGTTCTCTATTTCAGAGACAGTTTGAAGGTCGAGGATTACTGTCCTTGCAACATGACACAAAGAAATGAAGTTAATTTTCATTTGTTTTGTTGAATGTTTGTTAAGCTTATGGGACTTAGCTGCAGGGTCATCAGTCCCTAAACTTACAAACTACTTATGAACTGGCTTATACTAAAGACAGCACAAACTTCCATGCCCGAGGGGGATTCGAACGCCGGACGGGGAACGGTCTTTTGTTTTTCCCGGTATATATGGGAAAGCAAAGGTTTTTATTATGACACACCAAAATTATTCCAGTGAAGCGGAAAGTTTATTTTGTCAAGAGACGACAGAAAGTATGAGAGACACCTCAACTCGGAAACTTTCAAGAAACAGTATCTTTGGCTGGGACTGGGATGTACGGTACTCAGGATATTTTTTTTAAAATCTTCGACTTTACTTGGGTCATCGGAACTTTTCCAGTGGAGTTGGCTTCACTGGTAGGTAGACGAACGATGTGTTCGATGGGAGTCTTCTTGTTGAGAATGAAAGTATGCTCATCTCTGAATTTATAAATCCACGAGTTTCAACAACACCTTTTGGTTCAGAAGTGTACGGTACATGAAATGAGAAAATCGGGAGATCGAAAATTTCACCTGAGTGGCTTTCGGATTTTTCCTCGTTTCCACAGAAATGTTATCATGGGGAAAGAGAGGGGAGAGGATGAGGTATGTGCCAACTAGGGACGAAGGTAGTCTGTCCAAACGTACAACCACCTCTAGGAGATCATGAGCTGACACTTTGGCTGGCAATCTCGTATGTTAAAGAGGCCGTTGTCCGGACTAACGTCCTTTAAACTCACTAACCTCAGAAACTCGTCTACCACTGCTACGCCTCCATAAAGTGGCTTGTTTACTCGAATCGGAGGCAAATAAATAAGATTGTATAATGTACTAAGTAAAAGAAATACAAGGAATTTATGCATAAATATAATAAAAATCAAACTTTCTTGCAAATGACATACACTGAATTTATATATACACATAATATCAAACAGTCTTCGCCCAGGAACGGGCCAACGGGCCACAGCTAATGCATTTACTTATGCCTTAAACAACTCCTCCTCACTGCAGCCGGCCGCGGTGGCCGAGGAGACTTTGTAAGTTTAGGGACTGATGACCCCGTAGTTAAGTCCCATAAGCTTAACAAACATTTGAACATTTATCCTCACTGCAAGAATCACGGCGGCATGAGCACTGACACAGATCTTTTGTAGTCTGTACCTTGGAACACAGGAGGCAATAGTCACATTACGACTTATCTTAGAATGTAGATTAAGGAAAGGCCAATCTACATTTATAGCTTTTGTAGATTTGGAGAAAGCTTTTGACAATGTTGATTGGAATAAACTCTTTCCAATTCTGAAGACACCAGGAGCAAAATATGGAGAATGGAACGTTATTTACAACTTGTACAAAAACCAAACAGTTGCTATTACAGTTGAAGGGTATGGAAGGGACGCAGTGGTTGGGAAGGGAGTAAGACAGGGATGTAGCCTTTTTCTAGTGTTATTCAATTTGTAGATTGAGCAAGCTGTGAAAAAGTAAAGAGAAATTTGGAGAAGGAATTAAAGTTCAGGGTGACGAAATAAAAAAAAAAATGCGTTTTGCTGATGACATTGTAATTCTGTCAGAGTCAGCAAAGAACCTGGAAGAACAATTGAACGGAATGGACATTGTACTGAAAGGAGCATATAAGATGAACATTAACAAGAGCAAAACGAGGGAAACGGAATGCAGTCTTAGAAAATCAGGCGAGGCTAAAAGAATTAGATTAAATAACGAAACAATAAAGGTGGTAGATAAGTTTCGTTACTTAGGTAGTAAAATAACCTATGACGATCGCAGTTCAGAGGATGTACAAAGCTGAATGGCAATGGGAAGAAAAGCGTTTGTGAAAAAGAGAAATTTGCTAACATCGAATATTAATTTAAGTGTAAGGAAGTCCTTTCTGAAGGCATTTGTGAGAAGTGTTGCCTTGTACGGGAGTGAAACTTGGACGATAAATAGTTTAGACAGAAAGAGGATAGAGGCTTTTGAAATGTGGTGCTACAGAAGAATGCTGGAGATTAGGTGGGTATATCGCGTAACTAATGAAGAGGTACTGAATGGAATTGCGGTGAAAAAGAATTTTTGGCATGTCTTGATTGAAAGAAGGGATCGATTGATAGGACACATTCTTGGACATCAATGATTCGTGAATTTAGCATTGGAGGGAAGTGTCTGGGGGAAAATCGCAGAGGGAGACCAAGAGACAAATATAGTAAGCAGATTCAAATGGATGTAGGTTACAGGTCTTATGAGGAGATGAAGAGGCTTGCTCCGGAAAGAGTAGGGTGGTGAGCTGCAACAAACCAGTTCCGGACTGAAGATCACAACAACAACAAAGCTCTTCACATTCACGAAGTGTTGATTCATGTTGGTATCCCCATTTAACAAGTTTACTTTTAGTTTTGCCAGCACCTACTCGTAGTCTGTTCAGCGATTTCCATGTGGTCCAGTTCAAACTATGTCCTGCTGGCAAGTATTCTGTTGGTATTAATACTGTCGGAAGATGCTCAATTTAGACTGCCCATAGTTCTCCTCTGGCTTTGTTTGTGTGTCTTGTAAGTGAAGAAGTTGACTATAGAAAACTTTTTCTAGATTTCAATATAGATCTTGGAGGGTGTAGCTAATTCTCTTCCAGTTTCTTTCTTTCAACAATTGCGACTACTTCCCGGAATATTTCAGGGGGAGCAATGCCTGCCAAGTAGTACAGTTTGTTAGTGGATGTGGCTAACAACGGTCCTTTCACTATGAAACATGCGCCTGTCAAATCTGAAAATTCAAACAAATAAAAATCGAATAAACATGAAGACGGCATGAGAATCGAGTATGAAATGAGCTGCGGAGAGAGAGAGAGAGAGAGAATGTTCAAATGTCTGTAGAACTTATGGGACTTAACTACAGGGTCATCAGTCCCTAAGCTTACAAACTACTTATGAATTAGCTAATACTAAGGACGGCACAAGTAGCCATGCTCGAGGGGGGATTCGAACCTCCGACCGTAGTGCCGTGCAGACCGTGACTGAAGTGCCTCAGTCGCCCCGGCCACCGCGGCCAGAGAGAGAGAGAGAGAGGGAGAGGGAGAGGGAGAGAGAGAGAGAGAGAGAGAGAGAGAGAGGGAGAGAGAGTGAGTGAGTCAGAGTCGGCAACCGTGTCGTGTAAACTTTACTAGAAAGTGAAGCTTTACTATCAGAATGGAGACTCCTCTACTTCCGCTTTGCGATCCTGTCATTACATCGCATCGTATGATGAGAATCGTGTGCTAAGTAGGGATGGGCAACTTATACGAAGAGATTGATTTTACAGATCATTCTACATCGAACCACTATGCATTGGATCTGGAATATACTGAATCCAAAAAGATCGATTCGCCGATATCGATCTTCCAAAAATAATTAGAAATAGGCAATAACAACATTTGCATCTATATCTAAATTGATACGCAAAAGCGATCATTTAACATATAAACAATTGATTTGTACTTTCTTTTAGCATAGGTAATTAGAAAAGTACTATTTTGCTTGTTATCTGATGAAGATATAAATGTTTATTGTTGAACAATTTTTCTTATATTTGCGTATGAGAAACGACAAAACAACTTCAAGTTTAATTTGCACTATTCCCAAATGACAATCAACATAAGGTAAGATCTACGGAAACGGTATTAGTTCCAGTGGGCTTCTCTTAAGCCTGCTTCTGGTTTGATCCATTATTACACTACTGGCTATTAAAATTGCCACACCAAGAAGAAATGCAGATGGCAAACGGGTATTCAATGGACAAATATATTATACTGGAACTGACATGTGATTACATTTTCACGCAGTTTGGGTGTATAGATCCTGAGAAATCAGTACACGCACAGGCATTGAGTCAAACAGAGCTTGGATGGCGTGTACAGGTACAGATGCCCATGCAGCTTCAACACGGATACCACAGTTCATCAAGAGTAGTGACTGACGTATTGTGACGAGCCAGTTGCTCGGCCACCATTGACCAGACGAATTCAATTGGTGAAAGATCCGGAGAATGTGCTGGCCAAGGCAGCAGTCGAACATTTTCCGTATCCAGAAAGGCCCGTACAGGACCTGCAACATGCAGTCGTGCATTATCCTGCCGAAATGTAGGGATTCGCAAGGATCGAATGAAGGGTAGAGTCACTGGTTACGGGTTGCGCGGTCGCTCCCGTCGGAGGTACGAGTCCTCCTAGGCGCGCGCGCGCGCGCGCGCGCGCGCGCGCGCGTGTGTGTGTGTGTGTGTGTGTGTGTGTGTGTGTGTGTGTGTGTGTGTGTGTGTGTGTGTGTGTGTGTGTGTGTGTTGTCCTTAGCATAACTTTAAGTAGTTTGTAAGTCTACGAACCGGTGATCTCAGCAGTTTGACCCCAGAGGCTTACAAACATGTGATGATTTTATTTTGACGGGTTGTGCAGTATAGTTCACACAGTCCGTCGACTACATATATCGTTGATGAATAACAGATGATGTGTTCAGCATTTGTAATAAAGAACATCATCTTTGCTAAACATCAATGGCTATGCTAATTATTGCCTTTTGTATCAAATGAAACGCATCTGTCGATTATTTTGTACTTTTTTTGGCTTCAATAAAACCCCTTTATGTCGATTTTGACCTCTCTACCTACATTTACATTATTGCGTGATGTATTGACTTTTCAAATATTAACTGACTTCTGAGTCACTCTGTGTATCGAATGTATTGGCTAATGGGCATGGAGGTTGTGTATTCATAATCTAATGGAAAATTGAAGAGGTGTATTAATACGCTAATGGGAAATGGAGATTATGATTTTTCGCAATGGGCAAAGTACACAAACACACCGAGATAGAAAGTGGAGCTGTAAGTATGACTGAGCAAGACTGACTATTAGGAGTGCTTAGTGATACAATGCCTTCCACTTACACTCTCCTGAAGATCAAGTAACAAGTGGAACGGACATAAGTAAATTCCTTAAGATCAAGAATGCTTTACCTCAAGGCTCAGTTTTAGCACCATTAATATTCAATATCTATATCAGCGATGTGCTTTACACAGTGAGCAAAAAATTCGGACACGATAATCATCTGGTCATAGCAGTCCAAATCAAATCTCTCGAAGGTGCAAAGACTGTAACGAATGCTCTTAAAGTCCTTAACAAATACTACAGAAGATTCCGTGACTCAATAAATAAGTCTACTCCCTTTACAGTGAATAACTTTAGTAAAAGTGTAGGGTAGCCATTTTGTTACATGAGACGTCGCTATTTTATTTGATTGTAATTTGCAGATGCACCAATGATTAGATATAGGACTTGAAACTCGGGTTGTGCATAAATAAATAAAAAGTTTGAAATTAACAACTGTTGCGGTTCCCATTATTTAAAATGATTCTTTGAAGGGCTGCAGTTGGTAAACCCTTAACAATTGAAGGCAACGCGAAGAAAGTGGTTCCACGATAATAAAACCCTGAACTTGATGACTGGCAATATTGTGTATGGTCCGATGATTTATCGTTTGCATTACTGCCTACAAACAACCGGGTTTATGTCTCGAAAAACCGAAAAGAAACTTACGATATGCAATGCCTGCTATCTTCAGTCAAGAATGGAAGAAGTTCTGTCTTGAGTTGGCCGTCTACATCGTGGAATTCAACTATTATTACCTGCTCTGGTTGGATAACTGTGAAGGAATGTACCATCATCTTAGGCAGCAAACTGCTTACTGGGCTACATATAGCTAACAAACACTGCCATATTCCAAAATATAACGCGTCCACACACAGTCAAAATAGTTCAGGCGTGTTTTAAAGAGCACCATAAAAATATCAAATATCTCCTCTGGATAGTAAAATCGCCACGTCTCAACATAACTTAACCGTCTGGAGACTTTTAGAGCAGAGTCTGAGGATCAAATTTGCAGCTGGAACATCGTTGAAGAAATTGGCTAATGTCTAGGCATAAGAATAGGTAACATTATGTTAAAAACTATAAAGGTACCTAACAAATCTGTCCTCAAAGCCAATAAATATTGTGTCTATCTTAGGTGTTAATGCTATTTTGTCCACCCCTGTGTCTGCTTAGTTTCATGATAATCGGTCGAACAGTGTCGAAGTCTGAAGTACGGTACCCTCCACCACGCACCGTACCAAACCGTATGTAAATGGCAGTGACGTGCCAACTATTTCTTTAGAGGGGGAGGGCGGCAAGAAAACCTATTTACTGTCTTCGTCTTTCAAAGTGGCTATTCCTGGGCATTCGAAAAAATAAAATAAAAATAAAAGATGACTCGACAAGTTACGCTTGCGTCTCATTCATATATAATAGCGACCTAGAGCGCCCGATCATTCTCAACAACTACTTTTCGAAAGTGCTGTGTAGAATTTGTTACATATGCGTACAGATGTTGGCCCCTATTAGCAATCACAGACAAAAATGGGTGTGACGAGAGGAAAGGACAGAATGTAGTAGTCGTTACAAGATACTCCGGGCAAAGGCAAGAATGGCTTCCATCAAAAATACTTTCCTATAATCACTGCCGCCATCAGAGGTTATTCCCTGGATCTGCCTAAAGACCAAATAAAACCAAGTGAATAGGGGAAGGGGGGGGGGCAGAAATCATGTCTTGACCCTCCAAAGGTTGAATGGGAGTAGGGGGGGGAGGTGCCCCTCCTGCTCTTTCCCTCCCCGGGTTGATACACCGTTTGTAGATGGAGACGTTTCTATTGTTTTTGAGTGTCAAGTGTGAAAAAATGTCATCAAGATCGCAATAAAACTGTAGATTGCTGTCGATGTCTGTTTTAAAATATTCTACGACGTCCATACATCGTTCGAAATCTTGTTTAGATGGTGCCGTTCCTCATGTTTTGAAGGTCAAATATGTAAATTTTTTTCATAACTGGATGAACGTTGTGACAACGCATAAAATACGAATCTAATCCGAAGTGGCAATGCCCATATTAAATTATCACTTCCGATTTGTTTGAGAATTCAGCTGTTCCTTTAGGTTCTCTCTAGTTTTTTCGTAAATCACAATTGTGTTAAACCGAACAAAACAACAAAATTGAAACTTCCTGGCAGATTAAAATTGTGTGCCGGAACCGGGACTCGAACCTGGGACCTTTGCCTTTCGCGGGCAAGCGTTTTACCGACTGAGCTATCCTGACACGACTCCCGATGCCGCCTCACAACTTTACTTCCGCCAGTACCTCGCCTCCTACTTTCCAAACTTCACAGAAGCTCTCCTGCGAAACATGAGCAAGATTAGCAATCCTGGAAGAAAGGATATGGTGGAGACATGGCTTAGCCACAGCCTAAGGGACGTTCCCAGAATGAAAGTTTCACTCTGCAGCGCAGTGTGCGCTGATATGAAACTTCCTGGCAGATTAAAATTGTGTGCCGGAACCGAGACTCGAATCTGGGACTTTTGCCTTTCGCAGGCAAGCGCTCTACCGACTAAGCTATCCCGACACGACTCACGATGCCGCCTCACAACTTTACTTCCGCCAGTACCTCGCCTCCTACTTTCCAAACTTCACAGAAGCTCTCCTGCGAAACATGCAAGACTAGCACTTCTGGAAGAAAAGATATGGTGGAGACATGACTTAGCCACAGCCTAAGGGATGTTTCCAGAATGAAACTTTTCACTCTGCAGCGGAGTGTGTGCTGATATGAAACGTTCTGGTAGATTAAAATTGTTCAAGTTTGTCAAGCCATTTGTGAGTTTTAGCGTGACTAAGGCACAGTGGAGAGATTTTGTACACATAGAAAAATACACCAAGAGATGATAAAAAGAAACTACTGATGACTAGAACGACTCGTTCGAATTTGCTCATTTCATATTCAGACGGAACTAGGAGACAGCCAGTAACGACGGAACGAAGATTGGTGCATTACGTCCCGTCATAGCTAAGAGTATTTGATACAGAACTTGGCTCGGATTTATTACCGTTGGAAGGGTGAAAGCCTTTATGGGCCTTTCATGGAACCATCCCGCTTTAGAAAGGAGTGATTTGGGTGGAATCAGGAAACAGATATCTGCTTGACCTACCCGAGAGACGAATCCGGTTCTCTAGAATGCGAGTTGAAGGCGTTAGTTACTACACAATCTGGCATATTATTCGTCGAGATGATGCTGAATTAGTGTTCACTTAGTATTCTTTGTATTTGGCTCCTTATAGGATATGTTATTGTTGTTCGTAAAACTAATGATGAGATACTTTTATTATTTTCGTCTTAAGCAATAATTTTAATAAGTTGCTGTAAGAGAGAAAAGCATATTTCGTATGATTTACACTGACAAATATCAGAAAACATACAGAAATGAGTATCTATATTACTTAAGTACCCCCGTCCCCCCTGCCCATTGATCCCTTTTGCTCGCAGTTTACACTGAATTCGCGCAGGGCATCGAGCGTTTGAATGGGTCCGCATTGAAATTGTCATTACCTGTTGTGGGCATGTTTACTATTATTGATATGGTGTCTGTTCTTTTTTCGGGTATGTCTGAAAGAACAGACACAATTGGGGTTCATCTACATATAAACTCCGCAATGCATCGTAAAGTGCGTGGCGGAGGGTACACTGTACTACTACTAGGCATTACCTTTCCTATTCCACTCCCAAAGAGAACCAGGGAAAAAAGAATATCTATACGCCCCTGTAAGAGCCCTCATTTCTCTTATCTTGTCTTTGTGATCTTTACGCGAAATGAAAGTAGGCAGCAGGAACATCGTTCGACACTCAGCTTCAAACTCCGGCCCTCTAAATTTCCTCAACAGTACTTGTCGAAAAGAACGTCGTCTTTCCTCCAGCGATCCCCAATTGAGTTGCCGGAGCATTTCTGTGACACTCGTGAATTTGTCGAATGTACCAGTAACGAACCTAGCTGCTCGCCTCTGAACTGCTTCCATGTCTTCCTTTAAACTGATCTGCTGCGGGTTCCAAACATTTGAGCAATACTCAAGTCGTGGTCGCACAAGCGTTTTATACGCGATCTCCTTTACAGATAAAGTACATGTACCCTAAATTCTCCCAATAAACCGAAGTCGGCTATCCGTCTTACAACTGTACATACATGTTGGTTCCATTTCATATCGCTCTGCAATGTTTCGCCCAGATATTTGAACGACGCGACTGCATCAAGACGCTCACTACTAACTCTTTATTCGAACATTATGGGATTGTTTTTTATACTCATGAGCATAACCTTAAATTTTTCTACATTTAGAGCTAGCTGCCATTCCTCACAACAACCAGAAATTTTGTCTAAGTCATCCTGTATACTATTAACCGTCAACTAATGACGACACTCTCACACGCATCACAGTATCATCAGCATACAGCCGCAGATTACTACTTACTCTGTCCATCAGATCATTTATATAGATAGAAAATAATAGCGGTCCTATCACACTCCCCTGGGGCACGCCTGACAATACTTTCGTCTCTGATGAACACTTGCCGTCGCGAACTACGTACTGCATTCTGTTACTTAGGAAGCCTTCCAGCCACTCACAAGTCTGCGAACATATTCCATATACTCGTATTTTCGTTAGCAGTGTAGAGTGTGGCACCGCGTCAAATGCATTTTTGAAATCGAGAAAAACACAATCTGCCTGTTGCCCTTTATTCATGGCTCGCAAGATGTCATGTGAGAAAAGAGCAAGCTAAGTTTCACACGAACAATGTTTCCAAAACCCGTGGTCATTCATAGAAGGGTAGGACGTGAAGCGTGCCTGGATAGCCTAATTGGTTAAGGCGACCTCTGGCCCGGAGCGGGAAATCCAGGTTCGAATCCCAGTCCAGCACAAATATTCAACTTTCTCGTTGAATTTATTTCAACCACCCGAAACTATCGAAATGCTTCAATATTTCAATTTTGTAAATTTACGGCTGTTACTGTCAACTAATTCTGTCTGTTCTTTCAGACATGTTCGAAAAAACAGACACCATATCAATAATTGTACTGATAATGGTTTAAATGTCGTCCGCGAACAGATAACTGGCAGAACGCCAGATATGTGTACTCTTTAATAGGAAGTGTTGACAGCCAGAAGACTGGATGTGATGTCAACGATTGAAGCTACTGGATGCCATGCCATGCATTCATTCGTGCTTCCTACAGACAACTGAGCGGGTTTGAAAGAGATCAAATAGTGGCTTTTCGAGTGGCGGGATGATCCTTTTGGAGAATTACCACACAAGTTGGAGGTACTGCATCAGTTGAGCAATGTTGCTGGTTGCAATCGTCACGTGCATCTTGTCACACCATTATACGAGCTTCTGGACGTCCATACAACACAGACGTTCTCTTAGATCGTCGCACAGGAAGTGCAGTAGTGGGAGACAGTACAGCTGCCACAGGGTTAGTGACCAGAGAAGTGTTAACACGAACTGGTGCCGACCGGTTAATACCAGTGGCACTATGGGCGCACACACACCTCTAGCCCGTCTTCCACGCAATAGACGTGCATGGATCGACTGATACTGACAGAGGATAACTTGGAAGATGAAATGGCGGGCCGTTGTATTCAGTGATGAAAATCTACAAGCAAGTGATGGAAGTTTGTGCGTACGACTTATACCTGGCGACTACTGTTTCATAGAGTGTATTCGTCCAAGACACACTTGCTTCATCTCAGACCTCATGACTGGGGTACAAATAGCTACAACTCTCTTCACCTTTGGTGTCTGTAGATGGAACGCCGGCCAGCGTTCAGTACGTGCATAATGTTGTAAGATCTTTAATTTTTTATTATATTCCACATATATAGTGGTTAAGCCACGTCACACAAATTGAATTTTAATTTACAAAACGTAACTAGTTTCAATGAACTCTGTCATAATTATCAACGTAAGCAAAAATTGCATTAAACACAAACTGAGAAAATAATTAAATTATGAAAAGGTGTAGTAAATGTAGCCAGACCATCTAGGGGTGTGACAGTGACTCCCAACTGTCTGCCATAGTCACACATGGTATGACACCATTTCCAGCTATATATAATTCCATACCATGCCACAACAGCTGTATTTGCAATATGAATGGTATATGGTTGTTGAGCTGCAATAACCATGTGATATGGTAGGCACAACCAAGCTGTTATTTTAGCATCTAGACAACTATGCCCCCTAGTGGTAGGCTTCTCAAACAGTCACTGTATCCATGCCACACTAGTTAGTGTGTTGACAGCTCCCAATGGAATCACATCTGGTACTTGACAACTTGGATATAGAACATGGTACACATTGGTACTATGTTCTGAATTCATTTGGTTTGTTCCTAAAATCTTTGTTGTGCCTCCATATCACATGGTTATTGCAGCTAAACAACCAAATACCATTCATATTGCAAATACAGCTGTTGTGGCATGGTATGGAATTATATATAGCTGGAAATGGTGCGATACCATGTGTGATTCTTGAAAGAAATAGCCCTCCTATGAGTTTAGAATGTTCTCGACGTTTCGAAGCTACCTCAGACAGACATAAGCAGATCTGTGTCAGCGAATGTCTTTGCACGGGAAAACGAGGTTGGCCGCCAGACGGACGTCGTAAGCAGTGTATAATGGGTGGTAATGAGTGCCGTTCGATGGTGTTAATCAGCCGGTAGCCGGGCCAGCTGGACGAACGTGTTGTACACAGGCGGCCGCGAAAGCAAGCGTCATTTCCTTTTTTATCTGTTCTGACGCGGTTGTAGGCCAACAAGAAAAAAAAAAAGTGCAGTAGTGTTTGGCAATTACTAGAGAACCAAAAAAATGTTCAAATGTTTGTTAAGCTTATGGGACTTAACTACGGGGTCATCAGTCCCTAAACTTACAAACTACTTATGAACTACTTACGAACTAGGACGGCACAAATATCCATGCCCGAGGGGGGATTCGAACCCCCGACCGTAGTGGTCGTGCTGACCGTGACTGGAGCGCTTCAGCCACCTCGGCCACACTAGCGAACCCTACAATGCTTCACAATTGTTAAATATGCACGGGAATTGGATATACGAGGGCGAGTCAGCCAATAAGTCGCAAACTGAGCTAGACATGCCAGTACTGCGCCTGTGTAGAGGTATTTCTCCAGCACTGCGACACATACGTCTTGTTTCTTTACTTCCGCAAGGCCTTTGATACAGTTCCCCACAGTCGTTTAATGAACAAAGTAACAGCATGTGGTCAATATGACCAATTCTGTGATTGGAATGAGGAGTTCCTAGGTAACAGAATGCAGCATGTCATTCTCAATGGAGAGAAGTCTTCCAAAGTAAGAATGATGTCAGGTGTGCCACAGGGGAGTGTCGTGGGATCGTTGCTATTCATAATATATATAAATGACATTGTGGATAACATCGGAAGTTCACTGAGGCTTTTTGCGGATGATGCTGTAGTATATATAGTGGTTGTAACAATGGAAAATTGTATTGAAATGCAGGAGGATCTGCAATGAATTGACACATGGTGTGGTGTCGCGCCACGTACTTTCGCCGCGCGCCGACATGCACGCACGGCGCGGCGTTCATACGACGTCAGCTACGAGCTCCATCTGCTACAACTCCGCTCGTGTCCACGACTGTACTGCATCGGTCACTTGGGAATCAGATAGGCACCAGTTAAGACTTGGGATTAAGACAGGCACTAGGTCTCCTCAGTAGGCAGGCCATTACCTAGTTAACCTATGTCTCAGCAGTACACTTAGTTGGCAGTCATGAACTTCGTAAAAGTTAAGTATTAACCTATTTCTACGAAATATACAACTTGTTCTAATCTAGCTTAGTGTTTCTAGTTTCTGCTGTCCCACTGGCTGGTCACCTCAGACTCTGTACCCGCACACGCGTGCATCCTATTTCCCTGTGTCGGTCTCTCTCTACTCGGCCACCGACACCCAAGACAACCGGCGGAAACGAGACACAAAAGTGGCGACGAGGATGGGATGCAAAACATGGTGCAGGGAATGGCAATTGAATCTCAATGTAGACAAGTGTAATGTGCTGCAAATACATATAAAGAAAGATCCTTTATCATTTAGATACACTATAGCAGGGCAGCAACTGTAAGCAGCTAATTCCATAAATTATCTGGGAGTAGTCATTAGGAATGATTTGAAATGGGACTACCAATAAAATTAATCGTCAGTAAATCAGATGCCAGACTGAGATTCATTGGAAGAGTCCTAAGGAAATGCAGTCCGAAAACAAAGGAAGTAGGTTACAGTTCACTTATTCGCCTACTGCTTGAATACTGCTCGCTGGCGTGGGATCCGTACCGGGTAGGGTTGATAGAGGAAGTAGAGAAGATCCAACGGAGAGGAGCGTGCTTCGTTACAGGATCATTTAGTAATCGTGAAAGCATTACGGAGATGGTCGCTAAACTCCAGTGGAAGACTCTGCAGGATAGACGCTCTGTCGCTCGGTATGGGCTTTTGTCGAAGTTTCGAGAATATACCTTTACTGAGGAGTCTAGCAGTATATTGCTCCCTCCTACGTATATCTCTCTAAGAGATCATGAGGATAAAGTCAGAGAGATTAGAACCCAGAAAGACGCATACCGACAATCCTTCTTTCCGCGAACAATACGTGACTGGAATAGGAGGGAAAATCGATAGTAGTACTCAAGGTACCCTCCGCCACACACCGTCGAGTGGCTTGCGGAGTATGGTTGTAGATGTAGATGTAGATACTGATACCATTAGCAAAATTGCATTCGGCGATCAGGATCATCATCATTAATCGCGTTCAGTAATCGTGGAATGCAAACTTTCCACTTTGCAGTTTTCAGAATTCTTCTTTCGCTTTTACTGATAACTCTCACTTCACGTGCACATTGAGTATTGGAATTCCGAAGAAACTAAATTTTCAAGCTACAATTAGTAATTTTTATTAATTCGATTGTTTACAAATGGACAATACAGTGGACCATTGCTCAACAAGCACAATTAGCTTCTTGGGCTTTACCTCCAATCCCGATGAGAGTCATGGTCCGCCCTCACAACTTTACTTCTGCTAGTACCTCGACTCCTACTTTTCAAACTTCACAAAAGTTCTCATGCGAAACTTACAGAACTACCACTCCTGGAAGAAAGGATATAGTGGGAACATTGGCTTAGCCACATCCTAAGGGGTGTTTCCGGACTGTAACTTTCACTGTAGCTCGGCTTTTGTCAAAGTTTCGAGAACATACCTTTACCGAGGAGTCTAGCAATATATTGCTCCCTCCTACGTATATCTCGCGAAGAGATTATGAGGATAAAACCAGAGATTAGAGCCCACACAGAGGCATAATGACACTCTTTCTTTCCGCGAACAATACGAGACTGGAATAGGAGGGAGAACCGATAGTGGCACTCAAGGCACCCTCCGCCATACACCGTCAGGTGGCTTGCAGAATATGGATGTAGAAGGGTTGCAGCAGTTTAAAGAACCGAATAAAGTTACAGCTCAAAACAGTCACTTATAGAATGCAAACGCTACTACAAAAATTTCAAACTCCAGGCTTTTAAAGCCTTCTCAGACGACGGGTCGAGTGTTTAAATTTACAAGTGGAGTCAGTTGAAAAATAAAGCAATTTTCAGGCTTGTAAACGTTGTACTTGCGTGTCTACCTCAGTTTGCAACTTACTTCCTGACTACCCTCGTACAGACTACATTCCTTTTCCTAATATCTCTTTCATCACATCCCTCATCTCTGTGTGTATTTCTTGTCTTCCTCTTTGTTCACTTAGGGCTCTCTCTGTATTAGCCAGCTGAAAACCAGGCGTTGATCGCGTATTTATTTATTCCCTCTGGGATGATCAGTTTGGATTTACGAGAAAAGTAAATACCTTATGACTTATCTTAGAAGGTAGGTTAAGGAAAGAAAAACCTACATTTCCAGCTCTTGTAGATTTGGAGAAAGTTTCTGACAATGGTGACTGGAATACATTCTGAAGTCAGCAGGGGCAAAATGTAGCGAACGGAAACTTAGCAGACAGCAGTTATTAGAGCCGAAGGGCATGAAAGGGGTAAATTGGTTGGGAAAGGAGTAAGAGAAGGTTGTAGCCTTTCTCTAATGTTATTCAATTAATACATCGAGCGTTCGCCTCCGTTGTCGAGTGGACTGCTTGGTAGATTGAGGAGGTCCGGTTCGATTCCCGGTCGGGTTGGAAATTTTATCCACTTGGGAACTGGGTGTTGTGTGTCATTGTCATCCTCATTTCATCATCATCGACGCGCAAGTCGTCTATGTGGCGTCACCTAAGGACTTCCACCAGGCAAGCCGAACACGTTCCCAGCTGGGGTCTTAACGCCAACAATGTCCTACGAAATCATTAGCAATACATTGAGCAAGCTGTGAAGGAAAGCAAGGAGAAATTTGGAGAAGGAATTAAAGTTCACGATAAAGAAATAAAAACATTGCGTTTGGCTGATGACGTAATTCTGCAGAGACAATAAAGCACCTAGAAGAGCAACTGAACGGAATGGAAAGTGTGTAGAAAGGAGCGTATAACATTAACATTAACAACAGCAAAACAAGGGTAATGGAACGCAATCAAATACAATTAGGCCATGCTGAAAGAATATTACATTAGGTAACGAAACAATAAAGGTCGTAGATGAGTTTTGTTACCAGGGCTGTAAAATAAAATATGATGGTCGCATTACAGAGGATGAAAAATTCAGAATGGCAATTGAAAGAAAAGGAGTTCTGCAAAAGATAAATTTGTCAACATTGAACATTAATTTTAGTGAAAGGGAATCTTTTAAGAAGGCATTTCTGTGATGTAATGTCAGTGACTCTTCTGTGACTGTTTTACTTCTGTAAAATAAAACGAACTCGCCTTTAGTGACAACAATCGTGTTTTATTCACGCAGGATGAATTTCGAGCCCCGTGGGCTTATTATCAGGTGGCTCTACATATCTTTACAGTTATTTAAAGAACAAGGCTTATTAACAGTGGTGTACAAAAAAGTCTGATGCAGAATGAAATTTGCCTGCCCCGGAGAACATTTTCAGGTATAAATAACAATCATCACAAACACTTGCCACCTTAAAGTCCAGATCTCTAAATATATGTAAAGTTTCATAGAGGCACCTGATGAGGAGCCCTGAGGGCACGAAATGCATCGTGCATCAGTAAAACACTATTGTTGTGACTGAAAGCGAGATCGTTTTATTTTATGCACGATAAATGCACTAGTGGCCATTAAAAGTGCAACACCAAGAAGAAATGCAGATGATAAACGGGTATTCATTGGACAAATATATGATACTAGAACTGACATGTGATTACATCTTCACGCAATTTGAGTGCATAGATACCGAGAAGTCAGTATCCAAAACAACCACCTCTGGCCGTCAGAACAGCCTTGAAACGCCTGGCGTTTACTTTTTAGCCAATGCACTATGGGACTACCATAATAGTCAAAATGTCATACTCGTTGCCCTCCAATGTGGTGTGTAATCACGTCGGACAGCCAGTAAATTTGCACACCTGCGTGGCATAAACAGTATGAGTAATCAATCAACTGTCGAGAAATATTTGGTCATTCTTCCAATTCTTCAAAAAATGGTCAAATATTTGTAGATCTTATGGGACTTAACTACGGGGTCATCAGTCCCTAAACTTACAAACTACTTATGAACAACTACTTATGAACTAGCTTATACCAAAGACGGCACAAACATCCATGCCCGAGGGGGGGTTTCGAACCCCCGACGGGGAATGGCCTCTAGCATCGTAGCATAGCGCTCAATGCGCTAGGCCGTTCCGCTGCGGCTCCAATTCTTCCACGAGTGCAATATCCAGCTCTGAAACCGTTGTGGTGACCTTGGCCTATCTCTTAACGTTTCCTGTTGTATGGAATCGTGTCCAGTTCCTGGAAATTACACTTTGGGACACTCTAATAGCTGCAGCCACCTCCCTCTGTCTTTCCCGCTTCCAAACTTCCTATGGCTCTCCCTGCCATAGCTTCAGGTAAGACACATTGTTGTTATTGCATTACCTGCTCACTACACTGTCTGAACCCACCTGCTTGTGTAATTAGTTTGGTAGAGTCTCGGTTGCCGTAGTGTGCTTCAAAATTTTAATTCATTATGCCGATGAAGATACTTCAGAACCTAGATAACTCAACTGGTTCCCTAAGTATTATGACCAGTGTAGTCGCAAACATACATAAAAATTGAGGTGCTTGCACCAGTATTTCACTCTGCCGCCAAAACTGCACATCAGAAACGAATAGAATTTGTATATGGTAGTGCTTATCAGTCTCCCATGTTGCACTTATGGCGTTTGAGGTATGATAAGGAGGAAAGGATGGAAGATAAGGGTGTTGAAAGTTATAAATGCTACGTGTTTGTGTCTTTCAAACCTCGTATCTTCCACCCCGTTGGGTCGCGAAGGTTTTTACAGAAATATTGTTGGTCTTACTCTAAAAAAAGATTGGGAACCACTGGCTTAGGGTATTGCCTTCATCAGGTTGCAGGAACGGGACAGGAAACTGCAGGGTTTATGTATGTCCAGAACGGTCGTCTATTGGCTGCTGGTTGCACTACGATGGCCTTAAATCTGCGTTGTTTGCATTTCTTCGTCTATCATTGAGGGCACAGCGTTTGGCTATGCCAAGGATCGATCCCTATCGGGTAGAGAGCTCCGACGTATCGCTGCTGGTGTGTGTGTGTGTTGTCAACTTGCTCTCTGTTTACGTCATCTGGCGCCTGCCGAGCTGGCCGCCAGCAGCATCGTAATGTCGGCAGGGTAGCCGATACGGCAGGCGTTGAGACCCGCGATTATAGCACGTGTCTAATGGAGTAACTTTCAACTGCACCTTTTGTGCTGTCTCCAAACAGATGGAGGCATAGACAGCAAAAAATTGCTTTGATGCAACTGCGATTGGTTGGTGAACTACAACCTGCACCGTTTGTGCAGTGAGCAGAATGACCTTTTCCAAACAAGATCCTATTACTAACTGCCGCGGTGGAGTGGCGAACGGTCTAAGGCGCCTCGCTGCGGAGCGCGCGGTTGCTCGCCGTCGGAGGTACCAGACCTCCCTGGGGCATGGGTGTGTGTGTTGTCCTTAGGTTAGTTCACCTTAGTATAAGTAGTTTGTAAGCTACGGACTGATGACCACGCAGTTTGGTCCGATAGATATACAAACGTTTGAACATTCTATTACTAACTCAAAAATAAGAACACATAGGGGAGACCAGGGTAACGGCGCCACCCTGGGTAATCACGCCTCCCCAGTTTTATGACGAACGGTTTGCAGCCCGAGTACGCTTGCCAGTGTTCTATCTCCGTTACCTACCCGGAACTAATTCCTGTGGTCGCCGTTCCTGATTGTTGACAGGTATTAATCGTTCGAAAGAAATTGTTAGCTTCGACGTTTTGGATCTAATTTTCGAGTTTGTATTTTATTGAAATGAGTACCTCTATAGGCTGTCAGTGCTTTTTAATACTCGTATTACTATAATCTGCAGATATTTAGCTTCGATTACGTGTCTCTAACCTAATTGTTTCGCAAAATCATATGCTTTAAATTGACGTTCTTAGCCATATTTTTCAACTGGGGCAATGACGTCATGGTGGAGAATTTAGGCAAAATGAAGTGTAATACAGATGCATACAAGTTGTGAAATGGGCACTTGCAGAATGTAGAGAATGTAGTAGGTTTGAAGTGCCAAAAAAAAAAAAAAAAAAAAAAAAAAAAAATAAATAAATAAATAAATAAATAAAAAAATAAAAAAATAACGGTATTTCTGACTTTTCGGTGTCTTAATCAAGCCTAAATTATTAAATGTATTTTTATTCCAATTTTACATCGAAAAGTACTTGAAGCCTTCTAAGTGTCTAATACAGAAGAGTGATAAGTATAAATTACAACGGTTGTAACACTTATTTTCTACTACTCACTCATTGTGTAGGTTTATCCTTGATTTTCAAATGTATGGCGTCATTACCCCGGAACCCAGGGTAATGGCGCCACTGCGAACAGTCTCACAATATATTTTTAACAATAAAACTTAACAAAATACATGCCTGAAAAAATATAATAAATTAGTGTTAGCTGGTGAAGCTGTAGTATTATTCTTTATTCACTGCTAAAAACTTAATATTTATTTGACAGTATCGAAATTAAGTCCTATCGTCTCTAAAACTATATTCAGAACACTATATTCACTGCTAAAAACTTAATATTTATTTGGCAGTATCGAAATTAACTCCTTTCGTCTCTAAAACTATATTCAGAACACTATATTGCATGCATTTACCACACAATCTTTACTTTAGTTATCCTACTGTCCCTCATAATAGACGACATAAATTTTCAAACCTACGCAGTCCCGTGAAGAGAAACGTTGTTGAATGTACGCTATACGCTGCAAGCTCACAGCAGTTGTATCTCTTCTGTGGCTCGAGGCGGTACCGCGTAGTTGCTGAGTTTTCGTAATCATTGACATACAAAATGGGACATAAAGAAAGGGAGACAACGGTGCATGAGAGAAATATTGTAATCAATACGTACAAACAAGGCAAATTTCTTACCTAAATTGCCAGGTACTCAACAGAAGCAAAACTACTGTGTCCTGCATCGTTCGGGGCTTCAAACAATCGAACAGTGTTGTAAATAGATGTAGAACTGGCGCTCCTTCTAAATTCACTACCAGAGACGGGAGACAAATAATGAAAATGGTGAAGCAGAAGCCAAGGATTACTGCATCAGATTATAGGGTGCCTCGAAAAATATTCTGGCACTGTGGTTCATACAAGAATTATTGAACGGGTTCTAAATAGGGCTGCCTACAATGTGCGTGTTCTGAGGAAGAAGCCATACGTCAACCCAGTGAATCAGAAAAAAAAAGCGTATAGAATTTGCTAATGAGTATGTGATGGAACCAATAGAATTTTGTGTCCACGTTCTTTGGTCAGACGATAAAAATTCTGCCTATACAACAGCGATGGACGTCTTAAAGTGAATGGGATCCTAAGAAGATGGTAGCTACAGTAAAACATGGAAGCATTAGTGTGATGGTGTGTGGCTGCTTAGCTTCATCTGGCATTGTAGAACTGGTGTTCATAGATGGAATCATGAACAAGTTTGAATACAAGAGGTTTCTTTTAAATAATATTGAGAAGAGTGCAGAGCGGTTGGAATTAGGAAATTATTATTACTTCCAGCAGAACAATGATCCAAAACCTACTGCAGAAATTGTAATGCTTTGGATCGTGTACAACATTCCTCACATGCTAAAGACACCGCCCTAATCACCAGATCTAAACCCCATTGAGAACATCTGAAACGAACTGGAGGAAGGGGAGGAAACATCACATCCGCAGTAAAGATCATCTGAGAGAACTTGTTCAAACACAATGGAGAAATATGGACTCTAAGCTCACAAAATAAACATATGCTGACTCGCGGTAGTAATACAAAGAAACGGGATGATAACTAAATACTAGCTGTTCTGTGTTCGAATACTTACTGCAAATGGTTCAAGTCACGTTGGGTCTACGATACATCTTGCACATGGCGACCCTGCCAGGATTTTTCGGGCAGTGGATGCTTCTGAGGAGCAGCTAGATTCGTTTCCATAGTTATCAGGCCCTTAAAAATAATATTTTTAGTTAGTTTAGGTACGAAATGCTTAATTACTGTTATTTTTCAGCATTCAAAGTGTCTGTGATTTCTGCACCACTCAGTGTTGTTTACGGCTTCTTCTTTCCTTCTTATAGTGGAAATACGTTTGTGTTGCTTTTTATGAGTTTATATGTTTAATTGAAGAGTTTATTGTGTACCTGTTATATTTATGTAATCTTTCTTTGAATAGCTGTAAAAATGATGTAATTCGGAAATGTGTTCATGTTAGAATGCTTATGTCTCTCTATCTATACAGAGTCCGCCAGAAAAATATATACACACATTGAGGAATGAAAAATATTAGCTAAGTGTTTTTTTTAAAATTTTTTTTTTACATTTAATAATTGATCACACACGTTGTATAACCATCAGTTAAGCACATGGTTACTTTAAATGTTCAAATTGTTGATCGTTGGCGGCTATATACATAGCGGAACGGTGAGCGGTCTGCGCGCGGCTGTTCGCCGTCGGAAGTTCGAGTCCTTCCTCGGGTATGGATGTATGTCTTGTCCTTAGTTTAAGTATTTTGTAAGCTAGGGACTAATAACCAAGCAGTTGAGTCCCATAGATTTACAAACATTTGAACATTTTATGAGCGGTCAGTCAATGTTTCAATGGAGACCGCTGCACGTGTTGCTGAAATGTCCTAGAGAAGTTCCTCCAGCGTGCGTGGCTTATGTCGACAGACGTTATCTTCACTGTTCCCCGCAAGTAAACGTCCACAGGCGTTAGATTTGGTGACCGTGGAGGGAACTGTGTGAGCCGTATTCGTCCAATCCAATGTCCCTGAAAACTGTCATCCAGAAAAGCTCATACGGCTCAGTTGTAGTGTAATGATGCCCCGTTCTGTTGGTAGAAGACCTCTACATCAGCTCCATAATGCGCACGCATAACTAGCAAAATTGACATGCGTAACATTTCCAAGTACACTACTCCAGTTACAGTAGCATCAAAGAAAAGGGGTCTTACTAAGCCCCTATATGATAATCCAGATCACACATGAACCCTGGTAGGTCGCGGTGGAGTGGTCGAGCGCATTGAGACGCTATGCTCCGATGCGCGAGGCCGTTCCCCGTCGGGGATTAGAATCATCCCTCGGGCATGGATGTTTGTGCTGTCTTTAGTATAAGTTAGTATGTAAGTAGTTTGTATGCTTAGGGACTGACGACCCTGCAGTTAAGTCCCATAAGCTTAACAAACATGTGAACTCCGGTAGATTGACCGCCTGACCCAAATAAAGGTGTGGAATTTCCACTGCCCAGTACACATTGTTATGTCGGTTCACGGTTCCATTTAAATTGCGCCTCCGTCATTGCACATTACCTTCGTCTCAAATACTTCATCAGTTACGATTTGGTGATACCATTCGCAAAATTGCATTCGGCGATCAGGATCATCATGCAGTAATCGTGGAATGTAAACTCTCCACTTTGTAGCTTTCAAAATTGTTCGTACGCTTGTACTGCTAACCCACACTTCACGTGCACATTGAGTATCAGGATTCGGCGAAGAAGCGAAATTTATAAGGTATAATAAGTAATTTTGAGAAATTCTATTGTTTACAAATGGACTATGCAATGCGCAATTGCTCATCAAGCATAATTAGCTACTTAAGCTTTACCTCCACGACTCACGGCCAGTCCTCACAACTTTACTTCTACCAGTACCTCGCCTCCCACTTTACAAAATTCACAGAAGTTCTCCTGCAAAATTTTCAGGACTAGCACTCCAGGAAGAAAGGGAGACATGGCTTAACCGCAGCATATGGGATGTTTCTAGAATGAAACATTCACTCTGCAGCGGACTGTGCACTGATATGAAACTTCCTAGCAGATTACAATTGTGTGCCGGAACTGGGAATCGAACCAGGAACCTTTGCCTTTCGCGGGCAAGCGCTCTGCCACTGAGCTATCCCGACACGACTCACGGTCCGTCCTCAGAACTTTACATCCGCCAGGTTCGAGTCCCCCGGTTCCGGCACGCAATTTTAATCTGCCAGGAAGTTTCATATCAGCGCACACTCGGCTGCAGATTGCAAGTTTCATTCTGGAAGATTTGTTTCATTCAGAATAATGGACTAAAATGTATTATATAATGTACAATACTGCACTTTTTAAACTGGTTCTTTTATAATTTTTTTACCCACTCCATCGCACTGGCACTGCCCATGCATGGATGTTTTCATCTGTTGTGTGGGTTAAATGGCATCCATGAACAATTTAAGGAACTGTGCTCTTGATGCAACATACACATTTAACGTCAGTGTTGAGACATTGGAACCAATGACATGTAACGCTTTTTACGTTTCTTATATATATAGTCAGATACTATATGAATCAGGAATAGATTAAAACACCAGAAGACTTGTTGAAAAGACGATCACGGGTACAAAATCAAGGATTAAGTTTCAAGGTGAAGTTTCTGAACCATTCAAAATCAAAACAGGAGTCGCACTGTCCCCAATTCTCCTTAACTGGGTTTTAGATAAAATAGTTAAAACACGGAAAAACAGGTTAGCAAAGAAAGGCATAAAAGGCATAAACATGGGACAAGGAAAGAACAAATTTGAAGTAAAATGTTTAGCTTTTCAGATGATATAGCATTGATAATGAAACGAAACAGATGCAACTGTTTTCCCTGGTCTATTACACGGGGTTGATGAAAATAATTGGCTAAAATTAACTTATAAAAAACCGAGGAAAATTTATGAAAACAAAATATGGAAAAATTAAAAGAGTTGATCAGAGTAAATACTTTAGAGAATGTATGCAAGCCGACGGATTAGAAACACAACAAATAAAGAAAGAGTAAAGAATTTAGATTTTGTATATAAATTAACACAAAACTACTATAATAACAAATAAGTATCCATCCAAGCGAAGTTTTGACATTGTACTCAATTATTAGGGCAAAAGCAACGGATCAGAGTGCCTAACATTGAATAAGAAAGACAAACTAACAGAACTGGAAAAAAGAGAGAGAGGAAAATACTAACAAAAATTCTGGTTCCCACGAAATACGATGAGAATATATAGATTAAAAGGCGAAATGAAAATTTATGGAAAAACACAGAAAAAATCTGATACAATGGGGAAAAGACGGCTAACACGGATTACAAACAAATTTTAATGACGTTACTAAACTGAAGAAAAATGTACGATTTATAGAAGTGAAGAAAGATGCAAACAAAATAGATGTTACTGAAGAAATAATTCGTGAGGGGAGTCGCTTCAAGCTTCTGATAGAAAACGCAACTGATGAAGAAGATAAGCCAAAATCTCCACCAAAGAGTGTGGACAAATTAGCAGAGACGAGCGGTTGCAGATAAAACGAAGAAGTACTGGGAAGAAAGGAAGAGGAAGTAACACCATTAGTCTTCAGTTATATGTCCGTAACAGGCCAAACTCTCAAATTTAATGAAAGAAAGGCGTAAATGAGGAGTTGAAAGACAGGAACAGTGCTATGTAGTTGATAAAGGGTTGGATTCTGAAGCAACGGTTCCTACGTTCGAGACCTAACCTGTTTACACGTTACCCGTTCGCCATCGGGGGTTCGAGTCCCCCCTCGGGCATGGGTGTTTGTGTTATCCTTAGGTTAGTTTACAATAGTTTAATTAGATTGTAAACTACGGACTAATAACCAAGCAGTTGAATCCTATAGATTTGCAAACATTTGAACATTTTTGTCTCAATTATTTACTTCAGACGGCCATTACAGTTGCTGATATGGCTGCATTGCGTCTGCCAAGTCCATCCCAGACATGATCAATCGGGTTTCAGTCCGGTGAACAAGCTGGACACCCCATTCGTTCAATTCCGTCAGCTTCAAGCATGTTGTCCACCAGTGCAACTCTATGAAGACCAGCGTTATCGTCCACCAACAGGAACTCCACCGGCTGTCACAATGTCCCGTGTACTCTTGTGTGGGTTCACCGCAGCAGCAGCTAACTAACACACCAACTGCACCTGCTTCTCCTGTGACGGGCCTGTTACGGACCCGTTTGCGTGCTACGACCATACCTGTTGCATACAGTTGGCGGTAGATGTTTTGAAATGTGCGGCACGTTGGATGCTCTCTGTCCAGGTACCGTTCTGCATACACCCCGCAGGCTTCAGCTGCATTTTGTCGACACTCGCCATAGATGAGTATCATCTCCGCCTTTTCACAGTTCGAATACACCATGGTCACAGTTCCTACAACACTACACTATCACAGACGTCTGGTAACACAGTGTACTGCAGTTAGTCTGCTTGCAAACACGAATGCAGAATAACAATAGCAGCAAGCGGGCACTGCGACAACTAGATCAAACCACAACAGTGCACTACAGCCACACTCGTAAACACGGTCGTCATCGTAAACATGTCCCTGCAGATGCTGCTCGCCAACCGTGGCCCGTGTTTGTTACAATACGCAACTGAACGTTGGAGGTTTCAAGCGTCAACTTTAGGTTACAATATCTCCGGATGTAATTAACATTTTACAATGCAACAAACGGCACTGATTACGTATTTGTTTATATGTTCAGATGTGATAACAAAACTAACGGGGTTCCATTTAAAAAACGTAGGTTAAAAAAATACTTCCGTGCATTTTTTTAGGGTTTGTATTAACCAATTACACTAGCCCCTCTCCTCACGTTCGGTCTGTGGAATCGGTTCGTCAGTATTTGATGTGGTTTACGAAATATATCTAGCGGTAATGTTAGGTGACTCACCCTGTATATATATATATATATATATATATATATATATATATATATATATTGCGTAAGCCTACGGCCAGAGTTAGTTCTTTCTGTGCGTGTGTGACAAGCTGATTTACACCAGTGTTCGCTAATCAACCAACTACGTCCTACAACACCACTACGTTAAATTCTTCTGGTAGAGGCGCCGGGAATAGCTAACTTGGATCATGTGCATCCTCGCCAACAATGTGCCTCATCAGGCCACGAAAGAACCGTCGTTTATGTAATAAGACACCAGAGCTCGAGACATACTCAACCAAGTGGAAGACGTCAGAGACTGTAAAAGAGGAGAGGAGACCTAGCTACCGCAAAGTGCCACATCTCCTTCCAGGTGTCAAGTACTTTGCTAGCGCTCAGCCGTTAACTGAAGGGCAGCTGCGTGTCATAGCCGCCGCTTGTGACGAGTTTGCAGGCGAGATTAGGGCTGCCACTACAAGGAAAAATCTTCATCCTCGACTGTCGCACTGTCCGACCGTGGCGAACGTCCTGCCAGTCATTCAAGCAGTTTGAACTGACCCTGACGCGCTTCCGCATTGGGCACTGCCCTTTGAGCCACAGTTTTTATTCCGTCGAGAGCGCCCACCGATTTGCGATGGCTGTGGCGAGCAGCAAATCAATGTACGCCACATTTTAATTGAGTGTATTTTATATCGTGCTGAGTGGGCATCTACTAATCTTTGTAGTGCTCTCCCCTCTATTTTGTGAACTATCTTGACTCTGGCCTAAACTTTTAGGCTGGAGGTTTTAGCGTATTAATATCTAGACGATTCTTATTATATCAGAGATAAGCGCGTCGCTATACTCTGTACTGCGTTTTAAGTACCTACTTCTTCAAAAAAAAAAAAAAAAAAAAAAAAAAGTTCAAATGTTTGTAGAATCTATGGGACTTAACTACGGGGTCATCAGTCCCTAAACTTACAAACTACTTATGAACTAGCTACAACTAAGGACGGCACAAATATCCATGCCCGAGGGGGGATTCGAACCCCCGACCATAGTGGCCGTGCAGACCGTGACTGAAGCGCCTCAGTCCCCTCGGCCACCGCGGCCGGAACCTACTTCTTACACCTATCTACGTTAGTAGGCCAACTTATATTGTTGACATTAAATATGTGTTTGTGCATTTGCTTAGTTGACCACGCAGTTCGTCTTTCTGTTGCCTGTTTTTATACACTTACTGTTGACTCCATTGACACTCGCCGTCTAATTATTTTATAAGGGAGCTAATGACCTATCTGTCGTGCGCCCTAAACGTCCTATCCTACCGACTGTCGCAAGACCTAAGAGTGGACCAACAGCAGAAGCTATTCGCCACTCCTCAAGACTTCTCTGGGTGTTCCGACTTTTCCTGTCAGTGCGACAGCCGCCTCCTCCTCCTCCTCCCCCCCCCCCCCCCCCCGAGTAGCGTGTGAAGTTCGTTGTTGCTCGCGCCTGATTTATTGCATACGAAAGTCTGCCTCTCTAGTCCAGTGGACAGCGTGGTAGCTTGCCACGCAGGGGGCCCGGGTTCGATTCTCGTTCGGATCGGAGGTTTTCTCCAGTCGGGAACTTTTGTGTTGTGTTTAACATCATCAACACACAAGTCGCCTATGGCGTCACCTAAAGACTTGCACCATGCAGGCCGAACACGATCTCGTCTGGGGTCTAACGGCCAAAAATGCCACACGAAATCATCATAAATGTATATGTAGTTGCCAAAATTCCAAGCCACAACACAGAATTTTCGAAACAGACATAAATAAAAGTGAGCAATTTTTATCCCTTGAATTTATAAGCGTTTCCTGCCTGCAGCTCAACGCACATTGCTCGATTTTGCCGCGAGGAAGAGCTGGAAAGTGGGGGGAGTGGAGAATATGGGAATGCAGAGGAATGACATAGGACAAAAGTACCTCGAGACTTTGATCTACAAGCACATACAACCTCTGACAATAAAGCTCGGTGAATGAACTGAAAACGGTCGATCGAGCAACACAGGCGAATCACAACGCTGCACCTGCGTAGCAGATGGTGTTGACAACCTGCATCACCGTAGTTCAGCTGATCAAATGTGTGTGTTCCGTGTTAGACCTGTTGTAGACTTGCGCATAATAGCTCGCGATTGGGAGCGCTCACTTTAGTTCACGACACTTTAGTTCGTTCTTTTAGTTCGTCCGCTCCCAGTGACGGCTGAGCGGCGTGGTTTGCGCATGCTAGCTGCTTCATGCGCTTGCTGTTTTATCCGCTAACGATATCACGCAAACCAAAAGAAACAGTTTGTGGATAATTTCTCGCGTTTAAGTTTAGAGTTATCTCTATATCTTGGCATTATGGAATTTATTAGTTAGATATTGTAGAGTGCAGAATACTTCAAAACAGAAATTTTGTAGCACTGAACTATGTAATCTAGCAGGCAGACGCTCACCTCGAAATGGCTCTCATCAGCAAAAGGCAAACACGTGATTTTTAATTCTGCTGCGCGCCCTCTCGCTATTGCCCGTCGGTCTTCGGAAAAGAATCCAACGAACTAGGAAGCGAGATACGTTTGGCATAATAGGTCACGACCGGTAACGCATGATTTAGTTCGCGACCGATCGCGAATATTTTAGTTTGCGACCGATCGGGCATATTTTAGTTCGCGACCGATCGCGCATATTTTAGTTCGCGACCGATCGCGCATATTTTAGTTCGCGACCTATCGCGCATATCTTAGTTCGCGACTGGTAGCTCTCCTTTTAGTTCGCAGCTCGGTAGCGAAGTAGGTCGCTCTTTTTAGTTCGTCCGCTCTTTTTGGCTTTTGCTACCGCTACTAAAACAGCTCTTTCTTTTGTCATGACAGTTTTTTTTTATAATGATCAGTGTTGCCCAAGCGTGTGCTATTACCCGTATTTTTGAGCAATCAGACATACTTAAGCAAATAAACCAGTTATTTACACGAATGGGTGATACAATGATATTCAACTACTGTGCATACTGAGTGCTCGTAGTATTTTATTTTTAAAATGGATTTATTTATTTATTTAATAGGTCATTGAAGGAACATTACCTACAAATCACGCGATGCCGCGCACTCTCGCGTCCTCTCGCTGTTCCCCGTCAGTCTTCGGAAAAGGACGAACCAAGAGGCGAGGAATCTGCGAACTAGTTCACGTAGTTGGCCTGTGGAAGCGCTCTTCCGAACTACTTCTTTCGCGAACTACAAAAGACTAACCTGTTGGATGAAGTACTTGTTTAGTGCATAGGTTCTGAACTGAGAACAGGGCAATGAACGAGCAAAGGATAAATTTAAAGTTCTGTTTTAAGCTTTCCAAGACACCTAAAGAAACGGATCCGATGCTGGTACGTGTTTATAGGGATCAAACACTGTCCACGACATGTGTGTGTACGAGAAGTTCGCCCGTTTCCGAGAAGGCCGGTAAAGTATTTCTGAAAATCCCCACAGTGGACGACCGGCGACCGACGTCAGTGACAAAAACATTGAGAAAGTGAGAACATCAATCACGAACGATTGTCGATTAGCTGCGCGCATGATACCGGATGAACTGCAGATTAACCGTGAATCCGAGCGACAAATCCTTACCCGGAAGTTAGGGAAGAGGAAAACGTGTTGTCTTCAGTCTTGTGCCACATCACTTGACTGACGATCAGAAGCAGGCACGTTTAGAGGCATAACAGGATTTTGTCGAAACGGCGGATGCGATACACAGTTTCTTGAACCGTATTGTACTGGGGATGAAGCCTGGTATCTGCGGTACGATCCTGAAACGAGTCGGTAAAGTCTGGAATGGCGTCTTCCGACATCACCTCGACGGAAAAAGGTAAGAGATGAAAAATCACACAAAAAAAAAAAAAAAAAAAAAACGTTTGTATAGTCTATGGGACTTAACTACGGGGTCATCAGTCCCTAAACTTACAAACTACTTACGAACTAGGACGGCACAAATATCCATGCCCGAGGGGGGGATTCGAACCCCCGACCGTAGTGGCCGTGCAGACCGTGACTGGAGCGCCTTAGTCTCCTCGGCCACCGCGGCCGGCGAAAAATCACACCCCAAATCGATGTTCATAACGATATTCGATAGTCAAGGCATTACCCACAAGGAATTTCCACCTGAAGGAACGACATTAAGCGCTGAAAGGTACATTGAAATTTTGACCCGTTTCATGCAACGTCTACACAACGTACGACCCCCACTACCACAATAAAAGTTCCTGGTTTTTTGTTGACAACAACGCTCGACCACTCACAGCCAATATCGTCAAACAGTTCCTGGCACAAGAAGGGTAGTGCAACTTTAACATCCACCATGCTCGCAGGATTTCGATCCTTCAGATTTCTTCCTATTCCCTTGCCTCAAACTCGCTTTAAAAGGAAAAAGACTCGTATACCTGACAACCAACAGAACGTTACAAGGCTTTTGAACACCATCCCAAAGGAAGACTTGGTGCAAATTTTCCAGGACACGTATCACAAAGCTCAGAGGTGCATAGTATGGGAGGCGACTGTGTCGAAGGACAGTAAGGTGACTGCAAATCGTAGTTCATCTACGTTAATGTTATAGAACTATTCACAGAAATTTATTGTCAGAGGTTGTATTTCTATATAATTCTGTATCAATGTCAAAATTTTTAGAACAATTTAAAACATTCTAGACCGATGAGAATTTAGAATTTTTCACATTATTATTGACCATAGCTGAGAGCTGACTGACGAAAAAGCAATGAAATTCGACAAATAGAGTAAACAGATTCAAAGGGATGTGGGTTGCCGTTCTTATTCAGAAATGAAGAGGCTTTACAGGATAGAGTAGGGTGGAGAGTTTCATCATACCAGTCTCCGGACTGAAGACCATAACAACGTTCAACGATCGAAATTTCGACTTAATTCGTATTGAAATAAGTTTTTAGAACATTTAAAACATTCTGGACCATATATAGAAATTCCAACAGACATTTTTACTACTCACGTCCATTGACTTCCACCCAGCAACACCAAACTCCTTTACTTAGAAATGCAGATTAAGGGCTGTTATCAACCATGAGTGAATGGCAATAGGTGGTTATGGAGAGAAGGTTGGAGAAATCCGTAAACACGGTCCTTATATATTGACTGACTACAAATATCTATCAACTTTCATGGTGATAAGTCAAACATTGTAGAAGTAGGCTGTAATGCACCCTCTGCCATGAATAATTAAAAAAAAAAAATGTTCAAATGTTTGTAGAGCTTATGGGACTTAACTGCGGGGTCATCAGTCCCTAAACTTACAAACTAGCTACTACTAAGGACGGCACAAGTATCCATGCGCGAGTGGGGATTCGAACCCCCGTCCGTAGTCGCCGTGCAGAACGTGACTGGCGCGCCGCAAAACGCTCGGCCACCGCGGCCGGCTGCCATGAATCATACAGTGGTCTGCGGAGTATCAAAAGCTTCTCAATGAAAACATACATACGTGTGCCAAGTCTCATGGTGATCAATCACATGGTGTTGAAGCCTAAAAGTATCCTATGCTATGCACCGTACGACTATGTGCAAAATTTCGTCAGAGACTTCGATGCATGGTTAAGACACCAACACGATATTTTCATTGATATTTGCGAAAATGATAAAACTACAGGGAAACCTAAAGATTGATCTTTTTTTTTTCAAACAGAAAATCTGAGCTTACTTTAGGTGGCCTTTCTTGTTTTAGAGGAATCCAAAGCTAAGGAGTTGTCTCAACTATGGGCATCTTGTTTTTGAGTGATAGAAGAGTCTGAAGATCGACATCAACGTGGAAGCAGAACTCTTTTAGTCTTTCTCTCCTTACCAGATATATTGGTAAATAATTAAATATTTTCTAGATGATTATTTCTGTGTGGATTGTTACGACTGCAGCAACGCTTGATTTAGTATTGAGGAGAGTAGGGGCAGGGCATCCAACTCCGTCAACATTTTTTCCTAGCTCGGGAGGCGTGCTTAGATGGCGTAATGTTTGGCATGACCGATCGCGAAAACTGGTAAATCCGGGTTTGAGTCCCGGTCCGGTACAAATTTTCATATGTCGCCATTAAATTGTAAAGCTGACACTGATTTATATTCGTATTGCGAATACATTTCCTTAATTAATTTGACAGCAGTAGTCGCCACATGCCGTATGCATGTCTGAAGGACATTTGAATTGATTACAGCAATAAACACGGACACTACACAGCAGCAACACTGCTGTGGAGACTCCATGCTGTGGAATCTACTATTGTAGCTGACAGCGCACGTTGTTGAAACACCTACCCTACCTCCGAGCAAATGGACTCGCCCGTCCCACGTCACCGGCGTGGGCACAATCGAGGGAAAAACAGTGACTTGTGAGCGAGCGGTCTAAAGTAACGGTGCCACTATGTTTTTGGATCATGATTGAATGTGCCAGAGGTCGTACAGCACGACAGTGTCAACAAGGTCTTCAAGAGGCGTGCCGGGAATCGGCATTGCCGTACAGAACAGTGGCACGGTGGGTAAAAGCCTTCAACGAAGGTGGTCAGACTGTGACAATCATGCATCGGGCAGGTCGTCCTAGCGTCTCTGAAGAACAAGTGCATTCAGTTGTCGCGTTAGTGGACAGTGATCGACGCCAGACGACTCGTGAACTCGCCCAAGAACCGGATTATCGCATATGAGTGTACTTCACACACTGAAGAAAAGCCTGGGCATGCGAAAAAATTGCATCACAGTGGGTTCCGCAGGAAATGACGGAAATGCAGAAATGGATGCGTTACGACGCTGCTCAGACGTACTTGGAGCGCTATGAGCGCGAAGCAGAGACTGTCTTAAGTCGTATCATAACACTGGATGAGACAAGGGCCACATCGTACGAGCCAAAACTGAAACGCAAATCCAACGAATGGCGTCATTATGGGTCGCCGCAAAAGTCGAAAGTGCGTCAGAGCCCCTTTATGGTGAAATTCATGGTAATTCTCGTGTACAATTGCGATGTTGTTATCCTAACGCATTACGTTCCTCCACGGCAGACCGTCTCTGCACAGTATTACTGTTCGTTTTTGGAGCATTACATGTAACCAGTCTTACGAAAGAAGCGGCATCACTTTCTGCACACACATCATTTTGCACGAAAATGCGTGGCGAATACAGCGAAAGCTGTGGCTACTCTATTCGGTCGATGAGACTGGGAGGTACTGTACCATCCACCATACTCCCCAGACTTAACTCCTTGTGACTTTGATTTGATTCCGTAGATGAAAGAACCACATCGTGGCATTCGCATCAGGGCTGTTCCAGAGATTAGACAGGCAGTAGACCGCTCCATTCACGCCTTCAACAGAACAGTCTCCACTAACGATATACTACGCCTTTAACATCGCTGGCAACGGGTTCTATACAATGCTGATGACTACTTTGAAGGACAGTTAAAGGTGCAAACATGTAACGCTTTTGTACCGGTTGTGAGTAAATAGTTGCTACTATTTAAGTTTCAACCCTCGTATAATGTTCCAACTACTTCTGCTTAAACAAGTATCATGTCAGTGTGTTCTACATAAAAAGTATATATATAAATTTAATTTCATTTCTACACTCCCATTTTAGAGTGTTACACGAGTCCTAGCTAGATATGGCAATCCCAGATGCTGGCTACAGTATCCGGTTAGCGACTGAAGAAAAAAAAAAACAACTGTAGGACTCAACTGTGTGGTTATTAGTTCCTAGTTTACAAACTTATTAATCTAAGGCAAACTAAACTAAGCACAACACAAACATCCATGCCCGAGGGGCCAATCGAACCCCCGACGGCAGACGACCGCGAGCACCGCAACACGGCGCTCCAGTACGCGCGGCTAATCCGCCGCGGCAACTGACCAAAGATCCGCAGTAAATGTAGTAGGCCTATATATGTTGTCACGTAAGTTGTTTCTAACATGAACACTTAAAAGATAAGTAAATTACGTATATTAATTGAGGGGATGCTAGAATAGCATACCTTCGTTGGATTCGCGATTTCCTGTCACAATATTTATTAACTGACGGAAGGTCGTCGTCTAAAACAGAAGTGATATCTTACGTTTCCCAGGAAAGTGTTATACACTACTGGCCATTAAAATTACTATACCATGAAGAAATGCAGATGATAAACGGGTATTCATTGGACAAATATATTATACTAGAACTAACAAGTGATTACATTTTCACGCAATTTTGGTGCATAGATCCTGAGATATCAGTAGCCAGAACAACGACCTTTGGTCGTAATATCGGCCTTGATACGCGTGGGTATTGAGTCAAACAGACCTTGGATGGCGTGTACAGGTACAGATGGCCATGCAGCTTCAACACGATACCACAATTAATCAGGAGTAGTGACTGGCGTATTGTGACGAGCCAGTTGCTCGGCCACCATAGACCAGACGTTTTCAGTTGGTGAGAGATTTGCAGAATGTGCTAGCCAGGGCAGCAGATGAACATTTTCCGTATCCAGAAAGACCCGTACAGGACCGGCAACATACGGTCGTGCATTATCCTGCAGAAATGTAGGGATTCGCAGGGATCGAATGAAGCGTAGAGCCACGGGTCGTAACACTCTGAAATGTAACGGCCATTGTTCAAAGTGCCGTCGATGCGAACAAGAGGTGACCGAGACGTGTAACCAATGGCATCCCATACCATGACGCCGGGTGATGCGCCAGTATGGCGATGACGAATACACGCTTCCAATGTGCGTTCACCGCGATGTCGGCAACACGGATGCGATCATCATGATGCTGTAAACAGAACATGGATTCATACGACAAAATGACGTTTTGTCATTCGTGCATCCAGGTTCGTCGTTGCGTACACCATCGCAGGCGCTCCTGTCTGTGATGTAGCGTCAAGGGTAACCGCAGCCACGGTCTCTGAGCTGTTCGTGCAGATGGTTGTTGTCTTGCAAACGTTCCTATCTGTTGACTCAGGGATCGAGACGTGGCTGCACGATCCGTTACAGCCATGCTGGATAAGATGCCTGTCATCTCGACTGCTAGTGATACGACGCCGTTGGGATCCAGCACGACGTTCCGTATTGCCCTCCTGAACCCACCGATTCCAGTCATTGACAACTTTGATTAATTACTTATTCACACTGCAGTACGCTGGCTGTAGAGAGGTTTATGCTGACAAGATTTTTATCACTTTTGACACTATTTTAGAGTTTTTGGATGCTAAAGATCCAATTTTAAAATAAAATTTACTCTAGTGGAAAACAGACATTGCTTATACAACAGATTTGTATGCTAAATTTAATGAAGTTAACTTGGAGTTACAAGACGACAGTCTAATTTTGATAAAAACGAAGAATGGAGAAAAACATTGGGCTCTCCGAATTTTTGCAGTCCCCCAATCTATCACAGAAAAACTGTGATGATTATGACGTATCAACCTACGTTCAACATTTAAATGTCCTTCATACAGACTTTGAGAAGAGGTTTCAGAATGTTTAGAGTATGGAAAGACCGCAGCGGACTGTTGTTGTTGTTGTGGTCGTCAGAACGTAGACTGGTTTGATGCAGCTCTCCACGCTAGCCGCTCCTCTGCAAGTCTCTTCATCTGAGAACACGTTCGGCAAACTACGTCCTTTTGAATCTGCTTACTATATTCGTCCTTCGGTCTCCCTCTACGATTTTTACCCCACACGCTTCCTTCTAATGCTAAGTTGACAATTCCTTGATGTCTCAAAATGTGTCCAACCAGTCTAACCCTTCTCTTAGTCAGGATATGACAGAAACTCCTTTTCTCCCTGATTCAGTTAAGTACCTCCTCATTAGTTACAATTTCTACCCATCTAATTTTCATCATTCGTCTGTACCACCATATTTCAAAAGCTTCTATCATCTTTATATCTGATCTCCTTACCGTCCACGTTTCACTCCCATACAATGCTACACTCCAGACAAATGCTTTCTGAAAGGACTTTCTAACATTTAAATTAATATTGGATTTTAACAAGTTTCGCTTCTTCTTCATTTTATATCTTCTTTACTTCGGCCATCAGAAGTTATCTTGCTATCCAAATAACCAAATTCATCTACTACTTTTATTGTCTCATTACCTAATCTAATTCCTTCAGCATCGCCTGATTTTCTGACATTGCATTCCATTACCTTCGTTTTACTCTTGTTAATGTTCATCTTATATCTTCCTTTCAAGACACTGTCCATTCCATTCAGTTGCTCTTCCAGATCTTTTGCGGTCTCTGGCACAATTACTATGTCAACCGCAAACTGTAATGTTTTTATTTCTTCTCCCTGCACTTTAATGCCCTCTCCAAATTTCTCCTTCCATTCCTTCACGGCCTGCTCAATGTACAGATTGAACAACATCGGGGATAGGCTACAACCCTGTCTTACTCCCTTCCCAACCTCTGCGTCCCTTTCTTGCCCTTCGACTCTAATAACGACTGTCTGGTTTTTGTATAGGTTAAATATAACTCTTCCCTCCCTATATTTTACCCATGCTACCTTCAGAATTTGGAATATTGTATTCCAGTCGACATTGTCAAAAGCATTCTCCAAATCGACAAACGCTAAAAAAGTAGGTTTCCCTTTCCTTAACCTATCTTCGAAGATAAATCGTAATGTGAGTGGATTATCAATCCATATTGTGATGTGAAAGAGACGGATGTCGCACTTGAAGAACAACTCATCGGAAAAGCGCTAAAGAAGAACTACGGTCCAGTTTAGAAATGGGTATAAGCAATTTGGGCGCCAGAGAGACATAGGCCTACCTGTTATTTACCCTTTATTATGGACTATCGCAAGAAAGTTTTTGATGGCTTTCCCAACTTCATACCTGGTGGAAAGAGGTTTCTGCTCTGTTGCCAATCTTCTTACAAAAAGAAGAAACAGGCTGGAAATCACTGAAAGAAGAGATTTACAGGTAAACCTAACAAAACTGAAACCAAGTATTGATTATTTACTAGGAAGCATCAGCCACTTCCCTCCCATTAAAAGCGTGTATGTATGTTTAGTTAAAAATGCATTTGTGTTATTTAAATCAATAAATGAATAATACTTAACATCATTCTTTTCCTTTTTTTCTTGTTTTCATTCCACCCTTTTACAGTTAAAGTTATCGCGGTTAATAGTACCATCAGGCATGAAAACACATTTGAAGTAAGGTATTCGTAAAATATATATATATATATATATATATATACTGTAAAGACAGGGGCTCTACACAGGGCAAAAAGAGTTGGCAAGGGGTCTATGAGACAAAGTTTGGGAACCCCTGACCTAGAGTAACGGTTTCTTGTCTTCCTGAAGAGTTGTAATATCATGTCATTAATTATTCTTTTATATTTCGTAATTAAAATTATCAGAGAATGAGTTTGAAAAACTTGCACTTTTTTGAGCCTGTTTTCTTCATCTGACTATTTCAGTTTTTATGTTATGAAAGTAACAGTTAAAGAAATATGTTGCTGACATTATTTCACAGATTTTAAAACAAATAATGTTGCTCCAGCACCTTCTGGAGACGAAATAAATATTTTTCTTGATACAAAAATGTAGTGGACGTAATTAACACTTTACAGCTATGTACTTCATGGGCCATAATATTAAATACTTATATTAGTAAGGAAATAATACTAAGATATGTTGCATTGTTTTCCAGTGTTACTAATCGATTGGTAAAGTGAAGCGTGCAAGCGCGCAGTACCTTGAGCTAGGGCGGGCGAGCGGATGAGTGGCCATTGGGAAAAGGGGGCGGGAGAGACTGGTGCCTCTCTGAGAACATTCTAAGCGGCCCACGCTTGCAAAATTTTTGATATGTTTATGGACACATTTTTTATTCCTTTGGGGAACTTCATCCATCAATTTTTTAAATCTATCTTACTTTTTTATGTAAAAGGTCTAGAGCGGATTGCATAGTCCAGTAACAGCATCACAAAAAAGTACTTTTGCTTGCAAAAAAATAAGAAAAATGAGGTAGAAGGTTTTCTTTATCTTGTGTATATGGCTAAGAGTGTGTAGAATACGTTTTCGTCCTTGAGAACAGTCGGGACAACTTTTTATGGCAAAAATACTGCGAAATTTTGGCACTTTATGCAGGTTTCGCCTATTACTCGTAAACTATGCACCCTACTGAAGATGTTAGCTGTACCAAAACAACTGCATGCCATTTGTTAGTCAGTAGAAGAGTCGTCTCGTTTTCAAATAGTTTTCAGTGATGGAAATTTTATTATTAATGTCTTTTACAGGGAGAAATATCTGTTTGAGCACACTACTTCAGAGAAAGTCAGGAATCTCAAACTGAATTTGGCAAGCTACACATCGAAAGCCAACTGAAAAAATGTTAAAACAGTTTCATTTATTTTCCATCTAGAATACCGTTGAAAAAAAAATAATAAAAATTGCTAGACGGAAATTTCTTATCTTTATGATAAAACAAATAGTATTAGATACTGAGGAAAATGATTGCAAATATTTACAATATTATGCTAATCAGTTGAAAATGGATATCTTTTCAGTGCCCCTTATCTTACATTGGCCAAACTGATCGAGCTTTCAAAACTAGGTTCCAAGAACATCTTTTAACTTAGAAAGGCGCTGCTAAAAATAATTCGGCCTTTTCCGAGCACCTCAAAAGAAGCAAATACATTCAGCCCCCCCTTGACAAATTACAAATTCTTCACATCGCCCCCAAAGGTAAAAAACTCTCACTTCTTGAAGAATTAGAAATCACGAAGTTTGTAAAACGGTTCCCAGAACACAGTCTCAACGAACAGCTCATCACAAAAAATCAAACTTTTTACGACATCATGTTATCCATCTTTTTCCAAAATGACCCCCTTTCTGACAATTCACAACATCTTTCTCCCGCCCCACCCTCAAGCCTTTAATAATTTCGTTTTCATTCATTTATTATTGTTTCATACCAACATGTATCATTTTACTAGATTCATTCCCTCACGTCACAAACATCTCCAGCCGCTCATTCTCGCAGGCGTAACTCTGCCCATACCGCTCTGTTTAACGGTCGCATTTATGTTCCGTAGTTATTAAGAATACTACCAGTTGTAAACGTGGACCTGCCGCGACAGCGACTCCTCTGCTGCTATGGTGAGTTTTATCATATAAAGCGTTCCATTAATTTCCATACCATACCCCTTTAGTCCCTAGTTATTCTAGCTCAAATAACCCTTACGTGCTTTGTACGTTTACCTCTTTGCAGGCGCCCAGTAACACAAACTGTTAAGATACCTCCTACACAGCAATAGATAGTTCTGTGGCTCCATCTCCGCCCAAGTAAGTCTGAATTTTCAATTACTCACCTTAGCCACATTAGATTCGCTGCCCGCCAGGTACACGGACGGTAACAAAACATTTGTCTTTTTCCAGTCTGACGATGCGCTAACAGCACGAAACGCGTTATTGGAAAATAAAATACTGCAACAGAGACTGAGCATTTTTTAATATTCAACACTGTTGCTGCACCAGCCGCCACCACCACCATCATGGAATGGAATGAAATGGATATCTCTAAATCCAGTATAAACAAAATTCTGACAAAGCAAGGAAGGCTGTGTTTACAGTGGCACCGACACACAGTCGCCAGACGCCGTCGCCCGGGTTTGACTGAAAACATCGGCCAAAGGCGTCGTCACATTTCATCCGATATAGTTTGTCACTTGATAAGTTTAATGAGGTTAGGTTACGTTGTTAGGTTACAATCTGTTCTGTGTGAAGTATATTAGATTTAAATTTTCTGGGGTTCAATATTCCACCGACACTTATGCTTGGAAATGAGTGCTGCGGTTTTTGCTATTAATAAAGCCAACGAATGCATATGAGTGAGCTACATCTGTCTTAAAAAAAGAAAATTGACGAGGACTGTACACGGTCTTCAGTTATTGCTACTACCGGACAAGCTTTATGACTATATGAGGTACCGGTAAAAAAAGAAATTTCTATTACATACTCGTGATATTTCTTGGTGTTATTTACAAGCAATATTACAGTTTTGTTGAATTCATTTGAAGTTGTGCAGACATACATCAGTTAACTCCATGCTTTAAATAATTGAAAACTACACCAGTTAGGTAAGTCTATTGCTTATCACAACGCGTTTAGATAATTTCTTCGCATTTTTAGTGCATCAGTATACGTAAGAACGGCACTTTTCGGCGTTTCAACGTGTGATTTTCTGCCACTCTTGCACTGCAGTTGTCTTTTTTTAGGTTACTGAAGTTCGAAAAATCGGACAAAATAAATGTTGAGGTGTGTATTTAATCCTCATGTTAGAAACAGTATTTGTTTCTGTCTGCTTAAAGGTATTGTGCTTCCTCCATTACACACAATATCAGACAAAATAATCACGACTTAGGCCGTGTTCACAGTGGCACCGACAGACCGTCGTCAGACGCTGTCGGCCGAGTTCGACTGACAACATAGACCGATGGCGTGGTTACACTCCATCCGACATTCCGATATAGTTTGTCACTTGGTCTGTTTAAAGGAGAAAGTTAGGTTAGGTTTGAATGTATTCTGTGTCTGAAGTATATTAGATTACATTTCCCTGGGGTGCAATGGATTCCACCCACATTTTTATGCTTCGAAATTAGTGATACAATGCGGCTTTTGTTATTAACAAAGACTTCGAATGCATACGAATGAGCTACACCCGTCTGGAAAGAAGAAAGTGGCGAGGATTGTGTACTGTCCTCAGTTATTGCTACTCCCAGACAATCTTTACGAATATGTGAGATACCGGTAAAAGGAGAAATTTCTATTACATACTTTGATATTTCATGGTGTCACTGACAAGCAATATTACAGTTTTGATGAATTTATGTGTAGTTATGCAGACATACACCAGTTAACCTTTAAACAATGAAAACCTAAACCAGTTAGGAAAGTTTATTGTTTATCACAACGATTTTCGAGGATTTATTCGCATCTGCTAGTGCATTTGTTTACGTAAGTTAGGTGCTTTTTCGACGGTTCATTGTGTGATTTCCTGACGCACTTGCACTGCAGTTGTCTCTTAGGTTAGCTGCTGTACTGAAGTTCGAAAAATCGAACAGAATAAATATTGATGTGCGTGTTTTATCCTAATGTTAGAATCAATTACTCAGAATATACAACATAAGTTAATAATCGTGACTTAAGCCTACCTGTGTGCAAAAACCAGTGTCAGTGACGATTTTTGTGTTGTGATATCAAGTTTAATGGAGCAGACACAATACTTGCAAGTACAGGCAGACGTACTATTTAGTATGTAAAAAAAGTTGCCAAGATTTTATTATGTATGCTACGATTTCCCTCATTACTGTAACCTCAAAAAGATATCTGTGCAAGAGCTGCATAAAGTCACACATAGAAAAGTCACATTGTTTTTATGTAAACAAATGCACTAAAAGCGAGAAAAATTCTCTAAATGCTTTGTGCTAAGCATAAAAATACATAATGGATGCAGTTTTTCAGTATTTAAATGCACGAAGAACACAGTTGTAAGCCACCCAGAAACATCCGACTATGATGAACGAAATGAAGTTACGGTACACTGTACTTCAATGTCTGTCATTCAGTATATTTGTGAAAGACAAGTGTGAAAAAAAGAATAATTTTGAATACAGAAACTACAGAAAAGCGGAATGACACGTATGCATGCACCACGTTTGCAGTTCACTTCATAGAACAGACTTATTACCTTGTTAAGTACGCCAGAACCAGTAAGAAAATAATTTGTGGACAGCTGATACCCGATTATCACAGTGCAAAACAACGTAAGAGAGCCACTGCAATAACATTAAGATACGCCACAATCCCGGATTGAACACATTTTTTGAGGTTATAATTTACGCCTAAAATTTCTGATAGAGGATTTAACCAACTTGGGGTTTCCAATAATCTGTAATATCAGACCATAGATTCCGAATCATATCCCTGTTGTGATATTTATCGTCTTCTGGGTGCCACAATCTCTTTCTTTCTTTCACTAAGCATATCAGTTGCTCACTGTTCATATCTAGCATGTGATAACGTCGGTCGATTTGACCGAAGAAAACAAACTGATTTGAATTTCACCGACTGTCGTCCGAAGTATCGGGCGATTGGTTTTAAGAGCATCACTTGAGTACACCTTGACAGGACAAGGTCTGTATGAAATAATTTTTTTGGAAAATCTACTGTAAAATTGGAAAATTTGAGAAAAACTGAAAGTGCGTTTTTCAATGAGTTTTTGATTGAATTCAACACTAACTGATTATTCGCACGACGGAGAGGGTAATTCTTTTTTTGTTTTGAGCAAGAGTAACGTTCTTATGAAATAAAAATTTGGAAAAGTTTCCCGGAACATTGGAAAATTTAGAAAAAATAAAAAGAGATTGTTCTATGAAATATCAATATCATTCATCTGAATGCGATAAAATTTTGCATATTTGACGTTCAAAGCGAGAGGAAGGTTTGAGTGAAGTAAAAGTTTGGAATAGTTAGCCAGAAAATATGAAAATTTGTGGAAAACTGACAGGTACTTCTGTTTTTTCCGTTCTATCCACTTTTTACTAAAGGGAAAATGCATTTTTAAAAGTTAATTATAACTTCTGAAAAATAGTTAAGTAGTCAAGGAGTAAACAGCTTTTTCAGAGAGTAATTATTGTTCGATATTTTGCTTTATATCTTGAATTACGCACTTTCTAAAGTATCTTATCCGGTGACACCATGAAATATCAAAGTATGTAATAGAAATTTCTTCTTTTACCGGTACCTCACATATTCGTAAAGATTGTCTGGATGTAGCAATAGCCGGCCGCGGTGGCCGAGGGGATTGAGGCGCTCCAGTCAAGCACGGCCACTACGGTCGGGGGTTCGAATCCCCCCTCGGGCATGGATATTTGTGCCGTCCTTAGTTGTAAGTAGTTCATAAGTAGTTTGTAAGTTTAGGGACTGATGACCCCGTAGTTAAGTCCCATAGACTCTACAAACATTTGAACATTTGATTTTTTTTTTATGTAGCAGTAACTGAGGACAGTGCACACTCCTCTCCACTTCCTTCTTTCCAGATGGGTGTAGCTCATTCTTATGCATTTGAAGTCTTTATTAATAACAAAAGCCGCATTGTAGCACTAATTTCGAAGCATAAAAATGTGGGTGGAATCCATTGCACCCCAGGGAAATGAAATCTAATATACTTCAGACAATACATTCAAACCTAACCTAACTTTCTCCTTTAAACAGACCAAGTGACAAACTATATCGGAATGTCGGATGCAGTGTGACCACGCCGTCGGTCTATGTTTTCAGTCGAACTCGGTCGACAGCGTCTGACGACGGTCTGTCGGTGCCACTGTGAACACGGCCTCAGACTGCAACAAATCCAAGCGGTCTCCAAGAATTATTTGTTACACGTGCAATATTCGAAAAGTGCGCGATGAACATCCTGAAAGCTGCTCTACACAATATAAAAAATTTTCCTTTAAAAGCCCAAAACAGTGTCAAAAAGATCGGCAATTAGTTTATGATTACATCAGCAGAATGGTATTGAAGGCACTCATGTGCTTCGTAAGGCCAGTTAAAACTGCAAGATAATACGGACAGGGGTCAGCATTTTCATTTTTCGAGATGCAATCTACTCCTCAGCCACATTATACCCTGTAATTTAGTTCTGTCACCAACGCCAGTGAGGCTTCGTCACCGAAAACACTAAGACCACGACCTAGAACAGCTCGTTTTGCCGCGCGACTTGCTAGCGATGTTAACGGAGAGGTGAAGAGGGAAATTCCCGCAAGTAGTGCGGGAACAAGCGGACGCATTTGCCCACCCTGACGTAGCGTATCTTAAAGTTCGACATAGTTTGATGTTTTGATGGAGAAGGTTTTTACGCTCCAAAAATGTCAAATATCTATCGGACCTACCTGCTGGGTTACTAGTCTGTAGCAACACCCATGCACGAGGGGGGGGGGGGGGGGCGGGGACAAACCCTGAAACCCCAGACGGTGAACAGCCTCGCGCACTACAGCATGGCGCTCCAATGCGCACGGCTAATCCGCCGCGGCTTTCTACACTCCGCAATTCACCGTGGTGTGCATGGCGGCGGGATATCTCAGGTGTCGGGGAGGGAGGGGGGGGGGGGGTTCGAGCACCTCTGCTGCATATCGTAGTTTACCAGTCTCGCGTGTGGCATATTGTTCAGTTAGTCATCTGACCTAGTCATGGTTATGTCGCCATCATACACAATACTACATCGTTCCACGTGTTTCATCTTAAAATTAAGATTGTAATGAAGTTTGTTTTGTTTTAACGGCCAAAATCCCTAATGACTGGTACAATGTACCAAAGACCTACCCTACCTCATTCACTTCATACTTTGACTGTGGTTTTTCAGAGTATATCCCGTAGCAGCTGTAAATACCAGCTCCGCTTGGCTGCGGCCCATTTTATCGTGTAGTGAACGAGCAGCATTCACGAAACCAAACTGAAGTAGATCAAAATGTGTAGTGAAATAGAGATAATTGTCCGTTGTTTTGATCAGAGTAACATTCAAATCATCGAAGCATTAGCGACGCCGATAATGACGTACCTGGTCAATGCCTATTTATTTATTTATTTACTCGTGTTCCGTTGACCCATTAAGGAAGAGAATTTTACATAAGAATGGTACTGCAACGCTACTTGTTCGTGGTCGGTATTAGGCCTGTTCGTTTCAAACACGACCCTCAACGGAAGCAGTTCACACAGACAACATGTACACGTAGTTTATTGGCATGTTTTTTAGTCTAGGGGCTGGTTGTGTGGCGCTGCATTAAACTTAAAGCCTATATCGAGTACCATCTGTTCATTTTTCAAATGTGTCCTTCGCGATCACACAGAAGGTGGGTCCAGGTTGTAGGCCGCAATCGGGAACTCTGAGGAATTGGTACAGACATCGAACCATTAGTCAGATGTGTATTCTAGAATTAGGACTTAAATACAACAAGTACAGCAGCTATCCTATTTAGATATTGAAAGGTATTTCGATGAGTGCTGGTCGCCGTCCGAAGGTCTTCTGGCGTGGGGTCTTCTTTCACTGCCTAGCAAGACGCTGGCGGCGCCCCCATCGGCCGTGGCTTCGCGGGGCGCTCTCTGTGGCGGCCCGCGAAGGTGATGTTGCCAACCTATCTCAGCTATCGATATAGCACCCCTCCCCCCTTCGGAAGCCATGGCCGACGCGTCTCGGTACACTGGGCGCTGACGGCCGTGGGGTAGAGGGAGCCGGGTGGAGACCACTGATGGAGCCCGGCGTCGGACTGCTAGCGGGGGACGCCCGGCTCGCGCGCCCGGATCTCACCGCGAGCGCCCACCGTAAACCCCGCGAGGAAACCGGCGGCGGCGCGCGTCTCCACGTCCGGCGTGCGGCAGGTGTGAGGGACGCCCCACGAGGGCGTCGACTTCCATCGGGCGAACAGCCGTCGGAGGAGCAGGCGCCGGACCGGGAGGCGCCGACGGCTGAGGCGACGGCGGCAGTGTGGGACGTCCACATCCATAGGCTCCTGGGACGGAGGCGTGGCGGCCGCGCTCTGGAGCGGCGGCGGCGGCAGCTGCTGCTGCTGCTGCTGCTGGACAGTAGACTCCACGGCTGGAAACAGAGCCCGCGCCAGAAACACCGAGACGGAGCTGATTGCGGTGCCGCTTCTGCAAGCCGCGCGCAGTACTAACTAAGAACATTGCGCGGCCGAGGCGGCGAGCAATTGTGCCGTGCTGCCAACGCTGGCGCGTGCCATAAGAGCGAAACCAAACAGGCGCGCCAGCACGAAGAGGCGACGACGGAGCCGACAGCACGAACCCCGAGCTGCGTGGCCGTGGGTGTAGCAAATTAAGCAGAGTGCGATGCGTCCGGCCGTGCAAAAGTTCCGCCGGCGAGGAGCCATTGTAAGGCTGCGACTGATAGGTAGTCAGGAAGATGAGCAAGGCGTCATCGCGGGAATGATCATGCCTGAGCCGGGTCATGTGATCTTTAAACGTCCGCACGAGACGTTCCGCGGCACCGTTCGATGAAGGGTGAAGGGTGAAGGGTGAAGGGTGAAGGGTGAAGGGTGAAGGGTGAAGGGTGAAGGGTGAAGGGTGAAGGGTGAAACGGCGCGCTAGTGACGTGTTCGATACCCTGGCTCCGACAGAAGGAAAAACTCTGACGATGAAAACTGTGGGCCATTATCAGTGACGATCGTTTGTGGCAGACCTTCGAGGCAAAATATTGACCGTAGAACCTTAACGGTGGCACTTGCCGTGGTCGAAGACATAGGCACCACAAACGGGAAATTACTGTAAGAATCCACTAACATTAACCAACGAGAATTCCAAAAAGGTCCCGCAAAATCGACATGAAGACGCTGCCAGGCCCCGGTTGCTTTCGGCCACGAAAAGAAACGGCGCGGTGGAGCGGACTGGTGCTCTGCACAAACGCGACAACGGGACGTCATACGCTGTATGTCCCCGTCGATGCCCTTCCACGTACAATGGCTTCGTTCGGACTACACCCCAATGGCCCTCGTGCAGAAGTCGCAAGACCTGTGCGCGTAACGACGTTGGCACAACCACTCGCAACTGATCCGCTCCGCTGCGGAGCAAGATGACACCGTCTTGCAACGAGAGCTCATTACGGTGCGCAAAAAATCGGCGAACTTCGGAGTCAGCAATGTGCTTCGAAGATCGGGGCCAACCCGAACGAAGATAATGTACTAAAAGGTTCAGTGTCGGATCGGCGGCGGTAGCCCGTGCCACCGTCCGAGAATCAAGAGGAAAAGATGCAAGCCAGTCGGAAACCTGGGCGTCGAGCGCAAAACAAGACGCCGGCGACGAATCAAAATCTGGATCAGAGCCCACTGGAAGGCGGGATAAGACATCCGCGTTGGCGTGTTTCGACGACGGGCGATACAAAATTTCATAATTGTAAGAAGACAAAAGCAGAGCCCAGCGTTGCAATTTATGAGCAGTCGTTTCCGGGAGAGGTTTGTGAGGGTGAAACAACGATTGAAACGGTTTGTGGTCTGTAACAAGAAAATATTTCCGACCATATAAATAATGGTGGAACTTCGTGACACCATATACCAGAGCAAGCGCCTCCTTCTCTATCTGAGAGTACCTGCGCTGTGCAACAGTAAGCAACTTGGACGCAAAAGCAATTGGACGATCCTGTTGTCCAATCCGGTGTGACAAAACAACGCCAATCCCATAGGCTGAGGCATCGGCAGCAAAGACCACAGGAAGCGAAGGATCAAAATGAACTAAACATCTGTCACTCAAGAGTTCCCGTTTTAAGGTTCGAAAAGCAGCGTCACATTCAGGTGTCCATTGAAAAGGAACATTCCGTTTCCGAAGACGATGTAAGGGTGCAGCGATTTGAGCAGCATTTGGAATAAATTTGGAATAAATTTGGAATAAATTTGGAATAAATTTGGAATAAATTTGGAATAGTAATACAATTTACCGAGCACAAATTGCAATTCCCGAAGATTCTTGGGAGTCGGCAAATTCTTGATAGCAAGTAGATGCGTCTGCAGGGGATGTACACCCTGCCCATTAATGCGATGACCCAGATAATCAATTTCTGTTTGAAAAAGACACATTTGTCCTTATTACAGCGGAGGCCCGCTTCCGACAACACTTCAAATAACGAACGAAGATTTCTCAAATGTTCGTCAGGGGTACGACCAGCAACCAAAATATCGTCCAAATACATCGAACAATAGGGAACCTTGGCGGTCAACTGTGTTAAAAACCGCTGGAAAATAGCAGGAGAAGATGCGCAACCAAAAGGCAATCGCAAAAACTTAAATAAACCAATAGGAGTATTGATAAACATTCTGCGATATCTCATCTAAAGGCACTTGCAAATAAGCATCTTTTAAATCAATTTTAGAAAAGTACTTTCCCGCCCCGAGTTGGTCCACGAGTTCTTCTGGGCGTGGAAGCGGGAATGTGTCCACAACCAGTTGAGGATTAACTGTCTTCTTAAAATCGGCGCAGATACGGAGCCGACCAGACGGCTTACGGACAATCACTATGGGGGAGGCCACTGACTGGCTGCAATAGGTTCTATAACGCCGTTGAGTTGCCATTCTGAAAGTTCAAATGCCACTTGGTCCTGCAGGGCGAGAGGCACACGGCGCGCCCGACAAAACTGGGGTTGGGCCGATTCCTTGAGTGTCACTTGTGCAATAAACTTGGTTGTTCTACCAAGGCCGTCTGTGAAAAGTACAACTAAGTCTTTGCACAATTTATCTAAGCTGTCGGTGGGCACACACGATTGAACAGTCAGCACATTTTCCTGTATACTCATGTTGAACAAGTCGAATAAATCTAGTCCAAAAATGTTTGTTGAATCTTCCGAACACAGTACATGGAAAGTCACTGTCTGCGTACAATTTCGGTACTTTGCAGGCAAGCTACATTTACCGAGTACCTTTATAGTGTCCCCATTGTATGCTGACAAGTGTACAGAAGTTGCTTGCAACGGAGGTTGGCCCAGCAATTTGTAAGTGCGATAATTTAGTAACGAAAGTGACGCTCCCGTATCTAACTAATTCCACAGGCAAGTTTTGAATCTGAACGTTCACAAGCAATTTATTGTTCTTACGAAGCAATGGGGTCTGTTCACTTTTATTGGACACTGCAACACGAGAGTTGTCTGAGAGAACATTTATGAAATGCTCGTTCACTGTACTAGAAGTGATTAAATTTGTAGACGGCTCACCAGGTGCCTGTCGCTGTCTTTGTAAACACACCGATTGTACATGTCCTTGCTTTCCACACGCAAAACACTGAGCATTTCGCGAGGGGCAGTCACTTCGTTTATGTTTGGACAAACAACGTGGACAAGATTTTCTAACATTACGAGTTGTGTCCGTGTGGCTCTGGCGCTTGTCTTTCTAACGTAAGGCGTCCGAGCGGGAAGTCTGTGGCAGTTTCCGCGAACTATGTTTATTGCCTCGGCGGACGCTGCGGCCGTTGTGGGGAGCTGTGAGTCGCTCATTTTGTGCCACTACACTACACACGTGAGGCGAGTCAAAACACTGGGTAGCTAATTCACATGCGTCCTGATGATCAATAATAGTCAATACTTGTAAGGAGGGATTACTGTATTGTAAAATTTTGTCCCTAACTTTGTGATCTGTCACATTTTGTGTTACCGCGTCCCTGATCATAGAATCTGCATAGGAAGCACCACACACGCACTTAAATTGACATTTTTTTGTCATTCCCTGCAGTTCTGTCACCCATTGGCGATACGTCTGATTTTCCTTTTTTCGAAGTCTAAAAAAACTGATAACGGGCGGCCGCTACATGCACGTGGTCTGAATAGTACTTTGAAAGGGCGTCTACTAAGGTGGAAAACTGTACTTGATCGGGTTTATTATCCGGGAACAGCTTTTCAGCAATCGCGAAGACTTGGGGGCCACACCACAACAAAAAATGAATTTTGTCAGTACCTGGTACGTGCTGGGAGATAAAATGTTGCTCCAACTGCTGAACATATTTTTCCCAGTCCTCCTTGTGTTCGTTGAAGGGACGGAAAGACGGCACGACCTTAGATGTGGTGGCTGCTGGCTGCTGTTGCGACAGTTGCTGTGCTTGAGCCTGCAGTACTTGAGACAGTAGTCCTTGCAGGGCTGCTGTTTGCTGCGCATGTGCCTGAATAACAGAATAAATCAACAATTGTAGGTGACGCGTTGTCTGGCTGGGACAGTTGGGGAAGCCCGGCAGAAACTGTGGGTGGGGGAGCAGTCATGCTTACAAAATCTTACAAACAACAACAAAAAGAAACACGCATTCCCTAGCAATATAACAAATTTCTTAACTATTTTCCAACAACAAAATTAACCAACATGCCAGAGCATTTAACGAAGACCAAGACAACAAACCCTATTGGCACGTGTGTGCGTGTTGTCGCAATGCTTGCGAAAAATTTTACCACTTGAGCAACGTCGGCGAGGCAATGCAGTGCACTACTTACAATACAGCCAATTACAATAGTATCTACAATCCCATCCTCGTCGCCATATTTCTGTTGTGTCCTTCGCGATCACACAGAAGGAAGGTGGGTCCAGGTTGTAGGCCACAATCGGGAACTCTGAGGAATTGGTACAGACATCGAACCATTAGTCAGATGTGTATTCTAGAATTAGGACGATACATAACTTAAATACAGTTAAGTACAGCAGCTGTCCTATTTAGATATTGAAAGGTATTTTGATGAGTGCTGGTCGCCGTCCGAAGGTCTTCTGGCGTGGGGTCTTCTTTCACTGCCTAGCAAGACGCTGGCGGCGCCCCCATCGGCCGTGGCTTCGCGGGGCGCTCTCTGTGGCGGCCTGCGAAGGTGCTGTTGCCAACCTATCTCAGCTATCGATATAGCATCAAATATCCACAAAATCTCATAATTCGGTGGGCGATCAAATGAAATTAAAACTATCCCTGCATTAAAAATAAATAAATAAATAAAAATGTATCTCACGATCACAACTGGCTCCTAGCCGCGCAGATGCTTCTTCCATCGCTGCAGACCAAAAAGACCCTGTTTCCGTTTTAATCTTGTCCCACCCAAATACTTTTTCATGTGACCACTGCTCAGTTCAATCGACAACGTAATACTCGGCCACCGATATTACAAGTGTACAATTTTAAGTTGTACTTATTACATTAAAACCATAATTTTTAAGTAGCGTAGCAAACTTTCCATAATATAATTAATTTAATTTATAATAAATGAACTCTACTTTTGATGTCTAACTTCGTCATTATTATTACTATTAAATATTCTCAAAGTTGATCTTATGCAGTTCTTAAGAATACCTTAACTCAGTAAGCCATTCAGTCTTTTTTTTTTGTATGGCATCAACTGCATATTTCGTAATGCCATCGAACAATACCGCAGTTGAATTTCAATAAGCATTACTTCGGTAAAGGCTGGGAGGCCTCGGCCAGCAGTCATTTGTTTTTTGGAAGCAGTGTTGCCAAGTTAGTGGTTTTTCCTACTAAATCTGGTGGTTTTGAGTACTTACCAAGTGGGCAAATTTGGCATCTAGTGGCTAGCGGAAATTATGTTTGATTTTTAAAATAATTCGGTGGTTTTATGGAAAAATTATTTTTTAAAACACTTGATGAATGCAGCATTCAGTAACATAATTATTTATTTGTCTAACGTCTCGTAGCTCCTGACGATTTTATATCAGCTAAACATTTATAATATCGCCTACATTATTCTGTCCACTCCCATGAACTACAGACATTGCCGAGTTGGGGTGGCTTGCGTGCCTCAACGATACAGATAGCCGTACCGTAGGTGCAACCACAGCGGAGGGGTATCTATGGAGAGGCCAGACAAACGTGTGGTTCCTGAAGAGGGGCAGCAGCCTTTTCAGTAGTTACAGGGGGAACAGTCTGGATGATCGACTGAGCTGGCCTTGTAACATCAGCTAATGTGGCTTTGCCACACAGCTACTGCGAACGGCTGAAAGCAAGGGGAAACTACAGCCGTTACTTTTCCCGAGGACATGTAGCTCTACTGTATGAACATATGATGATGGCATCCTCTCGGGTAAAATATTCCGGAGGTAAAATAGTCCCCCATTCGTATCTCCGGGCGGGGACTACTCAGGAGGATGTGAAAATGTTCAAATGTTTGTAGAGTCTATGGGACTTAACTACGGGGTCATCAGTCCCTAAACTTACAAGCTACTTATGAACTAACTACAACTAAGGACGGCAGAAATATCCATGCCCGAGGGGGGATTCGAACTCCCGACCCTAGTGGCCGTGCAGACCGTGACTGAAGCGCCTCAGTCCCCTCGGCCACAGCGGCCGGCAAGGATGTGATCATCAGGAAAGACAACACTGGCATTCTACGGATCGGAGCGTGGAATGTTAGATCCCTTAATCGGGTAGGGAAGCTAGAAAATTTAAAAAGGCAAATGGATAGGTTGAAGTTAGATATAGTGGGGATTAGTGAAGTTCGGTGGAAAGAGGAACAGGATTTCTGTCAGGCGAGTACAGGATTATAAATACAAAATCAGTTGGGGGTACTACAGGAGTAGGTCTGAATATGAATAAGAAAATAGGAATGCGGGTAAACTATTATGAGCAACACAGTGATCGCATTATTGTAGTCAAGACCGACCACAGTAGTACAGGTTTATATGCCAACTAGCTCTGCCGATGATGAGGAGATCGAAGAAATATACGAGGAGCTAAAGGAAATTATTCAAACAATTAAGGGAGAGGAAAACTTAATTGTTATGGGAGACTGGAATTCGGTAGTAGGACAAGGAAGGGAAGGGAAGATAGTAGGTGAATATGGTCTGGGCAAAAGGAATGAAAGAGGAAGCCGCCTGGTAGAATTTTGCACGGAACATAATTTAGTTATAACAAACACCTGGTTTAAGAATCACAAAAGAAGGTTGTATATGTGGAAGAGACCAGGAGACACCGGGAGATACCAGATAGATTTTATAATGGTAAGACATAGATTTCGAAACCAGGTTTTACAGTGTAAGACATACCCAGGGGCAGATATAGACTCGGACCATAACTTGTTGGTTATGAACTGTAGGCTGAAACTGAAGAAACTGCAAAAACGTAGGAAAATAAGGAGATGGGACCTGGATAAATTGAATGAACCTGAAGTTCTCAGGAATTTCAGAGGGAGCTTTAGGCAACAATTGACAGAAACAGGGGAAAATAAAACAGTAGCGGAGGAATGGGTAGCATTGAGAGATGAAATAGTGAAGACAGCAGAGGACAAAATAGGTAGGAAGGCAAGACCTACAAAAAATCCTTGGATATCACAGGAGATACTAAATTTAATCGATGAAAGGAGAAAATATAAAAATGCAGTAAATGAAACAGGCAAAATGGAGTACAGACGACTAAGAAATGAGATTGACAGGAAGTGCAAAATGGCTAAGCAGGAGTGGCTAGAAGGCAAATGCAAGGATGTAGAAGAATGTATAAATAAGGGGAAAATAGATACAGCCTACAGGAAAATAAAAGAAACATTTGGAGATAAGAAAAACAGCTCTATGAATATAAAGGACTCTGATGGAAAACCAGTTCTCAGCAAAGAAGGGAAAGCTGAAAGGTGGAAAGAGTATATAGAAAGGCTCTATGGAGGAAATGAACTTAGCGGCAATATTGTAGACAGGGCAAAAGAAGTAGATGAGGATGAAATAGGAGATACTATACTGAGAGATGAATTTGACAGAGCACTGAAAGACCTAAGTCGAAACAAGGCCCCCTGGAGTAGCCATGACAAAATTGTTTCACCTCGTGTGTAAGATGTATGAGACAGGTGAAGTACCCTCAGACTTAAAGAAAAATGTTATAATCCCCATTCCAAAGAAAGCAGGTGCAGTCAGGTGTGAAAACTACAGAACCATCAGTTTAATAAGTCATGGTTGCAAAATTTTAACACGAATTATTTACAGAAGGATGGAAAAGCTGGTAGAAGCCGACCTCGGGGAAGATCAGTTTGGGTTCAGGAGAAATGTAGGAACTCGGGAGGCAATACTCACTTTACGGCTTATCCTAGAAGATAGATTAAGAAAAGGCAAACATACATTTCTAGCTTTTGTAGATTTGGAGAAGGCTTTTGACAACGTTGATTGGAATAAACTCTTTCAAGTTCTGAAGCAATCAGGACTAAAATATAGGGAGCGTAAGGTTATTTACAACTTGTTCAAAAACCAGACAGCGGTTGTCAGAGTTGAAGGGCATGAAAGGGATGCAGTGGTTGGGAAGGGAGTAAGACAGGGTTGTAGCCTTTCTCCAAGGTTGTTCAATTTGTACATTGAGCAAGCTATAAAGGAAAGCAAAGAGAAATTTGGTGAAGGAATTAAAGTTCAGGGGGAAGAATTAAAAACACTGCGTTTTGCCGACGACATAGCAATTCTGTCAGATACAGCAAAGGACCTGGAAGAGCAAGTGAACGGAATGGACAGTGTGCTGAAAGGTGCATATAAGATGTAGATTAACAAGAGCAAAACTAGGGTAATGGAGTGCAGTCTAAGAAAATCAGGTGATGCTGAAGGAATTAGATTAGGCAACGAAGCAATAAAGTAGGTAGATGAGTTTTGTTACTTGGGCAGTAAAATAACAAATGATGGTCGCAGTACAGTGGATATAAAATGCAGAATGGCAATGGGTAGAAAAGCGTTCTTGAAAAAGAGAAATTTGTTAACATCGAATATTGATTTAAGCCTAAGGAAGTCCTTTCTGATGGCATTTGTATGGAGTGTTGCCTTGTATGGGAGTGAAACATGGACGATAAACAGTGCGGACAGGAAGAGGATTGAGGCTTTTGAAATGTGGTGCTACAGAAGAATGCTGTGGACAGAATTGGGGAGAAAAGAAATTGCTGGCGTACCTTGATTAAACGAAGGGATAGATTTGTAGGGCACATTCTTAGACATCAAGGAATTATGAACTTAGCGTTGGAGGGAAGTGTGTGGGGTAAAAACCGCAGAGGAAGACCAAGAGACGGATACAGTAAGCAGATTCAGACAGATGTACGTTGCCGTTCTTATGTGGAGATGAAGAGGCTTGCTCAGGATTGGGTATTGTGGAAAGCTGCATCAAACCAGTCTCGGGACTGAAGACAACAACAACAACAACAACAACAACAACATTGTTCTGTATTTGTTCACCATTTTTGTGCGCCCATATTGTTATGCACACTTTATATAATCATGTCAAAAACATATGTTATAATTTACAAGATATAAAACAGGACAACAAAATACAGAAAGAGATGTTGCAAAAGTAGTACTAATAAATATTCATGTGCATGCATACTACATATTATGTGGACACGGTTACAGGGCAATTAGATAAGTTTACCACTTTTCCCCATGAAAATACGGGACACGTGTCATTTGACCAACCTCCAACGATAATATTATATCTTTCTTTATTATAATTAAAGTAAAAGCAGCTTGATCTGAATACCAACGATTAGGTTTCATGATAACACTTTAATAAAGCGTGTTTGCACTGGCAATATTATACATTTTTAAATGCATGTTTCATAGAAACACTGTAACAGAAATTGTTAGGAAGTATAGAAAGGAAATAAAAATTTCGACCAGCAACTTTTCAATTTTGATTAAAAAAAATTAAAATAAAATAAAATCTGCTCTAGCTTTAAACACAAGGGATAAATTGAATTTTCTCATCGTTTTGGTTACTCGTCATACTCAGTACTTCAAATAATTACAATATAAAGGTTTCGTTAAACGTACGAATAAAATCTGGTTGTTAATAAGCTTTTTAGTGGGAAATCCCGTTTCACTGTTGGCAACACTATATGGAAGCAGCCAGTATTGGCAATACTATTTGAGGAAGTCATTGTTACTGTACCTGCCTTTCAGGCTTTCAGTGTTTTGCGATCTGACTTTTGAGTATTTTGTATTCTCTGCTACCTTGTTAAAATGAGTGATGTTACAGTTGCTAGCCCATCTCGGCAATATCCTACATCGCCATCGGATAGGCCTACAATTTCAGTTTCGTATACAGACAACATTTAAAGCGCCTTTGCAGCACACACTTGTCAGCAGAGAAAAAAAAAAAAAAAAAAAAAAAAAAAAAAAAAAAAAAAAAAAAAAAAAATAAGTGGGGTCAACAGAAGACGGTACCACCCGTCGGTTTTGTCCCATACGTCAGCGTGTTGTACCAATCGAAACATTGACAATTTTCCGTTTTACGAATGTGACATTACTTTTTACAATACAAGCTGATGAATTTACGTTCACCCATCCACTTACCCGACCCCCCATGTAGTAATTAATAAACACTAATCACATAAAACGATGATTCGTAACGGCAACTGCTTGGCAAAAGTGTTGCAAATTAATTTATTTTTTTATTTTATTTTATTATATTTTTTTTGTTGCTTCTAATGGAAAGTTTTGTTTTATGAGTATTGCTTTGTGTCTTGAATCTTGTTTTCAGCGTTTTTTATACCGTTTAGTATGCCCCGACAAAGACATCATGGGTCATAGAACAAGGTTGGTATCGAGTCTTTAAGTATTGCCGAAAAGTGGCACACACATCTTTCTGCGTTTACAGTGGATAAAATTAACGGGAAGACTTTGGTGTGGCACGCCCAACCTTCCCTTCTGTTAAGTTCCGTACCTTCTCGCCATTGTGGTGGCAAGCATTTTACATGAATTTCTTGCAATACCATTTTAACACACCATGAGGAGACCATATTATTCGAAATTTCCAGTTGATAAGTTGGTTATATTGTGCATTCAAGTAAAAGGGAATAATAAAAATATAGAACGATTACAAGATAAAGGAAGTTCATTTTATTTGTTAGTAATTGACAATGATAATAAACATTAATCAAAAGGGTTAGAGTGGCTGGTGAGTACTTAGATCAGTAGGCTGACCGCTGATAGTCACTAGAAAATATAAAAATAGGTGTTTAAACACAAACTTTCAGAAACTGGTCCCTTTGCCATGTAGAATATTGGGGGAGGGAAAAGCGGATAGAAGGGAAGATTAACTCAAACCTTGGTTGTGAGGTTGTGTGACTATTGGTAGTACTGGGCAGATGTAAGTACTAGAAAGTCACTCTATTTCTTTTGAATGTTTTTTTTTTTTTTTTTTTTTTTTGCTTATCAGGGGAGAATTTCTGTTAGTTTCATGATAATAAACAGATTAACAGATAAATGTCAGTAATGACACAAAACAATAGTAGAATAGTAAAAATGTTCAAATGTTTGTAGAGTTTATGGGTCTTAACTACGGGGTCATCAGTCCCTAAACTTACAAACTACTTATGAACTAGCTACAACTAAGGATGGCACAAATATCCATGCCCGAGGGGGGATTTGAACCCCTGACCGTAGTGGCCGTGCAGACCGTGACTGGAGTGCCTCAGTCCCCTTGGCCACCGCGGCCGGCAGTAGAATAGTAACACAGTGCCACATATAAAGTTTGTTATTAAGTTTACAGTCTGTAATTTTCATAAGAAATATAGCCTAGAGGTCATTCGTCATACACTGAATGCACTCATGAGAATAATAAATTGCTATAGTGGTTATCCATCTCAAAAGACTAGTTTAAATTTATTTAATGACATCCTGTAGGCACCTTCACTTACTTTGTTGAAGAGATGAGCCCAAGATGTTTGTAAATGTTTTGTGTCCTCAAGAGCCTAGTATATGGTACATTTATATAAATGATATGCCTTCAAGTATAACAGGTGATTGTAAAATATTTTTGTTTGCTGATGATACCAGCTTGGTAGTGAAGGATGTTGCTCGTAATATTAAGACAGTATCAAATAATGCAGTTCAAGAGATAAGTTCATGGCTAGTAGAAAACAAGTTGATGTTAAATCACAGTAAAACTCAGGTTTTACAATTTCTAACACATAATTTGACGAAAGCTGACATTCTGATTACACATAATGGCCATGTGATAAGTGGGACTGAACAGTTCAAATTTCTAGGTGTTCATATAAACAGTAAGCTGTCATGGAAAGCCCATGTTCAGGATCTTGTTCCAAAACTAAATTCCGCTATATTTACCATTAGAACAATATCTGAGATAAGTGATTTTTCAACACGGAAAGTAGTCTATTACGCTTACTTTCACTCACTTATGACGTACGGCATTGTTTTTTGGGGTAACTCGCCTGATGCAAAAAGGATATTTCTGGCTCAAAAACGGGCGGTTCGAGCAATATCTGGTGTAAGTTCGCGAACGTCATTTCGACCCCTTTTCAGTAGTCTTGGAATTTTGACTCTGGCGTCACAATACGTGTTTTCTTTAATGTCGTTTGTTGTTAATAATACCAGCTTATTCCTACGAGTTAGTAGCTTTCATTCGGTGAATACTAGACAGAAGTCTAATCTACATTTGCATCACACCACCTTAACACTTGTGCAGAAAGGGGTACAGTATTCTGCGGCATCCATTTTCAATAAGCTGCCACAAGAACTAAAGAATCTTAGCACTAATCCACACGCTTTCAAATCTAAATTGAAGAGTTACCTCATGGCTCACTCCTTTTATTCTGTCGAGGAACTCCTAGAAAAGTTAAACACTTAAGCTAATTTATTTTTTCTTTATTGATTCTTTTCACTTTCTTAAGATTGTCGTGTGCTAAGGACTATTTAAAATTTTTTCCATTACCATTCTTGTGTAACAATTAATGTATTGACTTGTTCCATGACCATGGAGTCTCACTCCTCAATTGGGTCCTATGGAACAGAAAAAACCAATAAATAATAAATAAACATAATTTAAATTGTATATCTATGTCTTGTGTTATGAGCATGTATTGCCCTCCTTATTTCAGCTTTACTTAGATTCTCTTCAGTGAACAAAAGGCAGTAAGAGATAAAACATTATTATATTTACTTCTTTAAAATTGTATCGACATGATTCGTGTGAGCTCATGTCATGCAGTGCACCTTGTAGATATCTTTTGCCATTTAATATCTCTTCTGAACATATGGGATTACCACAGAAAAGTATTCCATAACTTGAGCAGCTTTACACTTGCAGGCATTATTGTCGTTGTTCTTATACTTTGTTAACCTGATTTCTGATATGTAGGCCTATTTACTGTTTACCTGCCTTTATGTAGTAGCTTTGTATCATAATTTGTATATTTATCATAATATATCATTACTAGGAGTCTGATTCATTTTCAGCTAAGCAACTTCATGTGTTGCATTGTTCCCTAAAATCACTGAAGATGAATTCCAGGATGATTTGCTGTTTCCTCCTCCATTCTCACCCACCATGCATATATGGTCCTTGTGACCTTATTGGTGGTGGCTCATCAAACACCAATATTCTTTTCCTTTCCTTTTTTATGCATTACACTTGTTTCTTCCATGGGGACACATGTGAGGCAATGGCTTCTATATTCCAAATATGGTTGCAGATAGTATGGTTGTTCAACAGTTAGTTACTGTTACCCTTCTTTGATTTTGTTAGTGATTTGCTGTACTGTGGCCAGTGTACTTCCAATTTCAATTACACATGACACTTGACTTCTTTCTTCAGCATCTTGTTGCACATGGCAGTTAACATACATACTCCGGACTTGTTGGCACATAAAAAGCCTCCATGGTTTTGAAGGTGGAGTACCCTATCTGTTGGGCACTTGCAGCCTGTGAGAAAATAAACTGATGTTTCACATCTTTATACCTTCCGAATGCTCAACATAGTAACATCAGCCCAAGATTTCATGACAGTTTAGACACACATCTTATATCCCATGGCAACTGATGACTGACACTCTCTCCCTCCAACACAGCACCTAACTATTATTCAGTTGATTATGGGTTCATAAGGTGTGTGTGCTTTTGTGTGTGTGTTGTGTAAGTGCACGCGTGTATGCACATTTGAGTTTCTTAGAAGTGACGACTAAAATGCAAATAATTAAATATGCTTCCTTATGTGAGTTGCAAGAGTGTAGCATTATACAATATTGTGTACGTAGTAGATACCTAACTTCAAAAAGTTTAAATAAGCTAGGCTATGTGTAAAATGGTCATTTATTGTGATATATATAATAAGTACACTTTACAGCTCACTGCATAGACGTAATGCTGAACTCACAGGCATATATAAAAGACACACACATACAATGCTTAAGCTATCAGACATGGCCTTCTTCATAATAAAGAACATTCACACTTCACAGTCACACAACCGCCATCTCCAGCTGCCGCTCTCTGATTCAGAGACGACAGTTGTGTGACTGTGACATATGCCTATGTGATTGTGTGAATGTTCTTTATTCTGAAGAAGGCCATGGCTGATAGCTTAAGTGTTGTATGTGTGTGTCTTTTTTATGTGCCTGTTGCAGCTCATCATTACGTCTTTGCAGTGAGTTGTAAACTGTCATTATATTGTTGAATTCCAACCTGGAGTTTCAATTATTAGATCTTCTCATATATACATTTACAACAATGAGAAACTATGTGTACCCTTTATAACATACTGGTATGCACATTGACATGGTTAACGGTTATAGTTTATATATATATTGTGTTGCAAATCATATCAGCTTTGATTTTTTAGGATTCTGTATGAGTTGTTTGGGTTTTCTGAATATTTTATGTCACATTGAATCAGTACAACACAATGAGTGTGTTCAGTTGTGGAATGACACGAATTATTAACAGTACAACTAACTCATATTTAATGTATGAATTTTATCTGATTTGAAAGTTATCTTGATTGTGTTTGTTTTTCAGGTTTTGGAAGATTTGCTGAAGAAATTAGGTATTGAGCATGTGGTCTGGTGTAAGGACAAGGTTGGCAATTATTTTGAGGTAAGCATTTCTCTTTCTTTTTCAGACTGTTAACTGAAACTTATTGAAGTAACTTCATGAGAGTAGAATGACCAGCACTAACAGTGGTACAGGCACATCTGATACGAGTTACAAACAACAGTTCACTGAAAATTACACAGTGAGAAAAAGCAAACAAGTTAAGTTGAACAGAGCTGTGTATGTTTTTGAGTAGATTGTGTATGAACGTAGGCTTTGAGTAGAGCCCACGCAGTGAGCTCTGTTTGTCAGAGGCACTAACCATAGATGCTTATAGTGATCGCCAGTGTTCAGGCCCCCAGCACAAACATGACAGACAAAGAGGCCTGTAAAAGTTGATCCAGGACTCAAAACAGCAGGATTTACAAGATACCATGTGAGTGTCGCTGCCATTATATTGGGCAAACTGTTCACACTCTGGAGCAATGCTGGAAAGAACATAAGAGGTGCTTATGTCTTTGCTACCTGAAAAAATCAGCCATGGTGGAACATTCTTTAGAAAATTGACACCGAATTCTTTTCAATGAAATGTCTGTCATTTCTAAAACAAAAGGATATTCAGATAGTGATCTAAAGAAGGCAACTGAAATTAAAATGTCAGAGAACAATGTTATATTTGTTCAGGAAGTCAAGGTAATGCATCTGCATTATCATGTTGGGCCATAAGCTGAAAAGAATCTCATAGTTGAACCCAGAACTGAATGTGATGTATGTTTTCATCTGGCAACCATGCGAGGAGACTTAAGAGGATTACCAATATCATGCAGCCAATGATTACGTGAAACTTGGTTCTGTACAAAAGAATGTGAATTTTTTCAGTGCATAAAAAAAGTCCTAAAGCATTCACTAATTATAACATTGGTTTGAACATCACAGCACTTTAGTAGGTATGGTCCCATTTGGAGGTGGTATGCCATTGCCTTCCTCTGATATTTGAACTGATTTACCCAGCCAGTTATAGGAGGACCTTCAGTTTAACATGAAATCCAAACCACAGTGCAACTCAGCATTTTTTCACATCAACAGCATACCCAATAGCTAAGGCTAAAGCTTCATTCTCAATCTGAGGGTACTGACAATGTGCCAGAGTCAAAGTGTTCAATGCATAGGTCACTCTGGCCCAGCTGTATACTTTCTGTGCTAGCTAGTTCTCTCCAACCCATATTGTGTGACATTGGTAAGTAATAGCAAGTGCTTAACTGGTTGCAAAGTTACTAAACAAGGGGCAGATTGTAGCATGTGTTTTGAGAGTGGAAAAGGTACACCTGCATGCTGATGACCAGGAAAATGTGGCTCCTTTGTAAAGCAGAGCTTGTACTAGCTGTGCTATGGATGCAGGAACTTATGATAGCAGGCAAGTTTGCTTAGAAAAGTCTGGAGCTGTTTGGCCAGTGTACGCCTTGCAGATAAAGATAGCAGAAACATCCTGTTGTAAAGGTTTAAAGCCCTCATTATACATTTCATAACTGAGGTAAGTGATAGAAGGTTGGCTAAACTGAGACTTCGTAAGATTACACTTTAAGTCTTCTGCCTGTAAATTAGAATAAATGTGGCCTAATTTACAGAAATGTGGAAGCACGTGAGGCCATGATATTGTCAAAGTAATTAGCACACCCTGGGATTGATGCTGTAAGTTGCACTAGAAAATGTAAAATAACTGGACTGCATGCTACTTTGAAAGGCAACTGCAAATAGTGATATAAGCTGAATGGCATTGATGACTAGCATTTTATATATTTATTTATTTATTTATTTCGTATTCCATTAATCAATAATGTGATAAATCACAAGGATGTGGGATGAGTCATGTTTACAATTCAACACAAACAAACAAACAAACAAACAAACAAACAAACAACAATAAATTAAAAGGAAAAATGTTACACTGTCTTGTTTAAATGAGTGAGTTCTGTAATAAATGAATACAAATAAACAGAGAGTCATAAAAATGTAAGGAAATACAAGATTTACAAAGAAAGAAAAAAAATCATTGTTTTGTATGCAGATATTCATCTAAAGAATTAAAAGACTTTTACATAAGGTATGTTTTTAACTTATGTTTAAATGTAGGCAAGGCATTAATGTGAACTTTGATGTCTGATGGAAGAGAGCAGAATAATGGACACCTTTATGCACAAGATTAAATGTTTAAGTTCCCTAGGAAGATCATTTTTAGACCTAGTATTGTGGTCATGATATTCACTATTGGTTTTAAAGAGATGGGTTATTTGCAACAAAAAACATTATAAAAAGTATGTACTGAGAAGTAGTAGTTAATGATTTTAACTTGCAGAATAGGTTTCTATAAGAAAATCTACTGTGGACATTGTTCATTATTCTAATTGCACAATAATTTTTTGTTTTGTTTTGCTGATTACCTCAAAATATTATGCCATAGGACATCATTGAGGGAAAATAACGATAGTATGCCGGTTTGATTATATCTTTGTCACCAAGAGGGGCAATAATGCAAAGGGCACAAGTTGCTACACTAAGTCTTTTGGTGGTCTACAATATGCTCGGACCAGTTCAATTTTCTATCAATTAGAATGCCCAAGAATTTTGAAGAATCACACTGCAATACATTATTGTTATCACAACTTAAGTGGACTACTTTGTTCTCTTTCTGGGTTGTATGAAATTGTATAAATTGAGTTTTTTTAATATTCAAAGTTAATCCATTGGCCTTAAACCAGTATAAAACATCAACAAGTACAGATTTACATTTATTTTCTAGGTCGCTGTTTGTTGAACCTTCAAGCAGAATAGTTGTATCGTCTGCAAAGAGACTAAATTTGCTGTCAGCTTTAGTGGACACTGGGAGGTCATTGATTTAGATAAGGAACAACAACGGTCCCAAAGTGGACCCTTGTGGCACTCCACACTTTAATGTGCCTCAGTCAGATGTAACAGGACAGCCATTAGCACCATTAATTATTACCTTCTGTTTTCTATTTTATGAATATGACTCTATCCACTTACCAAAACTACTCCTCTGGCACTAGAAAGCTTCACCCAGAGGAACAGGACAGGTAAATTGGGACAGATTAGACTTCATGTAGTTGTCTTTCTTCAATATGGAATGTGACAAAATACATAACCATTTTCTGCATCATATAGACAGGAAATACATAAACCCCACTTCATAGCCTTCTGTGGATTGTAACACTTGAATTGAACTGTTCCTTTGAATCCTAGTTTTTTTTTCTTGGTACACATAGTTCTTTGCATTTACTGCCAATATAGTAACTAAAGTTCTTCTCCTTGCTCCCTCTTGTACATTGACACCCTGAGCAGTGACAGGTGTAACTGAATGCAATAGCCATAATATTTGGAAAAAAATAGAAAGAAGAAAAAAATATTCATGTAAAATGGCTATGTTGTAGATTCAGATTCTTTATTCGTCATTCAGCAATATTACATGCAATAGACTTTGTCAGTTCACTTAACCTAAAAGTTTTATATCATATATTTACATAATTAAGTTTTTACATAATATTTTTACATGTTTAAGTTGATATTGGGCATTTCAAGAAATTCTTCTAATGTGTAGAATGGATTTTTTAACAAGAAGCTGTGTAGCTTTTTCATAAATAGTTTGGTTGGCATACTTGAGGCATGTTTGGACAATTTGTTATATATTTTAATTGACATGTACTTATGACTATTGTTAGTTTTTGCCAATCTATTTTGTGGTAGGATTAGAGACTTACAGATTCTTGTATTGTGGTCATGCCTCTGATTCATTGTCCTTAAATTAAGTAGGTCTGCAAGTATGAAGTTTATACTGTCAAGAATATATAGGTTAATAACTGTTAGTATTTTATATTTAATGAACAATGGTTTGCAGTGTGTTCTATTGTCTGCCTTTGCTATTACTCTAATTGCTTTCTTCTGGATCACCAGTATTTCACTTTTTTTTTTGCTGTTTCTCCAGAGTACTAACCCATATCTTAAAACAGTCCTTACATATTCAAATCTTTGATGGTAGCCAAAAAACCACTTTCACTTGAAAACTCTGTAGGATTCTTGATATTTTGAATGAAAGGCTCCCAACAAACGTATGAAAAGCAATTGTTGTTGCTGGCATGCTCTCCTCTATCAGTACTCCTTGATTCTTGTTTTTAGTTGTAATCTTCTTAATCTATGGAGTAGATTGTCTGTTATTCCTGAACACTTGCTGTATGTGGGCGAGCTCTTTAGGCAGACTTTCTGCATCTGATATTGTATGTGCTCTATGTAAAAGTGTTTTAAGGATACTCCTAGTTTGCGATGGGTGGTGGCAACTCGAAACTTCTAAACAGAAATTAGTATGAGTAGGCTTACGATAGACAGAATGCCCTAAAGAGCCATCATTCTTTTGTCTAACCAAAAATAGAAAAAAGGCAGACAGGCATCTTTCTCTACTACGTTGGCTCTTTAGGGCATTCTGTCTGTCGTAAGCCCACTCATACCGGTTAGTATTTACAAGCTTCGAGGTGCCACCACCCATCCCAAACTATGACTGTTCTTAAAACACTTTTACATAGAGCACACACAGTATCAGATGCAGAAAGTCTACCTGAAGAGCTCACCCATCTACATCAAGTGTTTAGGGATAACGGATACTCTATCCAGCAGATTTTTAAGGCACTTAACAATTAAAAACAAGAATCAAGAAGTAGTTATAGAGGAGAGCGAGCTGGCAAAATCTCTTGCTTTTCATCCGTTTGTTGGGAACCTGTCATTCAAAACAGCAAGAATCCTATGGAGTTCTCAAGTGAAAGTGGTTTTTCATCCATCATCAAAGATTTCTGATTTGCTTGGTTAAGTAAAAGACAGGCCAGTATTTACAAAATACCCTGTCAGTGTGGTATGGCTTATATAGGCTAGGGAACTCGCACCGTGGAAGAATGTTGCACGGAACACAAACATTGCACCAGACTTTTCCAGCGTAGCAAATGTGCTATAGCTGAACATTGTATATCCTTCAGTCACCCAATTCAGTATCGTAAAACAATTATTCTGGCCTCAGCAATGACTTTTCGACTCCATTATCAATGAATTTGTGGAAATTCGTATGGTGGAGAATATTATTAATCATGACCATGAGCAGCTGGACAATGCATGGAAACTTGTCATTTCTAAAATTTGCCTAAATTGGTGTCAACAGAGAGTGCTGTGTCCACAGTGAGTGGTAGTGTGCAGAACAACTGAGTTACGCTGTTCTACCATCAAGGGCACTGTTCACTGGACAGTGTGGAACAACTGAATTTGATGGATGCACACAACACTCATATAGTGTGGTGTATATTGCGGAACCACTGATGCCCTCATCAGTCCGCGATGGCTCACCTGAGTATAGGTGTCAGGTGCCCAGTTGAAATATTGTGCTTTGTATACATCGACGAAATATCTTTGAATATTCCATTTGCTGGGAAAATTTTAAAATTCACATCATACACCTTTACAGGGAGGAGATGGACTTACATGTACAAAGTTTCGACAAGTTACATGGTAAGTACTTCACATTTTTTATTGATATGTTTGAACCATGGCATAATACCAAATTTTGCTAGAATGACACACTTATTCAGACTGCTGCTGCACAAAGGATTACGGAAAAAGCTGGTCGTGCTATTGTCAAAGAGAGGATTTGCTATATGAGACGAAGGTTGGATGTCATTTCGGAACTGTTCCACTTGCATATGAACATTTAAGCACATCTCTTACCTGTATGTTGGGATTGGGTTGAAGGAGTGACTTCGACAAAGTTTGATTGGATCTATAAGGATGCTAAATCTCAACAAATGTCAAAATTTGATCATCTTTTTCCACAGCAGTCATCACTGCAGGAGATAAGTATATGACTTTCCATCATCAACGTCACGGAGAAAATCTTGGACAATGCAATGTTGTCTGTATTAGGAAAAGGACTCAATTTTGCACCTATACCTAGAGCACCACCCTTAATTAGTTTCTTCAGTGGTGTTGAAGAAGCCATACATAGCCTTCCTTTGGATGCTACAGAAGAAATAAGGAGAGAAATTTGTCATGTTCTATTGAAAGCTCCTCCTCAGCACAGCAACATAACTTTTGCAGAAAAGGCTGCATTACAAAATCTAGGAGAGGATCCTGATTTAGTGGTAGTGAAGGCTGACTAAGGTGATGCAACAGTCTTACTATCTCGTAGTGTGTACGTGACTCTACCTATAGGAAAATAGATTATGATCCTACAGGACGTGTGCAATGTAAGACTTCCTCACTCCTTAATTCTTCCTCATTATCACCAGGGACCATTAAGAGGTTAAGACCACATGGTTGCGTAAACCATGACTGTATGGTCTTCGTATTCATGAGGAAAATTTGCCTTTACGACCAATAGTGAACAATATTGGTGCCCCCACCTGTGATTTAGCCAAATTTCCTGCTTCCTTGTAGAGCCCATTGGTGGGTAAATGCTCAAATCACATAAAAAAATTCTTCCAATTTTATCAACAGATTGAGGGCCCTGCATTTGAGTAATTCAGATCTTTCAGTCATCTTTGACGTTCTATCTCTTTTTACAAAGGTTCCCCTCACAGACTCCTAGAAAATAATTACTAAATACTTTCAAGCTGATATCACTGCTCTGTTTCAGCATGCTCTTTCTTCGAACTATTTTATGTTCAACAATGAATATTTTGAGCAGACTGACAGTGTCACCATAGGTGTCACTGCAGTATGGCTTATATAGGCCAGACCACTTGCACCGTGGAAGAACATTGCATGGAACACAAACATTGCATAGAACACAAACGTTGCACCCAACTTTAGCAACTATGCAAATCTGCTATAGCTGAACACTATGTCCACCGGTCACTCAATGGAGTATGATATTATTCTGGCCTCAGCAATGACTTTTTGGAACTCAATTGTCAAGAAATCTGTGTAAATTCGTATGGTGGAGAATCTTATTAATTGTGAGAGTGGCTACCAGCTGGACAACACATGGAAACCTGTCAATTCTAAAATTTGCTTAAATTGGGGACGGCGGAGAGCACTGGTGTCCGCAGCGAGTGGCAGTGCACAGAACAACTGAGTTACACCATTCTAGCATCGAGGGCACTGTTTGCTGGGTAGTGTGGAAAATCTGAATTTGACACATGTGCGCAACACTCTTAGCGTGCTATATATTGCGAAACCACTGATGCCCTCATCAGTCTGTGATGGCTCACCTGAGGATGGCTGGCAGGTGCCCAGTTGAAATATCATGCTTTGTATACATCAACGACCAGCTGCAAGCACAAAATATCTTTGAATATTTTTTCTGCTCTTTGACCTGCTCACTCACAATCTTAAGAGGAACAAGAAGAAGCAGAGAGCCATACAGGGATGATTTCTCATTTACATCTACATAAGTACTCTGCAATTCTCATTGAAGTGTTGAAGTGCATGGCAGAGGGTTTCCTACCCTACATCTGTGGCATCTTGTTTAAAATTTGCATTCTCTTTCCTCCCTCCAATGACAGGGCAGACAAAGCTGGGTTCTGTTAAAGACTACCTCGGCCCCTGGAGACTAGGAATATAAAAATCCCACTCAAGTGTGGAAAGTCATATATTTGGTTAGATGTGTTACTCTGTGAAAGACAGGTGTGATGAACACAAATGTCACACAAGATTAGATCAACCAGGAAAACTGGCTCTAGCTGAACACATTCTTGACTTACGACACTGTATGACATATGAAGAGGTCAAGATCCTCTCTTAGGCTTCCACCTTCTGGGACTCCAAAATTAAAGAGGCTGTGGAAATTTGTTTCACCAATGACTTAAATTAATAGAGACAAATAAGCAAAGTATGGGAACTGGCCTTGGCAGTGCTGAGGCATCAATCAGCGCAGATTGGTGATCAAAGCCAAAATGTGTAAAACACGCATACATTTCTCAGATAGCATGTACACACAGGGTCCGCCACCAGTGGACACTCTTGGCTGTGCTACGTTTGCGCATACCACCAGTGGCCCGTTTCCCGCTCTTCTGGTAGGGGGCTCTCAGTGTTTACATTGACATTCTTGTGTACAATGACTTCACAGGAGCGCTGGTGCCTGAGCCCTTGTAACAATCCAGCGTATATATTGGCAAACACAGCAACATCAGCAGCAGTAGCACCTGTAGACGGTGAGCAGCTATCTTTTGAAATATTGTATGCATATTATAGTTCCATCTGACACAACTTTCTTGAACTGTAGAAGAAGATTAAAGTTGTTGACAAAGATCCTCTTTCAATTCTGTGCCTTTTCTTCTGTGACCTCGGCAATTTTCAGAATTCCTCGTGGCACTGCAGTCTCCCTGCTGTATTTGTGTGACATCATGTTCCACACCTTAGGCTCTGCTGCTGCGTGAAACCCAAACGGAATACTTCAGACAAAGAAAAAGATTACAAAACAAAAAGTGCAACAAAATATAATAAAAAATCCATTACGTTTTAAAATTCAAACCACTTGATCCTTCCTTACAACACACTTGTTTGTGCATTAATTTGTAAAGATGTAAGACCATTCTTGTGACTCCAGTTTGCCATTCCCAGCATTAATAATTCAAAAATGCCTGTACTGTTACACTATACACACATACACTGTAGTTAATAACATAGTAGTAAGGACAGTTTAAAACTCACCGGAAAGACATGGTGACATACTGTGTCTATTTTCTGAAGAAGGCCATGGCCGATAGCTGAAATTATTGTATGTATGTATCTTTTGTATGTGCCTGTCACAGCTCGTCACAATGTCTTTGCAGTGAGTTGTAAACATTCATTATTATTATATTATTAATACCCACCTGGACTTTCCATTATTAGATGCACTACAGTTAACCAATGAAAGAGGTTCTCTTTAAGAAACAGCTCCTGTCCAATATGGGTAGAGGGATACTGACTGCAGAGGAAGAAATCACTTTAAATTATGCTGCTCAACTTCTTTTCAGGGTCTCCCCCCCAAGCAATGTTGTAAGATTTGCTTTCTTTCACTCTTTTAGTTAAAAAATTATGAATTGGACTTTTGCAACATTTTGGTTCTATTAATACTCACAGCAACGTATTATCCAATTCTCGTCTTGATTCTGCTCCGATTCTTCTGGGTAGTTAGTATGTAAACATATGCTGGTGTGTAAATTATGTTGTAGTAGAATTAAAACCAAATTATTTAATGCGTTTATCCAAAGTGTTTTGATTTATATTTTTATCAGGGAATTATATATTATTGTGGGTTTATGTTATTGCAGGTGTTCTTTCCATTGGGGGCTGGAGATCCAACAGAAAACTGCTTGCATTGTCTTACAGAATTGGGCATTGGGAAAAAACACAATTCAATTGTGAGGTGAGATTTCCATAACAATATTTGATTTAAAGTAGACACCTTGAAAATGATTGGTTTGGTCATCTGTGTGACTGATGACCCCGTAGTTAAGTCCCATAAGCTTTACATTTTTTGTCATCTGTGTCATTGAGATGTAATGTGTCACAAAGTTAACATGTGCAGTCTATGATGACAACAGATTTCATCTTTAACCTACTATACTGGTTCACTAATTGCAAATTAACCCAAGTTGTAAGTTAAACTAGCATGGAAAGACTAAAGGATTATATTGCCAAATCTGGAATTTGATTGTAATGCATTCCCCTTTGTAAGTGAGACATAGAACACCTGAAGAAGCAGTTTTCCAATTTGAGAGATTAGTCATTATTGTTAGTCAAAGAAACTGGATATGTAATGCAATACAAAAGCTTAAACCCTCTTATCTGGTCCTTGTTTCCTGATTGTCATTTGTTTCCTCATGTATTATAATGTCTCTGAAAATGCTCTGAAATATTAGCACATTTCTGGCCATTTCTTGAGGTATTCATCTACCAATCTGTCAGATATTAAATACTTTCAGTGGGAGATCATTATAAATGATGCACTTGCGAAAAAATTAGTTTGAACAAAGTAAATAAATTTAAAACATACAAAAAACAAGTAAATAATCATAAAATATAATTAATAATTGTAAGCTGACATTGATGCACAAGAAATAGTTAATTTCATTTTTAAGAAATAAAAATCATCATGCCTTGATCAAGTGAGACGGTCCTAACAGTGATACACTAATACTTATAATCAGTTTATATGTATCTCTTTTGTTAACTATTAAGTTGAAGTCCAATGAAAAGATTTGTATAGTTCAGAAAAACTGGAGGTTGGTGGGAGAATCCAGATTGTCTGGGTTGTGAAGCAGCCATTAAAATCAAGCATGTGTTCTGCTGTATGTTATGCCACAGATGGTTTAACTTGTTTTTGACCACAGTTTGGCAGAGGCTATTCATCCTTAGGGACTGTTTGTTAGTGGCCATACCAATACAGAAAGCTGCACACTGATTGCAGTTGGTAAGTATCATGACTGCTTTCACTTGTGGCCTGGCCTCCGATAAGCCTGTGGCTGGATTGGAATAGGAAGTGCTAGATGGGTGGATTGGACAGGTCTTGCACCAGGGTCTTCCAGAGGGATGTGATCCCTGTGGGAGTGGGCTGGGGTTTGGGGTGGCATAGGGATGGAATAGGATGTTATGGAGGTCCAGAGGGCAACGGAACACCACTTTAGGAGGATCTTTGGCAGGATGTCTCTCATTTCTGGACATTAGGACAGAAAGTCAAAACCTTAGTGAAGAATGCAGTTCATTCTTCCTGGGTGCTCTTTTGTGGTTTGCTACTGGTGATAGAGGATTTGGGGCGTATGGGGATATGGCATGGGAGATCTGTTTGCGGAAAAGGTCTGTGGGGTAGTTTCTGTCTGCGAAGGCCTTTGTGAGAGCCTTTAGCATTTTTGGAATGTCAGTAATGGAGAACAGGTAACAACTCACAGTAAAGAGGCTCGCTGAGCTGCTGACAGGCACGAAAATAGATAATCACATTCACACAATTTAAATTTTCGGCCATGGCCTTCATCAGAAAGAGAAACACATACATTCACACAATCACTCAGACTCACACTCAGACACAACACACACAACCACCATGTCTGGTCACTCCAATGCCACAGGCATCTAGGCTGTGATTGAGGTGGGGAATGGAGGGGGAAGGATAAAAATAATTTTTATCATTTCAAATCCCCACACTCCTCTACTCCTCCCTTTTATCCTTTCCCAATGCCACCCCTTCCCTTCACCGTATTCATTGCTACAATTCAAATTACCATCTATCAGAGCATTTACAATCCATTATGCATGCAGAACTTTCCGTACCCACCTTTACCCAGCATCCTTCACCCTGCATTCCCCACCTCACTCATATTCTAGATGCTTGTGGCACTGGAGTTGCCGGACATTGTTGTGTGTGTTGTGTCTGAGTGATTGTGTCACTGTATGTGTTTCTTTTTCTTATGAAAGCCATGGCCAAAAATTTAAATTGTGTGTATGTGACTACCTATTTTTGTGCCTGTCAAGAGTTCAGCGAGCCTCTTTATGGTGAGTTGTCACTTATTCTCCATTATTGACATTCCAATTGGATTTTCCATAGTTAAAATTTTAGCATTTTTGTTTTGATACAACGTGCATACATGCATACATCCTCTTGATCTCATCAGTTACACTCCTCTAAATCATTCTTCCCCTCCACAAATCTTGACACAAGATTTGCATAATTTTACATGATTGTCCATATTTGTGCATGATCTTTAAGTGCACATACACATGTGTGTTTTACAGTGCTATGTGCGAATTTGTGTGCTGGCATATAGCTTAGTGTATTTGTGGGCAATTTTTCCATTAGATTGCATGCTCCTGTACATGATTTCATATGGTTTTGCATTCTTAGGCACAATTATCCCTCCCAATGCTCTAACTATAAAAATTCCATTCTCCAGATACAACCCCTCTTTTCACAGCGACCTGCACATTTTCAGATTCCACCAATCATTGTCCTTTACACACCTTGTTCTACAAAAGCAATTCTCCATGGCACTTAAAACCCTTTGAAGTTGTGCGCCCTAAAACCACACACACACACACACACACACACACACACACACACACACACACACACACACGTGCAACCCAAAGTACATACATCCCATCTCTATGATCAGATCCTTTGCTCTCCAACAACTGGAAGAGCACTACAAACACCACCTCCACAAGTTATTCAGCCTGCTGACATTGTACTGCCGCCTTGGAGCACCAATATCCAATCCCTATCCTACCAACTGTGTTCCTCCTCATGAACCCCTCAAAGTAATCAGTCTTGTCTTGCTGACCTCTTGAACTTACCACATCCCTCCTAACTCCCTACCAGCACATTCAGACCCAAAACAACCCCAGAACACTGTGGTTAATCTGTTTACCAAGAACCTCAACCCAAAGAACTTGGTGTGTTGGACGAAGACCAATTCTCCTTTTCCGGATCTTTGCAGTGGAAACACTACTTCACCACCAATTCCTCTGACCAAAGCTGACGCAATCCCAACACTGAACCCTGTCTTTCCCAGTTCATGCCAGCATTCAATTGAGATCCTTCTGCACACCCACCTAACCAACCCCTACACACCCTCCAAGAATTTCTCACCTCCAATGTAGCCTCAACATCTTTCCACAAGTCCCTTCCTAAAGACTGAAACCTTTTGGCAGAAGAAAGAAGAGCTATCCACAACCTCAAAACATATCTCAATGTAATAATCCTCCCTGCAGACAAAGGTTCCACCACTGTCGTCATAAATGACAGTGACTACCTGCAGAAGAGCTCTGCAAATTCTCTAATCCTTCCCCCTACAAGTTGTGACTGAATGTTCCCCATCCTAAAAGATAAACAAGACCACCAATCCTTGCTGAAATCATACAGCCCCTCCCAGAAGTTCCCTCCTGAATCCATCTCCTTCCTCACCCCTTCAGCACCACACACAGTCACCTTCTATATTCTCCCTAAAACACACAAACCAAATAAACATGGACACCCAATTGTAGTTGGTTACAGTGCTCCTTCCAAAAGAATTCCAGCCGTCATTGACCAACACCTTCAACCAATTGTCAAAAATCTATTCCCCCATATCAAGAGTCGTGCAAGAGTGGCCATGTACTCTAAGGCATCTTGCTGTTGGGTGTGCACCTGCTCCCTGTTGGGGTTTCAAGTCCTTCCTTGGGCAGAGTGTGTGTGTTATCCTTAGCCTAAGTTAGCTTAAGTAGATTGACAGTCTAAGTACTGATGACTATTGCAGTTTGGTCCCATAGCTTTACAAATATTTGCACATCTAAACCATATCAAGGATACCAACTACTTCCTTCATCAACTCTCCACCATCCACACTCCTTTACCTCCTGGATTCTTACTTGTAAAAGGTGATGCCACCTCACTATACACTATCATACCATACACCCATGGGCTTGCTGTTCTTGAACTCTACCTCTCCTAGTGTTCCTCTGAATTCAAGCCCAATACCTCATTCCTCATAAACCTCACTGCTATAAAGCACGATCAACACAACGCGGACTAGTACAAATCTTGCCAACAATACTCAATGTGCCTGTCAGAAGTCTCGCTCAACGCTCGACAACGTTACTGCCATGACACCTGACAGAGAGCAGTGGGCAGAGCTGAGGCAGGGGAGCTGCATTGGTATTAAAGTTCAGACTTAACAGAGTGAGCATCGCGAGTTGTGTTGTGTATTACAGCTATAATTGGCAACTAGATTCAATGTTTATGATCGTTCATATTTTTTTGTGCATGCTTATGGATACCGAGGCTGCCATTCAGGCTCTTCTTGAGCAGTAAAGAACTATCACGACACTTTTCACCACACTGTCTGCTAGGGCATCTGCGCTGGTAATGTTTCCGCCACCATTTCCTCAGTATGATGACTCGGCTGAAGAATGGGATGCTTATGAGACATGGCTTCAGCAACATTTCCTCTGTTCAGTGTCGCAGAATGTAACATGTGTAAGGCTTTATTTTTGTCATGGCTTTCTCCTCGGGTCTATCAATTACTAGGCCAGTTGGCCCCTCGTCCCTTTCTTATGACGAGATATGTCAGTTGACATACTATCACAAGTGCACACCTGTTCTCGTGGCATGTGTTTGATTTCACCGCTGTCAGAAAAAGCCCACAACAAACTTATTGTGCTTGGGTTGACTTCTCTGTGTCCCCTGCAGCCTATTACCTCCAGTGAGTGGGCATCACCCTTAGTGAATGTCAAAAAGCCCAATGGCCAGTTACGTATTTGTGGCAATTTCAAGAACACTGTTAATGCCCAAAGTGTCTTTGACATATATCTGATGCCATGCCCAGATGAGCTCTTTTGCAAAACTTGCTGAGGGCCAGATTTTTTTCCATACTTGGCGTATCAGAAGCATACTTACAAGTTTTCGTGAACAAGGTCTCCAAATAATGTCTGGTACGCAACATGCCCTTTGTATTGCAGCAATATCAGCATCTTCCAGTGGCTAGTGCGCCTGCGATTTTCCAACATTTTTGGGAACAATTGACAGTATCAATTCCGGGGTATGTTAACAGTCAAGATCACATTGTCATCACAGGTGAAGTGCCACTAGAGGAGAGCACTTTCAAATCTCTGCACACTGTTCATGGTCCTTCCAATGGCTAGCCTGAAATGCAACCTTCTACACTGAGCTTCTTCCAGCCTGCATTTGTCTATCTTGGCTTTGAGCTTTCTAAAGATGGCATCCATCTCTTGCAACATCATGTTGCTGCAATCACTGATATGCCTCGGCCTACTGATGTTAAGGTGTTACAGGTTTTCTTAGGCGCAATCACCTCATTACTAACCACGAGCTGTTGGTTGCCTTATTCAATCCTTCAGCATCCTTGCCTGACAAAGCAGCCCACAGACTGCAATGCTGGGCAGTCTTTCTCTCACGGTATCACTATATGATCCACTTTGGGCCAATGCTGATATTCTCTCTTGGCTTCCGATGAGTCCAGATCCCTCATTTAATAGGGGCGAGTTGCTGTATTTTCAATTGGATGTTTAGCCTCAGAACACAATGGAAGGGTTTCCTATTGATGCTCCCAGAATCGCTGTGACTGTCGCTAAGGGTATTATGCTCAGTAAGGTGGTCACCTTCGATCAGAATAGGTGGCTGGACACCTTGTGCAATTACTTTGCTCTGCACTACTGCCTCACTGTCTTTCAAGGTGCTATTATCTTAGCTACAGATGGCTCAGCTCCAGCGTGGTCATTCCGCCAGCAGGTCCTTCGGATGCTTCATCAAGGGCATTTGAGTGCCTCTCGCACCAAAAATTTGGCACGTCACACTGTGTTCTGACCTGGAATTGATAGCGATATTGTTCACATGGTTGCGGCATGCCCCTGTACTCTCAACATCAGGCAGCTCTGCGCTTTACTCTCTCACTGTGGCCACTGTTCCAGAAACTTGGAAGTGCATTCACGTTGAATTTTTGGGCTCTGTCTGATTGGCTGACCGTTGTTGACACTACCCGGTGGGCCATTCCAAGTCTCCACCTGCAACAGAGAGGCTACTACCTTCTTCCTGTGTACTGCTACCTCCAGTGGTCACCTCTGCAGCTCCAGCACTGCGGCCCCCACCACTCCTGGTGCCAAGGGAATCATCTCCTCAGGTTTGTATGGCAGAGTGACCATCTCATAGCATTGAGGCCACTGCACCCCTGTTCTCAAGTGATGCGACGTCCGTCACAAATGAGAATACTGACCACCACTATCCGCTCTCCCCACTTATCGCTAAAAGTCGTCAGTGCCTGAAGTCTTGCCATTTCTGCCCATATTACAATTTTCCAGTGCAGAACCAGCATCAGAACAAGACACAATTAGCTCAAGTGCCAGATGCTGAGATACCACCTGCACCACTCTCACCAGTCCTTGGACAGGCCTGTTTCTTCCTCCATGGAGGGAATGGAGATCTACAACTAATGAACTTCCTCAAGGATGGAGTATCTACTTCCCAAATGAGGAAAGGATGCTATAAAGCAAGATCGATACGTCACAGACTAATTCAAATCCTGCTGACAATACTCAATGCATCCGTCAGAGGTCTCGCTCAACGCTCAACAAGGCTACCGCCATGGCACCTGACAGAGAGCAGCGGGCAGAGCCGAGACAGGGCAGCTGCATGAGCAATTAATGTTCAGACTTATCAGGGTGAGCATCATGAATTGTGTTATGCATTACAGCACTCACCAACTTTATCCTAACAAACAACTACTTTTACTTTGAGTGGAAAATTTACAATCAAATCCATGGCACAGGAATGGTATCCTCCTCTGCCAACCTATTTATGGGCTGTCTGGAGAAAACCTTCCTAGCATCCCAAAGCCCTAAATCTCTGGTCTGGTTCAGGTTTAATGATGATATTTTCATGATCTGGACTCAGGGTCAGGACAACTTCTCCCCCCCCCCCCCCTTTAAGAAACCTCAACTCCTTCTTCCCCATCTGATTCGCCTGGTACTTCTTAACACACCATGCCACATTCCTGAATGTTAACCTCCAATGCATTGATGCCTCAATATACAGTCCCATCTACATGAAACCATTAAACAGTACCTACACTTCAACAGTTGCCGTCCTAGTTGTTGTTGTTGTTGTGGTCTTCAGTCTGCAGACTGGTTTGATGCAGCTCTCCATGCTGCCCTGTCTTGTGCAAGTGCCTTCATCTGAGAATATGAATGGCAACATACATCCTTTTGAATCTGCTTACTGTATCATCCCTCGGTCTTCCTCTATAATTTTTATCCCACACACTTCCTTCTAATGCTAAGTTGATGTCTCAGAATGTGTTCCACCAACCTATCCCTTCTCTTAGTCAGGATATGCCAGAAACTTCTTTTCTCCCAAATTCTTTTGAGCACCTCCTCATTAGTTACGTGATCTATGCATCTAATCTTCAGCATTTGTCTATAGCACCACATTTCATCTCTTTGTCTGAACTCCTTATTGTCCACTCCCATAGAATGCTACACTTCAGACAAATGCTTTCATAAAGGACTTCCTAACATTTAAACTAATATTGGATATCAACGAATTTTGCTCCTTCAGAAACACTTTTCTTTCTGTAGCCATTCTGCATTTTATATCTTCTTTACTTTGGCCATCAGAAGTAATCTTGCTACCTAAATAACAAAACTCATCTACTACTTTTATTCTGTCATAACCTAATCTAATTCCTTCAGCATCACCTATTTTCTGACACTACATTCCATTACCTTTGTTTTACTCTTGTTAATGTTTATCTTATATGAGGGTGAGTCAATGAAAGCCTTAAAATTTGTAAGAACAAATTGAAATTTCATTCAGTTATCCTCTAAGTCAGTAAGTGTGCTACAAACAGCGTGCAGAATGGCCTCTAGGTAGCAGCATAGTGCAGATGCACACATACCATCACAGTATCAATATAAAGATGGCCATCCCACTTGCGACTTGCACCAGGGAAGGACTACCAAAAGAATTTTTTTTCTAAAGGAATTTATGCACTTTGTAAGTGCTGGAAGACTTGTATTGAGCATGGGGGAGATTATGTTGAAAAGTGATACAGCTTTGTACCACTTCTACACAATAAATAATATTTAAGATTTTCATTTGATCCTCCCTCGTACCTTCCTTTCAAGACACTGTCCATTCCATTTAATTGCTCTTCCAGGTCTTTTGCTGTCTCTGACTGAATTACTATGTCATCAGGAAACTGCAAAGTTTTTATTCCCTCTCCCTGAACTTTAATTTCCTCTTCAAATTTCTCCTTGCTGTCCTTCACAGCTTGCTCAGTGTACAGATTGAACAACATTGGGGAAAGGCTACAACACTCCCCAACAACTCCCTCCCCAACCACTGTGACCCTTTCATGACCTTCGACTATAATAATTGCTGTCTGGTTTTTGTACATTTTGTATATTTTACCCCCGCTACCTTCAGAATCTGAAACAGTGCATTCCAGTCAACATTGTCAAAAGCTTTCTGCACATACATAAATGCTAAAATGTAGGTTTCCCTTTCTGTAACCTATCTTCTAAGATAAGCTGTAATGTGAGTATTGCCTAGAATGTTGCTACATTTCTCCTACATTCAAACTGATCTTCCCCAAGGTCAGATTCCACCAGTTTTTCCAATTGTCTGTAAATAATTCGTGTTAGTATTTTGCAACTATGACTTGTTCAGCTGATAGTTCTATAATTTTAACTTTTTTTGCATTTGCTTGCTTCATGATTGGAATTATTATATTCTTCTTGAAGACTGAGGGTATTTCACCTGTCTAACACATCTTGCATACCAGGTGGAACAATTTATTCATGACTGGCTCTCCTAATGATAATAGCAGTTCAGATGGAACATCATCTACTACAGTAGCCTTGTTTCTACTCAAATCTTGTAATGCTCTGTCAAATTCTTCTCGCAGTATTGTATCTCTTATCTCACTTCCTCTACTTCGTCTTCCATTTCTAGAATACTGCCTTCAAGTTTATTTCCACTGTACAGGCTATCTATATATCTCTTCCACCTTTCAGCTTTCCCTTCTTTGCTTAGTACTGGTTTTCCATCTGACATACATACCGCTGCTTTTCTTGTCTCCAAATGCCTCTTTTATTTTCCTGTAGGTGGTATCTATTTTTCCCCTACTTATACATTCTTCTAAGGTCTTGCATTTCTCCTCAAGCCACTCCTGCTTAGCCAGTCTGCACTTCCTGTCAACCCCATTTCTCATATGTCTGTATTCCCTTTTGCCTACTTCACTTGGTGCATTTTTATATATAGTTTTTTCATCAATTAAGTTCAGTATCTCCTGTATTATCCAAGGATTTATATTAGGCTTTATCCTTCTGCCTATATGATCCTCAGCAGCCTTCACTATTCTATCTCTCGGAGCTACCCATTCTTCATCTATTGTATTACTTTCCCCTGTTTCAGACAATCCTTGCCTAATGCTCAATCTAACCTCTTACCACCTCTGGTTCCTTCAATTTGTCTAGATTCCATCTCCTTAATTTTCTACCTCTTTGCGGTCTCCTAAGTTTTAATCTACTGTTCATTACCAATAAGTTATGGTCAGTCTATATCTGCACCTGGATATGTCTTACAGTTTAAAATCTGGTTTCTAAACCTCTGTCTTACCATTATAAAGTCAATCTGGCATCTCCCAGTGTCTCCTGGTCTCTTCCACATATATAATCTCCTTTTATAATGATAAAACCAAGTGTTTGTGATTATTAAATTGTGCTCTACACAAAATTCTAACAAGTGATCTCCTCTTTCATTCCCTTTCCCCTGTCCATATTCACCTACTACATTTCCTTCTCTTCCCTTTATTGCTACCGAGTTCCAGTCCCCCATCACATTTTAAGTTTTCTTCTCTTTTAACGGTCTGAATAACTTCTTTTATCACCTCATATATTTCTTTGATCTCCTCAACATTGGCAGAGCTAGTTGGCATATAAACTTGTCCTACTGCAGTCAGTGTTGGCTTTGTGTCTATCTTTGTTACAATAATAACATTCACTATGCTGTTCATAGTAACTTACCCACATTCCTATTTTCTTATTCATTATCAGACCTACTCCTGCGTTACCACCAACTGATTTTTCATTTATAACCTTGTAGTAACCTGACCAAAAATCCTGTTCATCCTGCCACTGAACTTCACTAATCCCCACCATATCTAACTTTAACCGATCCATTTCTCTTTTCAAATTTTCTACCTTAGCTACTCAATTAAGGGATAAATCATTCCACACTGTGATTGGTAGAATGCCTGCTTTGTTTTTCTTGAGACGGCATCCTCCTGAGTAGTCGCACCCAGATACAGTAGAGCTGCATGTCCTTGGGAAAATTAACGACTGTAGTTTCCCTTTGCTTCCACTCGTTTGAAGTAACTGCGTGGCAAAGCCATGTTAGCTGATGCTACAAGGCCAGCTCAGTAAATTATCCAGACTGTTGCCCCTGTATTACTGAAAAGGCTGCTGCCCCTCTTCAGGAACCACGTTTGTTTGCCCTCTTCACAAATACCCCTCCACTGTGGTTGCACCTACGGTACAGCTGTCTGTATCATTGAGGCATGCAAGCCACCCCACCTCAGCAGTGTCTGTGGTTTATGCCATTCCCTTCCACATCAAACATCCCTCTCTTACAGCCTAGCCACCCATGGATGACATATATGTATTAATAAGAACTCAATATGCTAAAGGTCTCACAAAGGCCCTCACAGAAAGAAAGTACTCCACAGACCAAGTCCGCAAATAGATCTCCCATGCCATATCCCCACTCCCCCCAAATCCTCCCTCTACCACTAGCAACCAACTACAAAAGAGCATTTCTCTTGTCACCCAGTACTACCCTATACTGGAACAACTGAACTACATCCTTCACCAAGATTTTGATTTTCTGTCCTCATGCCCAGAAATGAGAATAATCCTGCAACAAGATCCTTCCCACCACTCCTAAAGTGGTAATCCATCACCCTCCCAACCTCCATAACATCCTAGTCCATCCCTCTGCCACCAGAACCCTAGCCACCTGTCACAGGGAAGACCCTCCTACAAGTCCTGCCAATTCACCCATCATCCAGCCCTTTCTAGTCCAGTCCTTTCACAAGCTTATTCTACCCAATCAGAGGCCGAGCCACCTGTGAAAGTACCAACTGTGCTGTAATCAGTGTGCAGCTTTCTATATTGACATGGCCACTAAGCAACTGCTTCACAACCCAGACCATCTGGATCCTCACACCAACCACTAATTTTTCTGAACTAAACAGATGGGAGTTATCCTTACAGTACATTCTCTGATCCCAAAATTATCCAGGCCTCAACATATGATATCCCCTTTTCCTCTACACCCAACAGTTCCTACCACCTCTATTCTACACATCTCCAATTCTGTGTAGTGTATGTATATGTGTGTATGTCTGTTTTGCCTCCATTCCCTCCCCTCTCCTCCCCCACCTCCCCACTCCATTCCTAAGCTGCATCTCATTCCATCCATTTAGTACATACATGCTTCGTAAAGTCGTGCTGTATCCATCCCCATCACCAACACATAACCTTTCCAGTTCCCCCTCCTCACCTGTCATCGCAGAGTGTGATTTGGAATGTGGCAGCTGGAGATATTGGTTTTGTGACTTTGAATTGTACCTGTGTGATTGTTTGAATGCTACTTTTTCTGAAGAAGGCTGATGGCCAATAGCTTAAGTGTTGTATGTGTAAGTGTCTTTCCATTTACCTGTTGCATCTTTGCAGTGAATTGTAACCTATCCTTATTATATTGTTAATAATGCAGGGTTGCCACAAGTTCTGGAAAACAGGGAAAAGTCAGGGAATTTCAAATGAGTCTGGAAAATCAGGGAAATTTGAAAAGAACACTGAAAAAAATCTTGTTTTGTCTCAGTAGAAGAAATGGTTTGTTTACTGAGATGTCATCCATCGTCACTGGCTTGGTGCAGCTGAGTATGTGTACTAATTCCCTGCTCCCTCATTCCTACTGCTTCTCCCCTCTCTACCTGTCCCTTCAGCTTGCAGTCAGTACTGCCACCACTTCTTGCCACTATCGTAGAAGATGCCGATGATAGACACAGATGCGTGAGGCGTGCTTTGTTTGGATCAGATTCTCAGAAATTGTAGACGCAGCTATGGCGAAAATTAAGTAATGAGAGTGTGATTGTCTGTTTTATGTGCCTGTAAGCAGCTCACCAATCCCTTTTTGTGGTAAGTTGCTACCTTTCCTCATTATTAGTGATTCTCAAAGTATACGCACAAGTTATCTGTAGTATGGATTGATCACTCAGTCCTCATTTCATCAGTATGCTGTCTGTGACTAATGAATAGCTGAGAACATGAGTGGATTTCCATGACAGGCCAAAATCACAGGCCATATCTACAGGTAGCTCTAACGGATTGAGCTTGTCGATATGAAGCCTGCTGTTCCCCACTAATGTGCAGGCACTGCCTGTTGGATCTGGTCTCACCGATCTGCCTGCAGGCTGGGTCTGTTTGTGTGTGGTGTAACTGGTGAATTTTTGTGGTTTATGTGTTGTCCCAGGCCTGTGATGCTCCTTAGCAAGCCAGAGGCCATGAGCAATGGAATTAGCAATGAAACGTCCTCATAATGATCGTCCATTCAAAAATGTGTGAAGCAGTGTCAATAGTAAGTTTTTGAATACTATTACCAGTTAACAAGATTGGTCGCAACAGTGCGAGACAATGGGATGTCTGTATCTCACCATGTTTTTAGCTTTGCAACTTTCATAATCTTCTAGTGACCCAAAATTAGGAAATTTGGTGTCCAGGTCGAGGAAGAATCGGGGCTACTGAAAACTAGAGGGTTAATAATGCATCTAGACGTACAGAAGTCCTTACATTTTCTTGTTGTCTGCTTATGTCTTTACATATCCTCGAGATCTCAAAGTTTGTCAGGGGAAAATGTCAAAACTTGTCTGGAAATCAGGGAAAAGTCAGGGAATTTCACTTGGGGAAACTTGTGCCCACCCTGTAATGAGATAAGGCTGATAACCTATATTTATATGTCTTAAAAGTTTTATATAAAAAGATGTAATCTGATTTCAGTCATGTTCAATAATATTTTTGGCATCACTAATATCTATTAAAGTGTTCACATTTACCTGCCGCGACAGTGACTCCTGCTGCTATGGGGCCCAATGACGGAACACAAATTGGTAAGCTACCTCCACCTCAGCTTTAGATAGCTCTGTGGCTCCATCTCCGCCCAATCTAATGATGCGCTAACAGTGCAAAACTCGTAATTGGAGTAATAAAGAATACTGCGACAGAGACTGAGAATTATTGTAATTTCTGGACTGTTTCCCACCCACTTATTGCATTTTCCTGGACAGTATTTAGAATGACAATGGTTTTTTTTTTTTTTTTTTTTTTTTTTTTTTTTTTTTTTTTTAAATCAGTGTAGACTGTACATTATTTATACTTCTTTCATCTCTTTAGCTGATGCAGAAGAAATATTTTGCGTTGAAATGGCAACCTTTTAAGGTTCTCTTTTTTTTCTTTCACATTTAATTTTATCTGAAAGTTATTGTAGCATTTATATCTGTCCTAAATATTTTAACTTTGATTTAGGGTGACTTTGTGTTTAAAAATAAATATTGAACACAGACTCATCCTTTTTTTCCCAACAGTGTTGTACCCTCAAACGTTTTCTACCATGGGATGAATGATGGGACGGCAGACTTTAATCCAGATGACATGGTGTATGTATAACCTTTAGAATTCCATTACTCAGTAGCTCCTACTATGAATCTTTCATGTATTTGTATTTTTGATATTTTTCATTTTTACAGTGGTGACTTAATACCCAAGAAAAACTGGAATAATTTTGTCCAATCAGTTCGCTCAAAGCTAACTGTAAAACAGGTAGTTGACGGAGTAAGGAATGGAGCAGAACTATCCTTCGATTATCTTTTGTTGGTGCTGACAGCAGAGTAAGGTTTTCAATATTTTGTTCATTACTATTTTTAATTGTTTTTGTGCTACATATTGGAAACATATTTTCAGTGAATTACTTAATTTAAAAAAAAAAATGTAATATAATGTTTCAGTTCTATTAAAAGTAGCTAAAATGTTTTAATTATGTATAATTATTTTTTTACTTAAACAAGCATATTGGCAAAACCACATTGTGATGCATAATTGTGATTATACATATCATCCATTCCCTTTCATATTGCATTTAGGAAAGGAGTGATGAATATCAAGACATCATTTCATAATAAATTATCTTTGCAAGACTTCAGGATAATCATATAAGAATGGTTTTAACATTGGAAATTGGAATGTCAATAATGGAGGATGGATAACAACTCACTGTAAAGAGGCTTGCTGGGCTGCTGCCAGGCATGAAAAATAGATATTCAAATCACAGCTTAAATTTTCGGCCATGACCTTCGTCAGAAAATGAAACACATACACAATCACTGAGACAACTACACACACACACACACACACGCCCGCGTGCGCACACACACAACCATGTCCAGCCACTCCTGTGCCACAAGCTCCGACTAGCAGGAATGTGAGATGCAGCATTGAATACAATGAAGGGAAGGGGCAGGATAGGATAAAAGGAAGGTGTGGAGAAGTGTGGTGAGGGTGCAGCAGGGGGGGAGGGGAGGGGTCAAAACTGTATGTTGCCCCTTACAGTATCCCCTTATTTTCTTTCCTTTTTAATTTTTTTATTATTATCCTCCCACTGTCTGAGTGACTGTGTGAATGTATGTGTGTTTTCTTTTTCTGATTAAGTCCATGACCGAAATTTTAAGTTGTGTGAATGTGATTGTCTATTTTTTGTGCCCGTCAGCGGCTCGGTGAGACTGTTTACGGTGAGTTGTTATATCCTACATTATTGTCATATAAGAATGGGGAAGAATAATTTTACAACCTACCTGAAACATTATTTCTCTGTTCTTACACTACATTTAATGGTTATAAAGTAAAATTTTTCTAAGAACTACTATTTGATTTCCTGAACATAACAATTGCAGTTGCAGTCACCTATTTACCACTCTATCTATGGTCACTATCTGGCAACAAACTTAGATTAGATTAGCTGAGAGCTTGTTCCATAGATCATGAATACGATATTTCATAATGATGTGGAACATGACAGTTTAATAAAAAGTATCTTTACATTAAATTTGAAGACATGCATACTTTTTTTAATTTTTTAAATTATTGATTTATATCTAAAACTTCATCTAATGAGTAGGAGGAGTTGCCATTCAAAATGCCGTTTAGTTTCTTTTTAAATGGTTGTTCGTTATCTGCCAAACTTTCGATGCTATTTGGCAAGTGGCAGCATAATTCACCCCTTGCTGGGCCAAAGTTAGATTTAACCTTGAATAGTAAAGATGTCCTTTCTCTTAGTGTTGTTTTTATGTATGTTACTATTACTTTTGAATTAGATCAGGTTATTAATAACAACTTTAATAAGTGAAAACATATATTGTGAGGCTACTGTGAAGATTCCTAGTTCCTTAAATGAATGACTGCGGGATGATCTTGGGTGGGCACCAGCAATTATTCTGATGACATGCTTTCGTGCAAAGATTACTATTTTACTTAGTGATGAATTATGCCAAAATGTAATGCCATATGACAGAAGTAAATGAAAATAGACATAGTGTGGTAGTTTATTGAGATGTTATTACCAAAATTTCCAAGAACCCTAATAGCGTAAGTAGTTGAACCCAATCAGTTCAGCAGTTCATCAATGTGTTTCTTCCAATTCAACCTCTCATCAATGAATACACCTAAAATTTTTGAATAATGTAACTTAGCTACAGACTTCTATCTGAAGTCTAGGTTTATTAATGGTGTCATGCTGATTACTGTACTCAACTGTATATAATGTGTTTTATCCAAATTCAACTTGCATCCATTTCAAAGAACCACGTAATGATTTTCTGAAAGACATTTTTTACAACTTCATCAGTTAATTCTTTTTTGTCAGGCATGATTACAATAGTTGTAGCAAAAGCACTAGCTTTGCATCTTTGAGTGTAGAAAGGCATGCAATAAATGTATATTAAGAATAGCAAAGGACCCAAGACCAAGCCCTTTGCGATCCCATTTTGGTAGCTTCCTAGTTCAATGAAGCAGCTAATTTTTGTGCATTACGTGAACCACTTATTTCAACTTTCTGCTCTCTTCCAGTTGAGTAAGAATTAAACCATTGGTGCACAGTCCTACTCATACAACAATACTTGAGGTTTTATCCAGAAATATTTTGATGTCTTCCTTCAGAACTGAAATCGTCAAATAATAATTCATAATTATTCAAACAGAAACTGAATTTTTCCCATAAATGAAGTTAGGATTACAGCTTCTCAAAAGATCACAATAATTGTTTCTATTTCATTATCACCATGGTAGGTAATCTGCCATACATTACAGTTCTCCAAACTTTCTTAAAAATTTCAGCCATGGTTGCATTAGTGTTTATTTTTGATTGTCGTAACCAGTATATCTGATATGTTTATGTTAGAATTGATACTTATCAGATACTGTAATTGATTCACATCTATTTTGTGCAACTCTTTTACTTTGTTGGTGGTGATGAACTTATTTTTCATGCCTGCTGGTAACTAGCCTTTCTTTTACATTATATACTATATATTTTACAAATATAAAAAACAGATGACTTACCCAAAGGACCGTCTCGTCAATAGACGCAAATAAAATCACACACAAACACACATACAAGCTTTCACAACCATTCGTATCTGCTTCAGGATAAGAGAAAAAAAGGGGAGGAGAAAGGGAAGGATATGGGTTTTAAGGAAGTGGAAAAGGAGTCATTCCAATCCCAGGAGTGGAAGGACTTACCTAGGAGAAAAAAGGAAGGTAAACAAATACACACACACTCACACATATCCAAACGCAAACACACCTAGACATTTCATTTGGCTTTTTACAAATGTCTGTCTAGGTGTGTTTGCGTTTGGATATGTGTGAGTGTGTGTGTATTTGTTGCACCTTCATTTTTTCCCCTAGGTAAGTCCTTCCACTCCTGGGATTGGAATGACTCCTTTTCCACGTCCTTAAAACCCATATCCTTCCCTTTCTTCTCCCCTTTTTTTTCTCTTATCCTGAAGAAGCGACCAATGGTTGCGAAAGCTTGTATGTGTGTTTGTGTGTGGTTTTATTTTTGTCTATCGACGAGCCGGTTCTTTGGGTAAGTCATCTGTTTTCTATTTTTTATATTTGTTTATACCACCAGGAAAGTTTCATTCTATAATTTTCATACTATATATTTTGAATGAATTCATTTTGGAAGTATAGTACTCATGCATGCACATGTAGATGCCCATGCCCAACTCAAACCCCCCCCCCCCCCCATTGCTACATTGTGCTAGGCAAATTCACTGTGCTGAGAATGCTGTTCTTTAGCTTGGCCGGGGAGACTGGAGTGTGTGGGCTATATAGGAGGTGAGAGCAGTAGGGTGGCTGACACCTGTGATGGAGCAACAGTTGAATGAGATTTATTGGCAAATGAGTCTTAATAAAGGAGTACTGAAAATTTGCCCAATATAAAGGAATAATGTGTGCTAAGCATCATTTAAATAGTCAGTCACTTCAAGATGTAGTGTACACTTTATTCTGGTCAACACTGTACTGCTCCTCATAATGATACTATGAAAATTTGTAAACTGCAGCAATGAGGACATTGAAACTGAAGACAAAAATGCATCATAATGTCATCGTATTTTGTTTTGTTTGTTTGGATGGAGTTTCATAATTTTACTAGTTATCACTTGTGGCATTTGTATCTTATAGCATTATTGCTGCTGTTGGCCTACTGGAGAACAACTCTGTCAACATTGTAGCAGCTATGCTTGTCTCGCCACTTATGGTGAGTATTTGTGTTAGTTGCCACCTGTTAATAGATTTTTAATGTAATATATTAATTAGCAGCTCGAAAGAAATTTTGAAATAGCTCGAAACAAATTTTGAAATATCTTGAGATACAGCCTACTGGTGGTGTAAAATTTATCACAAAAAGCATTTACCAAGTCTTTACACTGCTGAGTATCTTCTTGAGAAGGACACTTTAAAAATTGCAAATCCAGGTTCTTTGCCTCACTTATCCATGTTACCAAATTGATCACCTCTGCACAAAAAGAACAGTTTGGTAACATGGGTAATTGCAGCAGAGATTTCAGTGTTGGCATTTTTATAGTGATGTAAGTCCACCTGAAGAAGATATCCATATGGTATTCAAACCTGGTAAGGGCTTTTTGTAATAAATGTTACAGGTTGACTGAATCTGTACTGCATGTGAATATTATGCTGTGTTGGAAAATTCATTGAACGACACTGTGACTGCCGGTTAGGAGCATATGTATTTTGAATTCTTCTAAGTTGGAAAGCTTAACTGTGCATACGTGTTTAGCTATTGTGGAATGGCCAAGCACTCTAAGGTGCCTTGCTGTGGAGCGTACAGTTGCTTCCCGTCGGAAGTTTGAGTCCTTCCTTGCGCATATGTGTGTGTGTGTGTATGTGTTTCTTGTTCTTAAGTTATGTATAAAAATAAAGATTGTTTGACTTACCCAAAGCACAGGCTCGCTGATAGACACGAAAGACACAAATGAAAACACACACAAACAAATATTTAAGATTTCGCAACCGTTGGTTGCTTCGTCAGGAAAAGAGGAAGGAAGGAGGGGAAAAAAAGGAAAGTATGTGGGTTTTAAGGGGCTGGATGAGGGGTCATTCTAATCCCGGGAGTGGAAGGACTTACCTTAGGGGAAAAAAGGAAGGTCAACAAATACACACCTACCCACACATATATACAATCAAACACACCTAGGCAGACATATTGTAGAAAGCAAAGTAGTTGGACAGAGATACCACTTGCGGCAGAGGCTCCTAGGTTAGTTTAAGTTAGTTTGTAAGCATAAGGACTGCTAACCTTAGTAGTTCAGTCCTATAGATTTACCAATATTTGACCATACGTGTTTTCTGCTTATAGGCCTTATAGATTTAGAAGAACTATGTTTGCTGTTTTCTTCCAAGTGTAAAAGCTTATCTGTGCATTTTTCTGGGCTTTTATGGTTTTGAGTGCTTCTGTAAAAATAATGTAGTCTAATTTTGCAGCAGAAACCCCACAATCTCCTGACTATGTAAAAACAGTTACTTCATTGAAATATTATGGGACTTAACACAGTGGAAACTGGCAGCAGACATGAAAAGTGTATTCACAGCAATCAGCCAGGAAAGCCTGAAACCTCGTAATATGACCCTGTTCCAAAGAGTCCATCTGTGATGGTACAGTATCACTGCTCTGCATACCGTTGAAACCACTTTCTAACATTGCAACTGTAGATAAAATAATATCCTGAGTGGGATAACCAGTTCAGCATTGCTGAGTATAATGACATACTTAAATGTACTTTGTTTGTATGACAGTCACTCACTGAAACTAAAACAGCCTTATGTACATTTAAAATTAATCCAAAACTTCCTGAGGACAAACTTGCTCTAAATACTAGAGATAAGATTATTGTCGTTAGGCCATTTCGGCAGTAGTCAAAATACAGCATAAACTCTACATTGGTAAATAGAACAGTACTGCATGTCAGTTGTTCACTTACAGTTCCACAACAGTGTCAAAAAATTCTTTTAATTCATAGAAGGGGTTTGCAAAATGCCATTTAATGGTTTCTTTAATCTATTGCCTGGTAGGTCTTGGATTATCTGCAGAAGCTTATTAAATAGTTGATGAACCGCTAGCTCATAACTATTAATTAACTTCGATAGTCTGTAGCATGTCACATCTATAGACTTATTTTTCCTGTATCATAGCAGTAAATATTATTTTGAGGTTTTACTTTATGTAGATTATTCTTTGTAGAGTTTTTTTAGAGGGTTCACAGGAAGATGGAAAACAAAGCTCTCCTTAAGAGCAGAGAATCTGTTGTTATGCTTTCAATAAAGTCTGTGTATGAAGACTTAATAGAAAAGATTGCTAATGCTATTAGCCACCCATGACACATAGTACTTTGCAGAAAAATGTTATTATCTTCAGGGTAAAGAAAGAATTCTACACCTCACGCATTGTAATTGGTACAATAATAATAATTTGGAGGAGTTTTATTGGTAGGAATTGCAGAAGTGGAACAGCACATGTGACTCATTGTTCATGTATAGTATCTGAATCTTCCTTCTCCATTTGTTGCTTTCAAGGTAGGGATGTATTTCACAAAACCTATGCAAAAACTTTTGCAGAAATTGACTTACATACAAAACAAACTTTATAGAAATAAATAATGTTGCAGCAACTAGATACCCTATGAAGTCAAAGGATTTGTCAAATTGAGCAGTAATTGTATCACATACTTCTTTCCCAGCAATGGTTTTTGGAATTTCATTTCCTTGCCACTATCCTGCAGCTTTTTGCACATGGAGATCCTGTCAGTGATAGTACCTTGGATATCCTGTAGCCCCTATGGTTCTTTTATAATGTTATGCCCTTGTAATACAGTCAGTGGATCAATGTGCTTGTTTTTGTATTTGACTGTACAAGATGTCAAGTATGGCATAATAAGATCAAATACAGAAAACCATAACTAAAATGCTAGATTCACTAATTTCATGCAGACCTGTTAAGCTTGAGTAATTGTAATAGTTTGTCAAGTAAAGTGAATTTGATCCAGGCATTCTGCAAATGTCTATTTTCTTGCACAACTTGCATAGTTCTTGATTAAAAATTCCATCTCTTGTTGAAACATGATGGAATTTCCAGTTCACTGTCAGTTAACGTAACTCTTAAAAAATTTAAATCCATATTCCGAATCAACCTAAAGTCCGATTTAATATATGAGCACAACAATGAGCAAAATAGGCATGTTTAAAATGATCTTTGTCAAAAGACTACACCTGAACACCAAGTGAGGTGGCACAGTGATAACACACTGGACTCACATTCAGGATGAAGATGGTTCAAATCCACCTCCTGCCTTCCAGATTTAGGTTTTACTTGATTTCCCTAATTCACTCCAGGCAAACGCCAGGATGGTTCCTTTGAAAGGGCACGGCTGATTTCCTTTCCTGTCCTTACACAAAAATCAAAGTGTAAGTTCCATCTCTAAACTCTGGGGGATAACTCAGACCAGAATGAGATTCCTGAGAGACAACGGTTCTCAGGTATTCGCAAAGAGGACTGGGATCTGGCCAAGGAGTGTGTCGATGGGCGGTGGGAACATTTCAACTGTTCAAGTCACCTGAGCCCGATGGAATCTTTCCAGCTCTCCTGCAACAAGCGGGAGAAAATCTTATTAGATTCCTATGCAGGTTATTCAGGGTTAGCCTAGCAGCAGGAATCATTCCCAATGCCTGGAGGGCAGTGAAAGTTGTCTTCATTCCAAAGCCAGGGAGAATTAATCATACCAAGGCCAAGGATATGAGACCAATCAGCCTGTCCTCCTTCATTCTTAAGACATTGGAAAAGCTGGTTAATGTGCATGTTGGAGAAAGGAGGTTAAGTAGGGCTCCTCTTCATTCAAACCAACATGCATATCAGCCAGGTAAATCATGTGAGACAGCTCTCCACCAACTCATTGGGAAGATGGAGAAAGCACTACACTTTCAGGAAATAGCCCTCTGTATCTTCCTGCACATTGAGGGGGCTTTTAGCAATACGACCTTCGATTCCATGGTTAGGGCAGCAGAGGTGCATGACCTAGGGACCACTATATGTAGGTGGACTAGGGCCATGCTCAGTGGAAGAAAGGTAGAGGCTACCATGATGGATGAAAAAAATGGTAATCAACACCACTAGGGGTTGCCCACAAGAAGGAGTTCTTTCCCCTTTATTGTGGAATCTAGTGGTGAATGATCTCATTGGAGAATTAAACTCTAGGCAGCACTTTTGCCAAGGATACGCAGATGATCTTGTCATTGTAATACTTGGCAAATTTGCTGACACAGTGAAGAATATGGCACAAGGTGCACTGGAGATTGTGCAAGACTGGTGCAGAAAACAGGATCTGGGGGTTAGTCCTAAGAAGACTGTTGTTGTACCATTCACAAAGAAGCATATACAACATTCAAGTTGTAATCTAAAGCTTTTCAATGAAGCGCTACCTGTGAAGGGGACAGTGAAATATCTAGGGGTTACCCTAGATGAGAAACTGACATGGACCCCTCACATCAGGAATATTTGCTCCAAGGCAAAAGGTACTTTAGTAAGTACCAGGAGAGCTTTTGGCAAAAATTGGGGCCTGAGCCCCAAGGGTATGCACTGGATATACACCACGGTGATTAGACCCAGGATCACCTGGTGGATGAAGGTAGAACAGCAGGTTGCTGCTAAGGAGCTTGGTAAGGTGCAGAGACTAGCCTGCTTAGCCATAAAAGGTGGAGTTAGCAGCACACCAACTGCTGGGATGGAAACCATGCTGGATATGCCCCCCTTACACCTTTGGGTCAAGATGGAGGTGGCAGCTGGTGCCTACAGACTCAAATCTGTCAACAACTGGAACTGGAACTGCAGAATCACACACTAAAATAGTGAGTGAGGTAAATATAGGAAAGGTTGCGGAAATGCCAGCCAACTATATTATAACCCCATACTGCTTCAACAAGCCTTTCAATATAACAATTGGAAGTAGGGAGCAGTGGGAGAAAATAGTTCGACACCGTACGGGGGATATTGTCTGGTTCACTGACGGGTCGAAATCAGACCAAGGCGTTGGGGCCAGGGTGTACGGGGTGCAGCCAAGACTGGAGGGCGTCATCTCTCTAGGGAAACTGGCCTCAGTATTCCAGGCGGAAATCACTGCCATCATGGCGTGTGTGGAGGAGAATTTGCATAGGTGCTACAAAGATTGTAGCATCTATATCTATTCAGACAGCCAGGCAGCCCTGAGATCACTTGCAGCTCCTGCAACAAGTTCTAAAATTGTTGCAGAATGTAACAGGGTTCTAGCGGAGCTAGGGGAAAGCAATAGAGTAAACCTATTGTGGGTCCCTGGCCACTCGGGGATCAGTGGCAACGAACATGCCGACAGATTAGCCAGGATGGGGGCAGAGTCTCCATTTATTGGATCGGAACCTGTCCTGACAATCACCAAGGCAATGATCAAATTGGAGCTTCGTAACTGGCTCAGAAGACAGCATGTAGAATATTGGACCAAAGTCCATCAACAAAAACATGGCAAGGTAATGATGCCAAAGCCATGTTTTAAAAGAAACTCTGCAATCCTGGATCTGAACAGGAGAGAGATTAGACTCATGGTTGGGTTGCTGACAGGCCATGGGGATTTCAAAAAACACCTACATACAATGGGAATAACAGAAGAGGACCCTAAATGTAGGATCTGTGATGACGATGATGAAACTGCATCACATCTAATCTTTGAATGCATTGCATTGGAGAGTAAAAGGCACAGAACATTTGGGACAACCAGACCCGAAGAAATTGTGTCTAATAAAGAACTGGTAAAGGGACTCCTTGCACTGTTCAAGGGCATTGGTTGGCTTTACTAGACATACAGGGAGCGATACCGCACAATAAACTCAGTTTCGGTGTGGGCAGTGGTGGGTTGGACCAACACTGTTTTGGCTTCCCTGAAAAAATCAAATCAAATCCGTCTCTAATTACCACGCCTTTGATGGGACATTAAACCCTAAGCTTCCTTCCTTCCTTCCTTACACCTGAACAACAACCAATCATAGCGGCTACACCATATCAGCTCTAAGAAACAAATTTATCTGCATTATCCACAATGTCCAGAGAAGATTCTTTAAATGATTTTTGCATGACATTCATGAGAAGTTAGGAAAGTCCAAAATCTTTCTACGGCTATACCCTCATATCTAATAATGAAGACAAACTATGAAATTCCAGAATGAAATTTTCACACTACAGCAGTGTGTGCACTGATATGAAACTTCTTGGCAGGTTAAAAGTGTTTGTCAGAACTGGATTTCAAACCTGGGACCTTTGCCTTTCATGGACACACAATTTTAATCTGCTAGGAAATTTCAACTATGAAATTGTTGATATATCGGTTGTCTCATCTGCAATAACTGACACAAAATCAGCAGCAGGAGTTTTTCTTCTTACTCAGTCATGATAAACTAGTATACTAGAAATTTTGAACATACTTTGAAGTGCTTTTGAAAATGACAGCGCACAACATTGGGTTCACGAATGAAATTTGTAAAACTGCAGAAAATTCCTGGATTCGATGAATCGCTGCATTCCTCAAGTCCACAAAGTGCATGCTCAAAAACACCCCAAAATTTAATAAAATTGGCAATTTTAGAAGGTATGCAATGATTTTTGAAAACCTGATCATTTTGTGTTTGAACCGAGTGCTAAACACCATCCAGTTGTCCAATTGTACAAAAGATTGTACTCTAGCTATGCAGTCATATATGACTTACATCACTCATGTTTCTTTATCTTCTGTGATAAATGTGTGAGATTGTCATTGTCTCTTAGTGTCCAAGTTCTTTCACACCCAACATTTTACTTTGCTAACAGAAAACAGTACAATTTATTTATAACATTGTAGTCACGTATTCAGTCCACTTTACTTTCAGTTTCCTTGTCACACATATTAGTTTTACACTGCACACTACTTCAAACTCACAATTGTATATTGAATTGTCACACTTGGCTAACCGTAAAAAGTTGCCACAGTATTGTTAATGTAACTAATGTTACCGAATAGTGCAGGTATACATTAGATTCAAAATTTGCTATTTATGTGTCGTGTAGGCAGAGTGAGTGGCTGAGCGCATTGAAGAGCTATCCCTCGGGCATGGATGTTTGTGTTGTCCTTAGTATAATGTAGTTTATAAGTAGTTTGTAAGTTTAGGGACTGATGACTCCGCAGTTAAGTCTGATAAGCTTAACAAACATGTGAACATTTTTGAATGTAGGCAGAACAACTAGAGAGGAAATGGAAATATGCTTTGGTGAGGTACAATAGCGTGAGACTCTAGCGGATACATGACAGAACATTGCCTCAATTGCTAGATTAGGAAAAACCTCCTGTCCCCACTCCCTTCACTTCCTCTTGTCCTGAACTCAGCATCTGGAAAGCTGTTTCTAGGGGTTCATAACTGGACTTTGCATTAGGGCTAAGGCTAGTTCATAAGAGTTGACTGCACTTTTAAACATGATTGCAGACATTAAACTTCCAGCCAGATTAAAATTGTGCACCAGAGTGGAATTAGAACCCAGGACCATCGCCTTTTGTGGACAAATGCTTTAACAAGTCAGAAATCTGTTGTAATGTTCTGCTAGTACTGAAACAAATAAATAATTCTACAATACAGATGCAGAAAGTCAGTGATAAGGCCTTACATTTCAGGTATCTATCACATAAACAAATTGATGTAATGAAATGAACATAATAATTATGAAGATTAATACTTATCTAATTTATATAGTTGAATTTGATGATTCCGGTGTGAAATCTGCAGGCAGCCTTGAAGTTACTTTGCTGCATTCCAGAATGTTTCTATTAACTTGTAGAGTGCCACAGATCTCATGCGAAAACTTGATTAGAAACTGGAACTGTGCAGCTGTTTTCTATTTATATTACAACAACAATGATGGTATTACATTACATTATTTTAAACTGTTACAATTACAATTTATGGAGTTTCAAAGAAACAAACAGGTATTCAAATACAGTTAAATGAGGTGGTGAAACTGATATAATAAACACAGCCTGTTAAATTGATTTACAGATATAAGTTAAGATTGTCGGTTTTTCATGGGGTGTGAGGCCCAGAAAACACACTTTTCTGTGTATCAACACTTTATTGAACTGAACTGTTCACAAACTTAACACAGATTGTTGGTGGCAGCTGAGAGGGGGCTCGCCCAAAGACTATCATAAGGATATTATAGTTCATTCCTGGTTGATTACGGCTATCGCCGCACTCCCCCCCCCTTCCCCACTGTATGGAGTACTCTTGTTGAGGTGAGGGCGGGGCTGGGAGGCAACAGCCGGTGATGATTGTGTGCATGAGTCTGGGTAATTTACATCTCCACGGAGTTCTCTGGCAGAGGCAACGGTCCATGGAGGCGGCGAGCAGTGGGGCCAAAACCCTCAAAGTCCCTGACGTGAGGAGGCTGCCGACGCACCAGCTGGCGTGAGGCTGAGGGTTGTGCAGGCAGGTGGGAAGTACCACTCTCACAACACCCAAGGGGAGCAGAAAAACTCATGTGGCGTCCAGATTAAATGAAGCAGGAAGGGAGAAACATTTCAGTAGCTCGTAACTACATTGCTGGGGAGGGGGGGGGGGGGGGGGGGTGGAAGAGCGCTGACGGCTGTACATAATATGAAAATCGAGCCTTTGTGCAGAAGAATTGCAATGTCAGTGGCGAGTTGGGGAGAGATAGAAACCTCAAATTCCAGATCTGGGGCCTCAGGAAGAGGTTGAATGCCAAAGCCTCGGAAGGAGAAGACGGGAGAGTGAGGAGAGACCTCGAACGAAGAAAAGGGTGACGGAGGAGTCGGAGAGGCAACTCGAGCAGGAGGGGGGAAAGGCATGGGGGCACTGGCAGGAGATGATGGAGAAGTCAAAGAGGCTGGAAGAGAGGAATCTGCCTCGAATGTTATGATGTTATGAGAGGAGCAGGATTGCCCTTGACTGTAGGTGAGGCGGAGGGCTTGACATGAGCAGGTTTCATGGGTTTACTGACACAGTGGAGGGAGAGTTATTGATAAGCAAGGTGAAGGAGTTGGGGGAGTGCCCGAGCACCTGATGAGGGCCTAAATAAGGAGGGCTGAGCGGTGGACAGACCATATCGTCCCATAGCATGACGAACTCGCATGAATCTAGGGTTCTGGGAATAATGACCTGCGGAGAAGTGTGACTGGAGGGAGGTGGAGGGCAGATCCTTGCACAATGCTGACGCACCCGGTCTACCAGCCTGGGGAGGTCAGACAAGTGAGGAATAGGAGAGGGGGAGACGAGTTCATCAGGTAAAATTGAGGAGTGTCCATGGAGAAATTCGGCAACAGTGCCATGGAGGTCCTCTTTGTAGGTGGCTCGTAACCCGAGGGGAAGTACCTACATCCATAGTGTGTTGTGGCACCAGAGAGAAGTTTTAAGGGTTCTGTGCCACTGCTCTACCAGCCCGTTGCTTTGGGGGTGATAGGTGGTTGTGTGGATGTGTTTGATGCCGCAGAGGTGCCAAAGGTCGGAAAAGAGAGAGACTGTATCTGAGGTCTCGCATCTGGCACAGCCGCATCAGGCTGATGTTGCAGTTGTTGAGCAGGTGTGACACGGATACCCGACACGACAGAGGCACCGAATTGTGCCGATGAAATGGGCGGTTGAGCGCAAGACAGCAGAAGAGAGACACACAATGTGTCATCAAACATGGTAGGCCAAAGTGAGCGCGGCGCATCAGGAGCGTGATGGGATGTCGAATGTGGCTGCACAACAAACACATTGTCCTGTCCTGACAAGTTCACATGCAAGAAATCACTTGACAGAGTGTGAGGGTTAAAAAACAGTCGATGGGTCAAAACTGCACAGGTGGTTGTACGAAAGACGAATGCACTACACTGTCTGCAACCGAAGCTGCGGAAAAAGGTGCGGACGGATCTTGAGACAAAGGTCCTGAATTAAACACAGAACTCGGAGAAGAGTCAGGAACTTGTCCGCTAGCCAATTCATTAGACACAGGTGGCGAAATATAGTTCTGTGACAGCGCGCCACTGTTCAAACTATGTTCAGGGCGTAGGTCGCAGATGGATACACTGCTGCACATAGCGGAGCCATGGCGGGCCGCGATTACAAATTTGAAGGACAGTACACTGAATTATCTGCAGTTGGTACTGATTGCGAATGTGCGTGCGCAAAATGGTCCTGCAGAACATGAGCATTATTCATTATTTGAGCACCGGAAAGTAAGTTCATGGCCACAAAGCCAGAGTCCATTGAATGACACTGCGCGTTGTTGATCCGGGCCGAATTGAACAAGTCCGGAGAAAATTGCTGGACCGTGTGCTGAGGCATGGAAATCAAGAGCAGTGGCGAGTTGAACGATGGTTGAGAAACCATGTTGAAGACCAATGGAAGTCTGACTGGCGTGTTCATCGTGGCCATAACCGTTAGATCATTTACTGCCGTATTTCACAAATTAACCCGGCGCTGGCAAGCGAAACACACTGAAACATGAACCCGGGCATGAGAAATTCAGTACGGGGTTACCAGTGTGGGTTTATCATGGGGTGTGAGTCTCAGAAAACACACTTTTCTGCGTATTAACACTTTATTGAACTGAACAGTTCATAAGCTTAACACAGACTAACTTTTTGAAAGTGATTGTTGGTGGCGGCTGAGAGACGGCTCACCCAAAGACTATTGTAAAGATATAGTTCATTCCTTGTCGATTACGGCTATCGCCGCCACAATATATTCTATCTTGAAACAGTGTGATCATAGTAATTTTGTAAAAGTTCATCATACTTGGGGTGCGGGAGGCAATCTATTCAATTAATTTATTCTGTAAAACACAAAATATCACTAATTATCTTTATTAAGACGACTGGCTTTGGCAGATTAAACTGCCGTCATAGGATATGTAAGCATACGTGTAAGATCTTACTCAAAATGTTATAATAGAAGGTAAGAGAAATATTATCCCTTTAATGGATCCACCTTACATTTCGTGCACCACATCACAAAGGAAACCTTTTAAAAATATACTTATTCACCGACATTATTTCTGGCATGTCACAATACAAATAAAATATCAAACACATCATGCTTTAATGTGATATGGTCACACTAAAGTTAAAACAAAACTGACTAAATTAGCTGTCCACATCACAAAATGGTATTAGGTAGCACTGTAAATTTGACATTTGAGCATTTTTCTGATGTCAAGAACTGGAATCTTGTATACGAGATACTGAATTACAATTAAAATTATCGACATTGGTGTATTTTTGTAGCAAAATTACGAAGTTTTATTTAACAAATTCATCTAAAGTGTAGAAGGAGTTTCCATTCAGAAATCATTTTAATTTCTTTTTAAATACTAGTTGGCTATCTGTCAGACTTTTGATGCTACTTGGTAAGTGACCAAAGACTTTTGTGGCAGCATAACTCACTCCTTTCAGCGCCAAAGTTAGAGTTAACCTTGAATAGTGAATATCACCCTTACTCCTAGTGTTGTAGCTATGCACACTACTATTACTTTTGAATTGGGTTGGATTGTTAATAACAAATTTCATAAGTGAATACATATATTGAGAAACTACTGTGAAGATTCCTAGATCCTTAAATAAACATCTGCAGGATGTTCTTGGGTGGGCTCCAGCAATTATTCTGATTACACGCTTTTGAGCAATGAATACTTTTTTACTCAATGTTGAATTGCTCCATAATATGTTCCAAATGAAAGCAGTGGCTGTCACTGTCTAGGTATGTCTCTTTCCCACTGTTTTGTTTTCCTCCCATTAGCACTGTCTGCGTCTCCCACTGCCTTAATCCATTTCTCTGTATTTTGGCTGCCTTCTTCTGCTACTGCATTTTTCTTTCTGACTCTCTGCTCTCTATTTCTTCAGTCACAATTATCTCCTTTTTATACCTATCCTTGAGGATGCTTTGCTCTGGTTTCTAGCTCCTTGACCAATAAACTAACACAAGAGTATGACAGGAGGGAAAGTGGACAAAGGTTTAGTTTTCAAAGTCCACTGGATTGGATGATCCAGATCTGCAAAGCTTATGTATCTTATCTTACATCTTATAAAATAGGCTGTGCGTATATGTGTATTCCACATCTCCTCCTAAACTACTGGACCAATTTCAACCAAACAAGGTAAACATGATCCTTACTATCAGGCATCAATCGCTGTCAGGTTAAGAACCACCTATGACACATATGTAAGGAGATATGATGTCATAAACAATGACAGTCATGAAAATCGGCCACATCATGCGATAATATTCTACATCTGCTTCTAAACTAATGGGCTAATTTCAACCAAATTTAATACAAATATTCTTTAAGGTCAGGAATTATTCGCTGTGGTTGCAAAAACCACATATGATAAATAGTTAATACAATATCACGTCATAAACAGTTTTATATCTGTCCCATCTTGCGATGTGTTATAGCATGATTTTATTCATCAACTATTTGAGAATGAGAGCACTTAGCAGCTTGCAATAAATTGTAAACATAATTTCAAATCTTTACAAAACTTTTTCTCACTGTCAAACCCAACAAAATGATGAAAGGAAAAAAGTTTATCGCTTACCACTTTTCTGGTGTTCATGATGTATATTTACGGCATTTGGCATTACATTACAAGTTATTACTTCTACACTGTAATTTTTAGACGCCAGACAATTCACAGACAGTACACATACATACCACTGATTGTTCCTTCAATATTATATCACAGTTTGACATATAGTTCATGAGATATAAAGTCATAAACAATTTGATTCGTGAAAAACTGCATCATCATGCATGAGGTTTTGATTTATTATGTCTTTACTGTTAACACCATGCACGACATATTTTGCAGACATTAGGCACATATACCACTGAATGTACCTTCGAATTTACATCATAATACAACTCATATTTCAGCAGATATGACATCATAAACAATGAAATTTCCGAATAACTGTTACATCATGTGCTCTTTTTCCACATCTACTCCTAAAATAATGGAGCAATTTTAATTAAACTTGCTACGCATAGTGCTTACTATCAGACAACAATCGCTGTGGGGTTAAAAACTACCTATGACAACAAAGATCAGTACATATGATGTTGTCGACAATAAACTTTCCCATCACACAATGCGTGATTTACGAGACTTCATTTTAATACATTTCTCATTTACTACTAATAAGATGCTACTGCATTCCAGTCAACTTGAGGATATTCCTGAAAGCTGACTGTGCTGTTGACATCTTGGAACTGTGAAGTGCAAACAGCTGTAGGCGAAATTAGTAGCTTTCTATAGAACTATAACGAAGTGTTACCAAAGGAACATTACAAAATTGTGTTTTAGAAACCTGAGACAGAGGCGTATAGCCAGTGGCGAACTAAGGGGGGAGGGGCAGAGGAGGTGGACAGCCCCGCGCCTCGGGGACCTCCAAATACCTGAAAGCAAGTGGTTTTTTTTAAAAGCATGCTTGGCATTTCGTTCTGATGGAGCCTCCTCCAAATCTTGAAAACCCCTGGGGTCCTCCAGTTTTTTAATCGTAATAAATGTATCTTCAAGTGGATGGGAGGCCTCATTTTCTTTCTCCACTGTACCGGGCCTCCAACAGCCTTCGTGCGCCCCTGCGTATAGCCAAACACAGCAGTGCAGGAGCGTTTCATACCGATTCGACTACAGCATTGCAAAATAATAAGGTAAGAAAAACTAAATGAAAATGTTCATGACTATTTCAAACAAGGAGGTTAGGATACAGGAAGATGCCACTGAGCTGAAAAAGTGAAGCCTGCTTCTGCTATATTGCTAAGTATTGCTATGCACATGCCCTTCTTTAACAACCGTTGCAAAGCACGGACATATAAGCAGTAGTTTAATAAAATCAAGCCTTGTCCAAGCTAAGATATTGAACTGTATGTTGTTGATTTTTTAATAAATTAATTCATTTATTTATTTTTTATAGTAGATTTCTTAAATTAGATAATAAGTTTCATGCAGTTAGAATGTCATCTCTTTACACAATAAACACTTCTGGTATCCAGGCATCATTTTTTTCAGGTGTCTCTTGATAAAGTACAAAGATTTTTGAAAAGGAGAAAATGGTGTGTCTAGATAAATGTCTATTTCTTATAATAAAATGCTGGTGTGGAAATGATTTTGAGACCTAGTTTTCACCATTGTCGTGCAAAATACTCAGGCATTCCTGATGATGCACTTCAAGCCATCAGGGTAAATGAAATTAAAAACAAAAGTGAATGAATCAGAAACATGCCTCTGACAATGGTAAAGATTACCTCAAAAATGCACTATTATATCTGTTTGATGAAACTTTCAGAGTTGTGACAGTATCTTTCTTTTCTGCAATCGGTAGGGCCACTTTTAATCATTTTTTGAACCATGGTAAGTTTATATGGATATAACTTTCTGAAAGATAAAAGGGTGTGGGGATATAGGAATGTTCAGCTGTTTATTACTCATTACAAATTATCTGTGATTTGCAAAGACATTGTTGATCATTTTTTCAGCCATGGTCAGGTTATTTGAATACTCATGGAATACAGGGAAGGCATCAATGTTCACCTTTTTTTTCTGAAGAAACAAATTATCATAGTCACAAACATGTAACATGAGGAGTTGAGGATGGGGAGGGGTCACTCATCGCAAGGAAATTTAAGGTGATAAGTTATGGGCATATCCATCATCGAAACTGGAAAGTTATTATACAATCTCGATGAATGTCAAAATGAAATGGGCTTACCATCTTAATTGCACAATTTTTTGTCACAGATGCAATTTATGGATATATCTGCGAAGAATGCGAAATCTTTGTCAGAGGCACTATGTAAGGCAATTTGTGAAAATACGAGTAAAAACTAATATGTTTTTCCTTTTTCTACAGATCAAATTTATGACTTTTATAAATGTTATTAGTGAGGAAATGGCAACTATGAATTTTATTTCTTGACCTCTGAATCAAGAAGCCTTGCTGTCTGGTCCCTTCATTAGTTAAAACTACAACTACATGTCAGATTAGATATTATGTGCATATTTTACATGCATATGTATGGCAGCTTGGAGCAGGTAGATGGATAGTATTATGGAAAAAAAACTTTCAATGCATCCTGGGACTATCACATAAAGCACATATTCTAAAAACTGCAATGTTTTGCCATTAATAGAAAGTGTAGATGTGCCAATCACCACAATTGGTACTTTTGATACCAAAAATTAAGATTTTTCTAGTGTATCCCAATAACAATTACAGATTTTCAAAAACAGGAAATGGATTTTATAGATAAACATCTAAACAACATAGAGATAATATTTGAGTCATTTGCTACTTCCCAAGATATGACTTTAAAAATAACTCTTTTTTTTTTTTACATAATGATTTTGCGTGTTATATTGCACAGACTGATGGCTCATGAACCAAGTAATATATCTTTCTGCTCTCAACTTAAAATAAAATTTCTATATGCTATGTGCATTGCATACATAGATATTTATGATCTAAAATCAATTATTCAATAAGTCTTAAGGAATGTGCTTTTACCCTTGTCAACAACATCTATCCCAACATTATGCAAACATCACAGTTTTTCCGTTGTTTCTTGAAACTGGATAAAAATTGTCGAAAATGGGAAACAGCTGCTTGTAGATAAATGTCTACAGAATATATTGTACATATTTTTGACACTTTGCTGTGGTTAGTTATTTAGATATTTGTGTCTCATGGTGAAAATGGCTAAAAGTCAGATTTTGTGCTACAGTACTATCAGTTTGAAACTCTGTATTTCTGTAACGGATAAAGATATCAAATAAATTTAAAACTTGTTATAGAGTGAAACAATCCTGGTAGGAAAAATATGTATAAAAAATAGACATGATTTAACTTATCTAAAGCACAGGCTCATTGACAGACACAAATAAAAACACACACAAACAAATGCAAGCTTTTGCAACCGTTAGTTGCTTCATCAGGAAAGAGGAAGGAAGGATGGAAAAAAGGAAAGGATGTGAGTTATAAGGGAGTCATTTCAATCCAGGGAGCGGAAGGACTTAGCATAGGGAAAAAAAAAGAATAGGTAAACACACACACACACACACACACACACACACACACACACGCACACACACATACACATACATGCAAACACACCAAGGCAGACATATGTAAACAGCAAAGAAGTTGGACAGAGATGCCAGTTGAGGCAGAGGCTCTGTCCAGAGACCAGAGGCAAATATGTTGTTGAATGGTAGGTGAGAATTTGAATTTAGCGGAAGTCGAGACCAGGTGGGCAATGGAAAGAGAGAATATGCTGAAGGGCAAGTTCCCATCTCCGAAGTTCTGAAAGGTTGGTGTCGGTGGGAAATATACAGGTAACCCGGATGGTGTAACACTGTGCCAAGATGTGCTGGCTGTGCACCAAGGCTGCTTAGCAAAAGGGTGATCTTCATTACCAACAAACTCTGTCTGCCTGTGCCTGTTCATGCGAATGGACAGTTTGTTGCTGGTTATTCCCACATTGAAGGCTTCACAGTGCAGGCAAGTCAGCTGGTAAGTCATGTGGGTGCTGTTGCAAGTGGTTCTGCTCTTAATCGTGTACACCTTCCAGGTTACAGGACTGGAATAAGTGGTGGTGGGAGGATGCATGCTGCAGGTTTTACACCGGGGGCAGTTACATGGGTAGGAGCCGGAGGGTAGGGAAGGTGGTTTGGGGATTTCGTAGGAATGAACTAGGAGGTTACAAAGGTTTAGGTGGGCGGGAAGTGGAGTGGGAAGGATGTCGACCATCTAACATGCAAAAACTAACCAGTTTGCTCAAATTGCATGGGCTCCAGCCAAGTATGTAATATTTAAAATTTTGATGCTTTACTGTAGGACAACTACAGTATTGCCAGTCTTCTAATATGTGTACAAATGATCACTGGGAAAAGGGCTGTCCAGAACATTTTATCCCTTAACTCTGTGATCAATGGAACCTGAGATATGGGCCACACTGTCAGCAAACCTATTAATACTCACACTGCTGTGTTATAGGTAACTGTTATAATAAATACACTGGAGTCTCAAAAACTCGACACTCGGTAACCCGGCAGGCCGGATAACTTGGCCACACCCTGGCACACCCCCTGGAATTATTCTGTGCTTGCGGAATACAGTTTACAAGTGAAATTGTAGCATATAGCAGTTACAGGCTATGCAATGTATGGGCCAAGAGATCATCTCCTTTGAGTTACATTAATGCAGTATGTAGATGGGTTTTCATACTAAAAACAGTCGTCATCAAAACTACGGGAGTCATTTTTTTTACAGTGTTCATTAAAATCAGCTTAGCCGTGATGGACGAATAATGAACTTAGTTACAGCAGACAACAATGACAATCATGTGGCGGGGCCACTCGCCCTCTGCTACTCAGTCTGCCTATAGCTTTTATCTTTTGTTAACTGCGTATTGTGAAGTCCATGTGAGTGTAAGTAACGAATATCATTTGTAAGATATTGTCTTCAATTTATTTCATGTTACTGTATTCCATCATTTGTATTGTAGTCTAAAGTAACAATAGAAAGTATTTTATAACAAAACAACCTCACCTACTCTCCTTTTTAACACCGTACCCGATAACTCGGCATTTTCACGAACTCGGACAGCTTTCGGTTCACATTAGACCGAGTATTCGGGACTCTACTGTACAATAATTTTTGCTAGTTTGTAGGTCAGCTATTTAAAATCATAAGAACAGAGAAGATGATCTGATAAAATCGCTACAACTTTTGACACATATTTAAGGATATGTATTTTCTGACTTTTTAATACAGCATATTGAGAATGATTGTACATGTATGCTTACAGATCCGACAATAGTAGTTTAATCTGCAAAGACCAGTCATCTTAATAAAGGTAATTATTTGTATTTGCTGGTTTACATAGTAAAGAAATAATTTTGATTTACATATAAATTAAATGATGGTTTTCATTACTAACATTTTACACAGCATTTAAACTACAAGTAAAATTAAATTACAAACGCAGCTTTACAAAAAGAAATCTATCAGTAACAAAAATTGAAAATGTGTACCTTTCCTACTGTCGAGACTTCTATAGAAACTGAATTTTCATATTTAAATATTATAGTATTTAGAAGTATTCATCATTTGGTTTTACAGGCAGAAATATAACTCTTTAGGAGATGTCTACTGTCTCAGCTGTTGGTTTAATTATGAACAGAAGTTGTAATTTACAGTACACAGTACTGACAATTGGTGTTAGATACTACAATAGAGGACTGGTATTCTATAATTCTATAGAATTATGCAGAGCAACCACATAACATGAAATAACATCTAAATAAATGTGTCACAGAAGCAACAAGAAAGTGGAGGAAGCGCCGCTAAAAGGGCCATTTACACATAGTCATCCGTCTTAACCGAACACAAAAAGGACCAACATAAAGTCAATGATTAGCAGATTTTTTCCAATATCACAAAACATTTCCATCTTATTGCTGAGTACACAAAATCTGTTTACGCATCTGAATGCTCAATCCAGAGATATTTCTGCTCTTTGCCTGCCACCAGAGATAATATACACACATGAGCCACAATCTCATCAGAAACATCTCTGCTTTCATAATTGTTCGGTACAATATTGTGATTAAATTTTGTAATTACTTACTTTTGGTATGGACTACATTAAGATAGAGAAAGATATCTTCTTTTGCAGGGACAACTGTACTTAGAGTTATAATCCAGCTTCTGAATATATAGTTCTCTTACACAAGATCGATTTCAACTTCATGTTTTAATTCAAATGTTCAAATGTTTGTTAAGCTTAAGGGACTTAACTGCGGGGTCATCAGTCCCTAAACTTACCATCTACTTATGAACAACCTTATACTAAAGACGACACAAACATCCATGACCGAGGGGGGATTCGAACGCCCGGCCGAAGCGGCCGTGCAGACTGTGACTGGTGCGCCAAAGACCACTTGGCCACGGCGGCCGGCCGTACTTTAATACGTGGGGACATTTATTAGCTGAAAGAGTGGCCGATGCTGCTGACACAGTGAATTCCCTGGAAATACTATATTTAATGGAAAGTGGTATACAGACGATCAGCTGATGCCGTTCCTTCAACAATCACCCAGACTTACTTTATCGCACATTGACACCACCATGAGGTCATATTTAAACAGACATGAACTGCTCTGCTGATTTAATTACCAGATTTTTAGCATTCTTTGAGTTTTCGATAATAGGGAGCACTGCATAAAGTATAACTACATTGTCCCCAGTGCAACACTGCAATAAACTAATAATTCACCATGCACTTACTGTAAGAGATAAACAGTTTAGTACTACACCACAGAACAAATACATGGCGCTGTTATACATCTCAACGATAGAAGTGTTTTCAGAAGTTTACTTCAAACAGACAATTACACACCGTAGTTTTAACTTTGTGAACACAAGCTAATATTACCGAACGAGGTGGCGCAGTGGTAATGCACTGGACTCGCGTTCGGAGAATGGTAGTTCAAATCCACCTCTGCCCATCCAGTTTAGGTCTTCCGTGATTTCTCTAAATCACTCCAGACAAATGCCGGGATGGTTCCTTTCAAAGGACGTGGCCAACTTCCTTCCCCATCCTTACCCAAAACTCCGAGCATTAGCTCCGTCTCTAATGACTAAGCTGTCGACGGGACGTTAAACCATAAGCTTTCTTCCTTCCTTCCAACCTAACATTGAATTAACATCGTTCCGGAGTTTGTACTTAAATTAATTTCACTTTGGTATGAAAAACCTTATGAATATACATCGTTTACGACAATGATTTCTACTTACATTTGACATCTTGGCTAGGAGAACTGAGTTTATTGACAGAGCGATCCAATAAGGGATCTGTTTTTGCTGACCTAGGTTCGGAACCCTTTTAAACAATGATATACACAGGTCCCGCTTTAACAACCGTTGCGAAGCATGAGCATATAAGCTAGTAATAAATAAAGACCTAAATCTGGCAGCATATTTACAATGTTTAGCCAATATTTTTATAGATCAATATGTCAATATTTTATCCTTCAATATGTTGATGCTGTTTTTCAATAAATGAAGTGCCAATGATGATATTTTTTTAATTCTGATATATTGTATAACCAATATTTTTTTAAAAGCGTCAATAGTTCTAGTGTGAATGTTGTTTTCTTTTACATATTTCTGTTCTTCATGCTTTGGTTTACTATAGGTGAGTGGTTGCCTTTCCCTTCTTAGAAGGCTCAGAGAATATTATGCCATTCTGACATGTTAGATGGGCCAGATACAGAACATACCTGCATGGGAGGTTAACTATCATGGGACAGTAAGGCAACCACTGTTCTATAGTGGGCTGATGTGTGGATGATAGTAACACATAATATAAAACGGCATTCACACTAGCTTTCTACCATTAGCTGATTTTCCAGCAGATGTACACATATTCTCACACACCCACAAAGACACCCACTTCCACAGCCATGGAAATACTCATTTGGGTGTCTATGTGGTAGTATGTGTAAATGCATGTACTTTTGTTAGTAAAGAGCTAATGCTTGAAAGCTGGTGTGAATGTTGTTTTCTATTACATGTTGTTGCATTCCATGATTTGGTCCCCTGTAGCCAGGTGAGTAGTTGAATTTCCATTATTTTGTTTATTAAACAATAAATAGAATACTTTGTAACTAGGGGCACTGTCTTATATGATAATGATTGATGTCTGAAGAAGACATGTTTTCAGTCATGTTTAGATATCATAAACAAATAAGTGATTCCATAAAGATGTACTGTATAGTTTGAAATACAGTACAAATGAAACTTGTGATATATTTGTTGTTAAATGTTGTAGGCCAAGAGAATTCATTGTTCATATAGATATGTACATATAATGTGAAACAAACTTTCTCTTACACATGAAAACTGAGCAATGTAAATATTAAGTGTTAAAGCAGCTTTTCTATTGCAGAATTTTTCTAGATACTTATATATATGTTTTTTTCCCATTGTAATTCATTACATATAAATGAAATGAAACTGAATGCGCAGGAAATGTGTATCAGCAGTAGTATCAGTTGCAGAGTACAAAAAGAACTAAAAACGCTTTGTCATTTTTTTTTTTTTCATCTGAAAACTGAGTAAGAAGTAAGTAAGAATTCTTTCTTTAGGGCACTTTACATTTGAAACTTATTGAAGTATCTATTTACCTCAATCAGTTTACTTAGATAGTAAGACAAAGCTTAAATTTTTATTAGACATATTCATTTCCAATAAGTATCTTACTTACAAAAGGGTCCTGTTATGGCTATGACATTTGGTACAATCATAGCTGATTGGAAACTCTTCAAGATTGGTTTACGCAGTGAAGCTATTGGGTTACTTCTTTCTACACTGTTTGGATTTATTTTTGGACTTCTACTTGGTACAACAGAATCACCTTGGGGATATGGAGACTGGCCAACAGAAGAAATGAAAGGCAGGTATGTATTGCTGATAGCAATGATGATTAGATAAATCTTATTCATAGAAAGTGTACAGCTCACCACAAAGATGCGACAGGCATATAAAAAAGACAGACACATACAACACTTAAGCTATCGGCCATGACCTTCTTAAAAAATAGAACATTCATGCAATCACACAGTCACACAACACAATCTCACAACCGTCATCTCCAGTTGCTGCACTCCAAATGGATGTGACTGTGTTGTGTGCCTGTGTGATGGCGTAAATGTTCTATTTTCTGAAGAAGGCCATGGCTGATAGCTTAAGTGTTGCATGTGTGTGTCTTTTTTATGTGCCAGTCATAGCTCATCATTACATATTTGCGGTGAGTTGTAAACTGTCCTTATTATATTGTTTAATCACAACCTGGACTTTCCAGTATTAAATTATTTATGGAAAGAATATCTTCATACCCTGTGTGTATATCAAAGTGAGCGTCTTAATTTTTTTGCACAAATGAATAAGTTTAACAATGGAAAGTCCATTTGGGGTCTGGCAGTCAGGAATCATTCTTATGAGTGCCTATATGATTGTCTCAATGTGTGTATGTTCTTTTCTGATGAAGGCACTGGCCAAAAGATTTGGTTGTTTGATTAACATAGTCTTTTCTTCGTGCCTGTAGCGGCTCAGTGATCATCTTTTCAGTGAATTGCAATGTATCCAATTAAATAAATTAAACAATGAAATTCCAGGAAGAATACAACAATATTTTCCAAAGGATAGCTTGCTATTCATCCAGAGACATCTTGATGATTTCACCGAAAAGCAGACATAAAAGATTACCAGTATACTCCAATTTTGCCTGTTACAGCCTTCTTCAGAAATAAAAACACATTCTCTCTGACACACAAACTCACACAAACAACACTGCTGTCTGCAGACTGCAGGACTGACTAATGTGAAAGCAGCAACCAGTAGTGGGGTTGAGGAGGCAGTGTGGAGAGGGTATGGGGGCAAGGTAGGGGTGGGACAATACACCATCATTGTCTGACAGACATGGGGAAGGGGAAAGACTGGAGTGTATGGTGGAATGGATGATGTGCATGAGGCTAGAGTGTGGGCAGGGAAGGGGAGGGTAGTAGGGGTAGGAAGTAGTCAAGGTTGAGGCCTGGGGCATTGCGAAAGCATACAATATGTTGCAAGGATAGTTCTCACATGTGAAACACAGAAAACCTGCTGTTTTTGGAAAGGTTCCATATGGAACAGGCTGTATAGCAGTCATTGAAGTGAGCCACATCATGCACTGCTGCATGCCCTACCACATGATGGTCCAGCTGTTTCCTGGCCACTGTTTCATGATGGCCATTCATGCTGTAGTGTCTTGTTGGGAGAGTAGGGATGCAAGAAGAAGTCGCTATTAGAAGTGCTTCTGGCACCAAATGTTGTAGACTAATAATGACAGGATGACAGAGTCCTTATCATTGGCCTTGGGACATGTGTTTGGACTTAACTCAGGTTGGAGATGTGAATGAAACAGCATTCTAGAACTCACATGTTTATTCCTCTAAAGCTTACAGACATGGAACTTTACTGCTGTGAGTGACACAGCCGGTGCATCATGATGAAAATCCTACATGGGCGCCAGTTGCTAAGATGTCAAGGAAATTTCATTGATTTCCTCATCGATGACCAATCTGTCCAGGCACCAGTCGATTCAGGAGCTTCCTTCTCTGTATTGTGAATGACTACTACCACAAACTAAAGAAGATAATGTTCTGTGATACAAGAGCAGCTGTACTAAAGGTCGCAAATGGAAAATACGTCCGGCCAGCAGGAACATGTGCCGCAAAAATAACTATCAACAACATGTCATTTGAATTTGTCGTTTTAACAGAATGTAGCCATAACACCATCCTCGGATGGAACTTCCTTCAGGTATCCCAGGCTGTCATTGACTGTGGAAGATCTGAGCTACAAATTGAGGAAAACTTTCCATCGAGTACATGTAACACAAACTCCTCTGGGAGGTTGTTTGCTGTCGAGAATGTTGAGATTCCGCTGTTAACAACGAGAAGAGTTCCAGTCAGCTGATCTGTGAAGTGGTTGTCAACTGCAAAAGCTGAATCAGTATAACAAAGGAAATCTACACACCTGTGGCTATCATAAGCATTACAGGTGGTTAAGGAAAACTTTGGTTCACTAATTTTCATGAGCAATTGCAACTCATTCCTGAAGAAATGTGTATTGGAACAGCTGAACCAGTCCAGGATTGTAAGCTCAATGTCATTAACAAAGTGCCTGCTATTACTGCTAACAACGCACTAGAGGAAACTATATGGAATTGCATGTAGGGCCAGTCTGTGCTCATACTACCATTGTTTCATAGAAGATTTTTGTGACAAGGCATGTCTATTGCAAGAACTTCTGCAGGGAGACGCCAAGTTTTACTGGGATTAGATGAAAGAAAGAGCTTTCTGGGCACTTAAGGAGGCTCCAAATTCTGCACCAGTTCTAGCCTTATATGATGAAGATATAGAAACCGAACTTCACACAGATGCTAGAGGTTATGGGATTGGTGCAGTGCTTGTACAAATTCAGGAAGGTGCTGAAAAGGTGATAGACTAGGCATCAAGAGTTCTCTCAAAGTCTGAGATAAACTACTGTACAACCAAGAAGAAGTGTCTCACCATTATCTGGGCTATCAACAAGTTCCATCCATATTTATTCGGTAAATCATTCACCATTGTGACAGACCACCATTCTTTATTTGAAAGATCCATCAGCTCGACTAGCAAGGTGGGCACTAATACTCCAAGAATACGATGTCACAGTGGTATTCAAAAATGGGCACAAACACAAGGACACTGAATGCCTTTTGAGGAATCCATTAGCTGAACACAACAGCATGGATGAAATTTCAGCCCTCACTGAGTTAGGTGACATTACAACTGGACAGAGGGAAGATCCAGCATTATTACAAACCATAGAGGTTTTGGAGAAAGGAAAACTGACCAAAAGAGAGTTTCAACTTATAAAAGGGACTTTGTATAAGAGCAGCTATTCTCAAGTATTTTAATGATTCTCCAATATCCGGGCATTTGTGATTCATGAAGACCCTAGGCAGAATCAGACCCAGGTATTACTGGCAACATATCTACCAATCTGTCAAGCACTTTGTGAGTCACTGTAAGGAGTGCCAAAGACAAAAACATGTGCCGCAATTACCTTCAGGTCATCTGGTACCAATTTCACCTGCAGTAGCTCCATTCCACTGGATTGGAATCAACCTTTTAGGTAGTTTTCTGAAGACAACAACCAGTAACTGATGGATAATAGTCTGCATGGACTACCTCACCTGCTATGCTGTCACCAAACCTGTGCCGACAGCAAAAGCTCCAGAGATTGTAAAGTTCCTAGTATAAGACATTATTTTGAAGCATGGTGCCCTACATGTGATGATATCTGATCAAGGAAAAGTATTCATGTCAAAACTAGTATCAGGGGTAATGTCATGTTGCGACATTTTCCATATAATAACAACTGCCTACCATCCTCAGACAAAAGGTCTTACAGAATCTTTTAACAAGTCGTTAGTAGATATGTTGTTGATGTATGTCGATGTTGACCAGAAGGATTGGGATACAATACTGTCAGTTGTGACATTTGCTTATAATACAGTAAGGCAAGACACCACAGGCTTCATACCATTTTTCCTGCTCCATGGTCGTGAAGTGGAGATGAGAATGGAATCGCTGTTCACGTTCCAACCGGATGACACTTAGGATGACTATGTGAAACAGCTCATCACCATGGTCAAAGGAGCAAGACAAGATCCAGGACACTGCAGCTGGCTCCAAAGGGAACCTAAAAGCAGGTCACTTTTCTTTCAGTTAGGAGAGCAATGCTGCAAGGCTTCTGATGGAAGTGCGTGCAGTGGTTAGCATTGCAGATTGCTGTGCTGGTGCTCCCCAGTTCAAATCCAGCCAAGGGCATGTAGAATGTTCTACATGTTTCTTATGTTTGATGTACTTGTTATTTCCAGAAAATTCTTTTTATGTATAGATAGTGGAGCACTCCAAGCATGAGGCAGTCTGTACTGAGTGTACACTTGGGTAAAGTGTTGTGCTCTATTAATGACCAACTTTCGAATTCTAGACCACCTCAGTTTTCAATGTGGCAATATCCTTGTCCATCACTACTCCATCCCTGCTCCCAATCTCTTGCCTCATGGCTCATATCCCTGCAATATTAATTTGTGTCAAATTTAATTTTCCAGTCTAGTTCATTTTCATTAGTGCTTCTGTTTTAAGAGGTTTATTGCTGCGTACTTGGCAGATTTTGTTTGTACTACTGTTTTAATAGTTTATTACATCGTATTTGATAAATACCGTTGTGTTTAGTCGTCGTCTTTGACTGGTGTATTTCAAAACAAGTGAGAGACCGTTACTATAGCTCGTTATCAGTCAGTCCAGTGCCAGCTGCTACCAGTGCCACAGCGTAAACAGCGCTAAGCTTATATTCCCGCGCGTTTGATAACGGTGTATTCCACAGATATTCTTGTTTATTTTGAAAACTGCCGGACTCAGTTTTGTTGATTTGATGGAGTACTTACCACTGACCACAGTTCAGTCAGCAGCCAGCCACCTTTATTAGAGAACTAGGCTACTTAAAAATTAATTATTTAGTTTCCTACTTTCTACAGTTAATTGCATCGATAGGATGGATAGGATGTGTGCCTGCTGTGTGCGGACGCAGGAGGAGTTGGCCGTGATTCGCGAACAGCTGAGCGTGCTGTTGGCTACGGTCAGCCTTCTTCAGGCTGCTGTCTGGGGGTGCAGCGATGTTGGGGGAGTCTGGTGCGTCGAGTGCGACACCTCAGGTGTCTCATGCTTCGCTCTCTGTCCCTGCTACCGAGGCACCTTCAGGTGTACCGGACATCATCGAGCTACCTTCTCCGCAAGGGGAGTGTCACGCTGTACGCCGTTCCCGTCGCTCGAGGCGGAAGGCCAATGCGTACTGTGAGTGAACGTGTGGCCACTCCTTCAGAAGGGTCCGAGCAGGTGCACGGGGGGAGGGGATTATTAGTTATTGGGAGCTCCAAAGTTAGGCGCGTGATGGAGCCCCTTAGGCAGATAGCGTCGAGATTTGGAAAGAATTCCAATGTGCACTCGGTGTGTCTGCCTGGCAGCCTCATCCGAGATGTGGAGGTGGCCTTGCCGGCGGCTATCGAAGGTGCGGGGTGCGGTTGACTGCAAGTCGTGGCTCACTTTGGAACCAATTATGCTTGTCGCTTGGGTTTTGAGGACATCCTCAGGACCTATGAGCGGCTGGCAGAATTGGTGAAGGCTGCTGCCTTCGCACACGGGGTGCAAGCAGAGCTGTCGACTTGGAGCATTGTTCGCAGGGTTGATCGGGGTCCTTTGGTTTGGAGCCAAGCGGAGGGTCTGAACCAGAGGCTTCGCCGACTCTGTGACAGTCATGGCTGCAGATTTCTGGATCTGTGTTATCGGGTGGGGAATTGTAGGGTGCCCCTAGATAGATCACGTGTGCACTACATTAAGGAAGCGGCTACTCGGGTAGCGGGGTACTTGTGAAGTGCACATGAGGGTTTTCTTAGGCTAGGCACTAACTCTGATGAGCACTCACCTGTCAGCATTCAAACTAGCGAATTCAGGTCATGTTTGGAACAAAAATTCGAACATCAAAATATTAGCCACGAACTTACAGAGTATTAGAAACAAAGTTCCCGAATTTGTCGCACTGCATGGAAGTTATTGCGCTCAGATAGTTTTAGGCACCGAAAACTGGCTAAATCTTAGATCAGATACAACTGGAGGAGGACTGTCCATCGCTGTGGACAAAGATATTGTTTCTACTGAGATCGAGGTTGAAAGTAACTGTGAAATTATCTGGGCACGTATAACAGGTCTAAAAGAAGTGTAGTTATTAGTTGGGTGTTTTTACCAGTCCCCCAGTGCTGCTGTAGCAGTTTTAGAATCGTTCAAAGAAAGTCTATACCAGGTAGTGCATTGGTATCCGGCCATGTAATATTAGTCGGAGGGGACTTCAACCTTAAGAGTATAGATTGGGACCTCGCTAGTTACATTTCAGGCGGTACAGACAAACTGTCTTGCGAGCTACTTTTGGACACATTCCCCCAAAAACTGTCCTGAGCAGTTAAACCGGCAACCCACGCACAATGTAAATATTCTAGACCTTATAGCCACAAACAGGCCTGACCTTATTAACAATGTCTGTGTAGAGACAGCAATTAGTGATCATGATATTGTCATAGCGTTGATGGTGACCAAAGTTCATAAACCAATCAAGAAGGCTAGGAGCGTGTTTTTGTTGGGAAGAGCTGATAAGCAAATTTTACGATCGCACTTAGAAAATGAATGGGCATTGTTTAAGTCTAGGACTATGGATATAGAGGAATTGTGAACTAAATTTAAGTGCATTGTAAATAAAGGGTTAGAGAAATATGTGCCACTAACAACGATAAAGAATGGAAAAGATCCACTGTGGTATAATAATAATGTTAGAAAGCTGCTGAGAAAGCAAAGACTGTTGCACTCTCGATTCAACAAAGAACACGCAAATGATGACAGGCAAAAGTTAGTAGAGATTCGTGGGTCTATAAAAAGATCGATGCACGAAGCATACAATAATTATCACAGCCATACCTTAGCAAAAGATCTTTCCGAGAACCTGAAAAAATTCTGGTCCTATGTAAAATCGATCGTCAAATGGTGCCCAGGAAACAGCTGGACCATCCTGTTGCAGGGCATGCAGCTTTTCTGAGCTGCACAGGTCGGAACGCTCCCTACAATATATCCAATGCTTCTGGAATGCCCCAGGCCTAAACCTTGACTAGTTACTACTCCCAGCACTCTCCTCTCCCCTTCCATACCCATGTATGTTGTCCATTACACCATGCTCTGCAGGCACTACCCTTCCCTTCCTTTCTACCTGTCAAACAGCACTGGTGTATTCCCCAATCCCCACTTTGCATCCCTCTCCTCCCCTCTCCATACTGCCTCCTCAACCCCACTGCTGGTTCCTGCTTTCACATCGGACAGACCTGCAGTCTGGCCTCAGCGGCTGGAGATATCGACGAGAAAGAGAGAGAGAGAGAGAGAGAGAGAATGTGTTTCTATTTCTGAAGAAGGCTATAACAGAAGAAATCTGAATATACTTGTAATCTTTTATGTGTGTCTTTCTGTGAATCATCGAGACATCTCTCTGGTAACAACCCAGTCTTTTCAAAATATAATTGAATAAATTGTCATACATAAACAACATATTGACAGAGATAGAATAGCTGTTAAGATGAATGAAAGACATCCGTCCATCCTTGAAGACCCTACAACGTCTGTTACGGCTGAAAAGTCCCACTCAAGTATGGCATTCCCTGCTGCAGTTTGGGCACTTGAAATTTGAAGTTCTTTGAGCACAGGCTGCCCTCTCCTTCCATCTTCTCCTCTTCATTGTTTCTTCTTGTAGTCGTTTGTCCTCTGCAAGGATGACCCCATTGTGTACAGCTAGTCGCCACTTGACACGGTCATCAGCAGTATGTTACAATTGAGATGGATTGATGCGGGTCTTGGTCAGGTCTCTCCTGCAGACATCCTTGTAGAAAAGGTACGGTCTTCCCACTGGCCTCGCACCCTCCTGCAGTTCTCTGTACAGCAGTTTTTTCGGAATTTGCTCTGAATCCATGCACCTGACATATCCCAATCATCTGAGATGACGGTGGCTTAGGAGTGCATGAATGCTGGTTGTCCTTGTGAGCTGTAGGACTTTGCTGTTTGGTATTCTATCTCTCCAAGTGATCTGAAGGATCGTCCAGAGACAGTGGAGATGAAAGCTGTTCATTGTGATTCGTGCTTAGCAAGGGTTGTCAATGTCTCTCAGCCGTAGAGAAGAGTGCTGGTGACGCAAACAGTGTATATTTGTAATTTAGTTTTTATTATCAGCATTCTGTTGTTCCATACTCTGTTTTTCAGTCTACCCATGAGATCCAAAGCTTTAGCAATTCGCTTCGTAATGTCTGTGTCCACAGACAAGTTGCTACATATTGTAGTTCCCAAGTATGTAAACTCCTCAACTACCTGGAGAGGATTGCAGTCAATGCTGATGGATGGATGATTGGTGCTCGGTGCCATGATCTTAGTTTTTTGGAGGCTAATGGTAAGACTAAATTTTCCACATGCATGTGATAACTTGTTGATTAGGCACTGCATCTCATCTTCTGTTTTTGTTACCAGAGCTGCATCGTCTGCATATAGCAACTCTCGAATAACAGTTGTATTTACTTTGGTCTTGGCTTTAAGGCAGGCAACGTTGAAAAGATTTCTAACAGTCCTTGTATCTAAATACACTCCCTCCTCAGTCTACAAAGATAAATCTCAGCAGAAGGGAAAAGAAGATCCCAAACAGAGTAGGCGCTAACACACCCCGGCTTTACACCACTATTAACAGGGAATGCTTCCAATGTTTTGCCATTGAATCAAACTGTTGCTTGCATTTTCTCATAGAAGGAGACAGTTATTTTTAGTAATTTAGGTGGGCATCCAATCTTTTGCAGCAACTTGAAGAGCCCATTTCTGCTCACGAAATCAGATGCTTTAACGAGGTCTATAAAAGCAATATACAGTGGTCTCCGCTGCTTATGCCACTTCTCTTGGACCTGTCGTAGAGAGAATATCATATCTGCTGTGGATCGGCCAGCTCTAAAGCCTAATTGAGATTCTGGGTAGATTCTAGATGCTAGGGTTTGCAGTCATGTTAGGATGAATCTTGCATAAGCCTTTCAGGCTACACTTAGCAGTATAGAAACTGGACAAAATCAGGTTGCAGTCAAGTATATAAAAAAAGGAACAAATCATATTTTGAGGACAGAGAAAAGAAATTTCATGCCCCACACTCACAATGAAATAGAGATGCGAATAATATTTGACAACAGAAAAATGTCTTGCATAATGGAATACATATTGATAACCCCCCTCCCCAACCACTCACTTACCATTACCTACTATTTTGTACTGGCAGAGGTATCTGTACAGTAGATTCTATGGTGCCAAAGTTATCCAGCCCTCATCCTACATTAAGCTATTGTCGCCAACCCTTGCCCAACAGTTTCTGCCCCCTCTATCCTACACTTCTGCCAGCCTCGTCTTAATTAACCTCTGTGTACTCAGAACATAGCAGACGGAGATAGCAGTTGTGTGTCAGTGAGCTGTTGTGTTGTCCCAAGCAACCATGTAGAGGTGACTCTTATGTCTACACTGCCCCTTTGCCTGGGCTCACATAAATAGCAATAAATACCTCTACTTACCTTGAGTGTCTCACTGAATTCTCTTTACTCTTGAGTCTTGCTTTGGAATTGATTGCCACATGTAGTTCATCAACATACAGTTGTATAACTCTGCCATCAGACAAGTCTGGAATTCGTTCCTCCAAGGGGAATATTCACAGAAAGTACAAACGGTAATAAATCCAAACTACACAATGACACTCCAGTTTGATAATAACTTGCTGTACTTGCCCCCTCGGACCAACTAATATCAATTGATGACTTGACTTTATATAGCATTAGCACACCTGTGCTCATATGGCCAGAAAAACCATTTCTTTTAGTAACAAAAGAATGTCTATATCTACAACATATCAATCTTCACATAAGCCACTCCTTCTCTCGGAATGTCCAGGGGTGCACAAGTGTATTCTCCGCCTGACTGATAGGAGCCCGCAGTTACAGCAAGTGTTTGCTCTGCCTCGGTTAAGATGTACCTGTCCACATTTGTGTACCTGCGCACATACGCACCACGCCCTCCGTATATGCCTTAGTATCACTCTATCCCTTACCTACTTGAATCTGTGCAGCTCATGGTGGAATGAGGGTGCAGTGTAATGGAGGCTTTGCAGTTATGTTACACTTTACCTATGTGATTTTAGGAATGAGAGTTTTGCCCTTTATCTGATGAAATCTGAGGCCAAAAGCTAGGTTGTGTGTGTGTATGAGTGTCTTTTTACATGCCTGTCTGTACTTTAATGTTCATCTCTGTGGTGAATTGTAAGCTATAATATTGCTATTGCTAAGAATTGTTATATTGTATTTATATGTTTGTCAGTGTACTCTGATGTACTACACTTATACTAGCTTGTGAACATAAGTTTTAATGCCTCCAGATTTTGAAATTCACATAATTTTTTTTTCAGAGGAAACTATCGTTCTTTATGGATTGGTGTAATGTGGGCCTTACCTTCAGGAACTGGTGTTGCTTTAGCGTTACTTCAAGGCAGTGCTGGGCCACTGATTGGTGTTGCCATTTCTGCGTCCTTGCTGCCACCAGCTGTAAATTGTGTAGGTATTTTCTTACTTCTTATGTCCACTTACATTGAATTAACATGCAAGATGTGTAATTTATTTTTTTCCTTCTAGGGCATTATGTGGGCTCTAGCATGTACTGTGGTGAATGACAAAAATTACACAGTGCTAGTTCTACAGGGTGAAGACACTTCACAGCCTAACTTCACCTCAGGATATGAACCACTATATTACACCGATAACAAAGCAAAAGAATTATCTGTCATGGGGATTATTAGTCTGTGCCTCACTTTAATCAACATTTGTTGCATATTTATCTGTGCAATACTTGTTCTAAAGGTGAGTACACCATCCACATAAAAAAGGATGTGCAAATTTTTGGGAAATGTAAATAAGACCTCCAGTCTTAAATCTTATTTGCTTCAGTGTACAGACCTTCACCCTGAATGTGTGTTACCTACAGATATCAATAATGGAGGATAGGTAACAACTCACCATAAAGAGGCTCACAATGCTTCTGACAGAAATGAAAATAGATAATCACATTCACACAACTTAAATTTTCGCCCATGGCCTTCATCAGAAAAAGAAACACATATATTCATGCAGTCATTCAGACAACTATACATGCTCAACTATCATGTCCAGTCACTCCAGCAACACAAGCTAGACTGTGAGTGAGGTGGGGAGTAGAGGGGGAAGGATGCTGGGTAAAGGTGGGGATGGAAAGTTCCGAATTGCATGATGGATTTTAAAGTTGGAATTTGAATTGTGGCAATGAATATAGTGAAGGGAAGGGGTGGGAAAGGATAAAAGGGAGATGTAGAGGAGTGGGGGGACTTGAAATGATAAGAATAATAAGGAGTTGTTACCTATCCTCCATTACTGATATTGCTATCGGATTTTCCATTGTTAAAATTTTACCTAGAGATATTTACTTTTTGCCTATTGACTATTAGCCTCCAAATTCATACACTTCTCATAGTTTCTGAAATATGTAACTTACATTTTCAACAATGGAAGGTCCAGTAAGGAATGTTAATAATAATATGTACTGTACATAGGGAACAATTCACTGTAAAGACAAACATTGAGCCACTGACAGATACAAATAAAAGACACACAATTCTAAATTTTTGGCTGCAGCCTTCCTCAGAAAATGAACACTCATCCACAGTACCTTCATTTTGACAGCTGCCATCCTGTCCACATCAAAAAATCCCTCCCATATAGCCTCGCCACCCGTGAAAGGCGTATCTGCAGTGATGAAAACTCCCTTAACCAGAATGCGGAAAGCCTCACAAAGGCCTTCACAAATAGAAATTATTCACCAGACCTAGTCCATAAACAGATTTCCTGTGCCATATCTTCACACACCAACAGTCCTCCCTCCAACCCTATTAACCAGTCACAAAGGAGTGCCCCCCTTGTCACCCAATACCATCCTGGACTGGAACAACTGAACCATTTCTTACGTCAGGTCTTTGATTATCTGTTGACATGCCCTGAAATGAGAACATCCTGCCTAAGATCCTCCCCCCCCTCCCTCTTCCCAAAGGGGTCTTCTGTCACCCACCCAACCTCCACAATGCCACACCTAATCCCAACCCCTTACCACAGGGATCATATCCCTGTGAAAGCCCGCAATGCAAAACCTGCCCAATCCACCCACCCAGCATTTCCTATTCCAGTCCCATCACAGGCTTCTCCTACCCCATCAGAGTCTGGGCCACCTGTGAAAGTAGCCACGTAATATACCAGCTCTGCTGCAATCACTGTTCTGCATTCTGCATTGGAATGACAACCGGCTCTCCATCAGGATGAATAGCCACCATCAAACTGTGGCCAAGAGCAATATGGACTATCATGTGGCGCAGCATGCAGTTGAGCACAACACCTTGGACTTTAACAGCTGCTTCACCAACTGAGCCATATGGATCCTCCCCTCCTCCACCAGCTTTTCTGGACTTCAGAGATGGGAGTAATCCCTACAGCTCATCCTACGGTCCTGCAACAATCCTGGCCTCAACCTCAGATAACCTAACATCCAATATTCCATGCCCCACAGTCCCCCCTCCCCCTCACATCATATATTTCCTTCTAACTCATGACCCTTTCCCTACTGTGTGCTTTCTGTTTTTCTTTTTTTTTCTTTTATATATACCCCCATCCCCCCCCTCCTATTTCATACTGCCTCATTTTCCACTTGACATCACCACAGTGTTGTATCTCCACCCTTATCTTCCCTCTCCACTTCTCCCCCTCCTCCCATCCTTCTCCCTCCTCCTTCCCATCCCTTCCGTTTGCTGTGTAGTCAGACTGTGTTGGGTGGCTAGAGATGGCTGATGTGTGTAGATGAGTGTGCCTGTGTGATTGTGTGGATGAGCTAAAAATTTAGAATTGTGTATGTGTTTGTGTGTCTTTTATTTGTGTCTGTTGGTGGCACAACATTCGCTTTTAAAGTGAGTTGTTCCCTATTACATATGATTATCAACTTACATTTTCAATATTTCCCAAGTACCCAATCATTTCTATATTTGCTAGATTTCCTTCTGCTGGCCTTGAAAGCTTGACCTCAGTATCTCTTGAACAAAGTTGATACCATTACATAGGTTTGTTCCAGTCCCTTTGAGAACACAAATTTTGTAGAAAAATATTCCCTTTACCATTGTTGTTGTGGTTTTCAGTTTGTAGACTGGTTTGATGTGATTCTCCATGCTACCCTGTTCTGCACAAGCCTCTTTCAACTCTGTATAAGAACGACAACCTACATCAATTTGAACCTTCTTACTGTATTCTTATCTTGGGTTCCCTCTATAATCTTTACCCCACACACTTCTGTATAATGCTAAATTGTCGATTGCTTGAATTCTCCGTATGTATCATGTCAAACTATCCCTTCTCTTAGCCTAGATATGTCAGGATTTTTTTCCTCCCCAATTCGTTCAGTAGCTCCTCATTAGATATTGGATGTCAACAAATTTTGCTTCTTCAGACATGCTTTTCTTCACATAAACATCTGCGTTTTATGTCTTCTTTACTTCTGCTACCAGAAGGCATTTTGCTACCATAATAAAAAAGTCATCTACTACTATTATTCTCTCATTAGCAAATCTAATTCCTTCAGCATCACTCGATTTCCTTAGCCCACATTCCATTACCCTTGCTTTCTTCTTGTTAATGTTAATCTTATATCCTCCTTTAAAGACATTGTCAATTCTGTTCAATTGATCTGACAAGTCCTTGCTGTCTCTGACAAAATTACAATGCTATTAGTAACCTACAAAGTTTTTATTTCTTCACCCTGAACTTTAATTCCTTTACCATTACAGAGACTAAAGCTGTTTAATAGTTTCATGGAGGTATTCACTAAACCATTCTTTTCTCAGACAACTTATATTAATTGTGGGAACTGTGTTGTAGGCATACTGTAAATAAAGTTTTTCATCATTTCTCTGGCAATTTTGTTCCTAAAATTTTCTGATATAAATATTCCATCTATACACGATCATCCCAGTCTATCCTTATTTTGTCCTACTGTCTATTGTACTTCCTCCCATAATGTTTCCCTCAGACCCAACTATACCAGTATACTTCATTTCTTTGTGTCTTTTACAGCAAATAAAAACTTGAAAAAATTCACAATCATTGTTTAACAAAGGATTATAGTTAAGTAAGGAAGTAGTATTTACAGGAAACCGAGAAGATAACAAAATAGTAAAACAATTTCTATTTGATAAGAAGACACTGCCAAAGCGAGTAATGTATGTATAACTAAGGATAACCCATTAAGTCAGTTGTTATTATTGCATGAATACATCAATAAGAGAAGCACATATATTATTGTAAAGTGTGGTACTGCTACAATATAACATAATGAGTGGTCAGTAATTATATACAAGCGAGAAACTTCAAGTACGCTCAGGCCCCCATAATGAACCTATTGTAAGACATGGTGCTTGTTGTTCCTGCTGTAAGTACTTTTTTGTGTCCTTTTGTTACATGTATCAAATGACAACTCAAGTTGGTTAGGTGCAAAATTTTTAATTAATTATGAGGGGGAAAGATATAGAGAATCACACACACACACACACACACACACACACACACACACACACAATTATTGTAGTGTTATGACCATGTATCTCTTCTTCTGAGGACACTACAAAATATATATTACTTATGTCCTTATATCTTGCTTGATATATGTTATTGAGTTTGCCCAGCTAGTCTGTTTCTCAACCTAGCAACTTTTTCTTGATTTTAAAGGCATCAGACACTCATATCAAAAGTTGTTCAGGACGAGAGAGTAGCACAAAATATTTTTTTCAATATTGTACTAATCTTCTTCTAATAAATTAAAGTCGTGAGTAATTAACAAATGACAGTACTAATTTATTGTACTGCAGAATACAATCCCCTAATCAACGACTTATAATTATACAGAGACACATATTACAAAATAAGTACAGTTCCAGTCTCTAATAGTGTCTCTCTCACAATACCACAATATCAATAACTGAAGTAGCACAGTCTTCTGTCTTCCTCTGACTTTTTAGCACAGAACACTTATTAAGCCAAGGAATCCATACTTACTTCTCTGAGCCACTTATTCATCACAGGTTGGTAAACTTGCATAATCACTCTTCTTACCATAGGAGATATCACCAGGTACTCTCACCTAGGAATACAGAAAACCCTAGGCAGAATTTTGTCCCCTGCTATTCTAAATCTCTTAAATTAATAAATATGGTTGTCTTGATTCGGTAAGCAGGAATGTACTGTCCATTGTTACACTACAATGTATAATTAGGGGAAGGCAGAAGAGGAGTTGAGAAATGAGTAATGAATAAGTGAGTTCAGGATAGCGAAGCAAAGAGATTAACTTTGGTTTAGGCCAGGATGATGGTAAGAGGAGATGCCTAAACATATGTTAACCCGTACCGTTTGTCATACTGAACTCACTTATTCATTATTCATTTCTAATCTCCTTTTCTCCCTTCCTCTTGTTATATATTGTGTGTTTCTCTATATCTTTCCCTTCTTAATTAATTAAAAATTTTGTACCTAACCCTCCTCCCCCATCCCCCACCCAGATTTATTTGGTTTACTTCACTTTACTTCTTGATCTGTCCTCTTTGGTTTTCTATTCGCTTGGTTCAGTACTTATCATGTATATCTATGACTTCTGTATATCACTCTCTCACCTCATGGCCTAGGTAGTGAATAACCTATCCTTTCTGTTCCCTTTTTCTTCCTTCCTCTCCTACACAATGAAGGAAAATATTTCCAAAAGCTAGTGTCCTCTGAGCATATCTTATTGGTTATGAACTGTAGACTGAAACTGAAGGAACCTGAAATTCTCGAGAATTTGAGACAAGGCTTGGGCAACAATTAACTGAAACAGGGGAAATAAAACAGAAGAGGAATAGGTAGCTTTTAGAGATGAAATAGTGAAGACTGAAGAGGATAAAATAGGTAGGAAAGCAAGACCTACAAAAAAACCTTGGATGTCACAGGAAATACTAAATTTTTCAGATGAAAGGAGAATATATAAAAATGCAGTAAAGGAAGCAGGCAAAATGGAGTACAGGTGACTAAGAAATGAAATTGACAGGAAGTGCAAAATGTCTACCAAGAGTGGCTAGAAAGCAAATGCAAGTCTGTAGAAGAATGCATAACTAGAGGAAAAATAGATACCGGCTACAGGAAAATAAAATAGATATTTGGGGACAAGAAAAATAGCTGTATGAATATCAAGTACTCAGATGGAAAACCAGTTCTGAGTAAAAAGGGAAAGCTGAAAGGTGGAAAGAGTATATAGAGGGGCTCTACAAAGGAAATAAACTTAGAGACAACATTGTAGGGAGGGAAAAGGCAGTAGATGAAGATGAATTAGGAGATACTATTCTGAGAGAAGAATTTGACAGAGCTCTGAAAGACCTAAGTTGGAACAAGGTCCCTGGATTAGACAACATTCCCTCAGAGCTACTAAAGTCTTTGGGAGAGCCTGCCATGGTATAACTATTTCATCTGGAGTGTAAGATGTATGAGAGGCAGGTGAAATGCCCTTAGACTTTTAAGAAAAATACAGTCCTCACTCCAAAGAAAACAGGCACAAGCAGGTGTGAAAATTATAGAACTATTAATTTAATAAGTCATGGTTGCAAAATTTTAACATGAATTATTTACAGAAGTGTGTGAAAAGGTAGAAGCTGACCACGGGGAAGATCAGTTTGGATTCAGGAGAAATGTAGGAACACGGGAAGCAATAATCACTTTACGACTCATCATAGAAGCTATATTAAGGAAAGGCAAACTTACATTTCTAGCTTTTATACATTTGGAGAAAGATTTCGACAGTGTTGATTTGAATACACTCTTTCAAATTCTAAAGTCAGCATGGGTAAAATATTGGGAGCAGAAGGTTATTTACAACTTGTATAAAAGCCAGACAGCAGTTATAAGAGTTGAATGGCATGAAAGGGACACAGTGGTTGGGAAGGTAGTAAGACAGGATTGTAGCCTTTCTCCAATATCATTCAATTTGTTCATTGAGAAAGCTATGAAACAAAGTAAAGATAAATTTGGAGTTCAGGGAGAAGAAATAAAAACATTGGTTTGCTGATGACATTGTAATCCTGTCAGAGACGGCAAAGGACCTGGAAGAGCAATTGAATGGAATGGGCAGTGTGTGGAAAGAAACATAGAAGTTGAACATTAACAAGAGCAAAAGAAGTGTAATGGAATATAGTCTTAGAAAGTCAGGCGATGCTGAAGGAATTAGATCAGTTGAAGAAACAATACAGGTGGCAGATGAGTTTTGTTATTTGGGCAGCAAAATAATGTATTATGGTTACAATACAGAGGATATAAAATGCAGAATGGCAATGGGAAGAAGAGAGCATAAGGAGGTCTTTTATGAAGGCATTTCTGTGGAGTGTCGTCTTGTGTGGGCGTGAAACGTGGGCGATAAATAGTTCAGACTGGAAGAAAAGAGAGGCTTTTGTAATGTGGTGTTACAGAATAATGCTGAAGCTTGGGTGGGTAGGTTGTGTAACTAATGAGGAGATACTGGGCAGAATTGGGGAGAAAATGAGTTTGTGGTATACCTTGACTAAAAGAAGGGATCAATTGATAGAACACATTCTTAGACATCAAGGAATTGTGAATTTAGCATTAGAGGGAAGTGTGTGGGGTAAAAATCTCAAAGGGAGACCAAGAAACAAATGCGGTAAGCATGTTCAAATGGATGTGGGTTGCTGTTCTTCTTAGGATATAGTAGGTTAGAGAGATGCATTAAACCAGTCCCCAGACTAAAGACTACAACAACAACAACAGTGTCCTCATTTATTTTTATAGCTATTTGCATCTTATTTGTGTGACTATTGGTAATACAGAACTAACATAAGTACTGGACAATCATTCTATCTCTGTTGAATAATATTTTCTCACCTCAGTGTAGAATTTATCAGATTAAAGTGACTAATTGGTTAATACAATAACTATATTCATTGTAATACATTTATGGTTTAATTTTGCTTCTAGTGTCTTAAGCACCATTGAAGTTCACTTCAGTTGCGTCCTATTGAGCCATTTTGCTGTACTAGTTCCAGCCTTCTTTTCTCACTGTCAACTAGAATTATGTCTCTCACTTAAGGGTGAAAGTAACTTTTGTAAGATGTCTCTCTGTCAAGCAACATAAATTGATGAAAGTTCAGGCTGGAATGTCAATAATATAATGAGGATAGTTTGCAGCTCACCCTAAGGGTGATTACTGAGCTGAAGTATGAAACTTGTTCCTTACACAGAAACATCTCCTACAATATAATACAGAATGTAACCAAGAACAAAAGGCAGAAAATATTTTGTAATATAGTCTAAGGTTTACCATGGAATCATCATAAATTGTGGTGGCTTCAGTGTAATTATATTTTTCAAATAAAGGCATTATTTATGTTTGTGTCAAAGTGTATTTCTTTCAGAACCTTCTATACTAACAGGTTCCATCAAGAAATGGTATATGGCAGTGAACATCAGATGAAAGTTAATTTTTCCCTACATTTTGCTCATTCCTGAATTTTCAGTATTTAGTCATTTATCACAGTTGGCACATTAATATTCACAAATTTAGTAAATTAATCCACAAATCATGGCACCAATGAATATTATTCATTTTAAAACTCTGGTTAGGAATGAAAATATTCATAATTGGTGAACTCTAAGCATATTGGATGCACAAAGCATATAAAAAAAGTTATGTAAATAACTTTCTGGAAAGGTGTTGTTGGGGTTTAACATACTTCTAATATAATTTCATGTAATTGTAAGTGTTCTGGTGGTTATCATAAATTGTTTAACATAGGTGAAGGAGGTAGCTGCACCATATACATCATCACCAGACCTGCGAAGGTTTTGGGAACATGATATACGAATGGCTAGGGATGTTAATAGAGGAACTGTGGATGGTGCAAACACAACCAATTTCAGGAATACTAACAAAGAGTGAGTATTATCACAGTAACACTCTTCTACTCTATTGTAAACATATTGAAGTACTGTATTGGAAGTTATTTAAGTATTAACTACCTCTTTAAATACAAATGCATTAAACTCATCAAGCTTCCTTTTTTCTGTTGTCCACAAAATATATTTCACTTTGGGACTTTAGTTTTGAAAAGAAATGGTAGATGATGTGCTAAGAAAATTTGAGATTGGGTGATAATTTGAACCTGGGTCTTACACTTCAGGCCAGTGCTTGCCTTAACCTCTTCGCTACCTGTGCTCACCTCCCGTCCACCTCAAATTCTTGCAAGTCACACACTTTGGCTTGTTGTGCCCCTGTCATCCATGCCCTTTTATGGTTGCCACAACAGATTCCTGCAAGAGGTGAAATTTTATTACTGCATTTGCAGTGAAGTACTGAACTATCCACCATCTTCACATGGAACTACTTAATATATAGATAGTGTGGTGTCTATTCTTTTGGACATGTCTGAAAGAACAGACCCCCATATTTGGTTCACAGCCACTTTTGCAATTGCACATTTAATAAGAGAAGGAGAAGGAAAGGAAAGCTAAGGAATGACTTAAGCTACAATTGGGCATGGAAATACTTTAATGCTGACAAGTGAAAATATGAGCCAGGTTGGGATTCGATCCCAGTTTCATGAATCACGCCAGTGGTTGCATTAAACGTCCTGGACATGTGTGAAAGAATGGACATCAACCATCTATGTATGTATTTCCATGCAACAATGGCATATATATCAGTAATTCACTGCAGATGTGGTAATAACAATCAATTTTGTGTGGAAATTTGAAATGGTGAACCTACATCTACAAACATACTCCATAATGGATAATGGCTGATACAGCCATAGCGTGTAACTTGTAGGAATTTAAGACAGATGGGAGGTAAGCATAGGCAGCCAAGAGGTTAAGGTGGTTGCTGGCCTGAAATGGGGGAGTCGGTTTCATATCCCGCCCGACTCAAATTTTCACTAGTCATCATAAAATTATTTCAGTATCCTAGTGCAGCTTAAGTCATTCCTTACCTTCCACTTTCGTCTTCCTTTCTATTATTAAATGAGCAAATGTATACTATCTTGTTCATGGTGTATGAAACTTGTACTTCATCAAATATTTTAATAATGTTGCCTGGGTATTCTCACATCCCATTACAATCATATTGAATCATAATCCATTATAGAATAAGATGAATACAAAAATGATAACCAATATTTATCATGTGAATTTCTGATACAAGCATTCAGTTTGAACTGTCTCTGGTACCAAACTTTACATTTATTTTGTGTGTTAACAATTTATGATTACCTATGTCAGTCCTTGTAGTGTTAAACACACTTAAATATAAGATATTACAGCCTAACACTATTTAAAATATGAAATATTACAGCCTAGTAGTGATATATGTGTAGTACTTTTGTAGTGCAGCCACTACAATTATTGGCATGCTCTCTTCACTATCATTGTAGAGGAAGATACATACCAAAAGCTGGCCATACCATTGTTGATTCTATTGTGCCCTGGGCATTTGGCTATTAGAGATGTACAAGTGTGGTGAAAACTGTTTTCACTTCATTATACTTTGTTGGACTGACAAGCTTTTACCTTTTTAACATCTTTGCAATTTTCTTGTGCAACTTTAATTATTTTATTTACATAGCATCTTTCTTTATTTACATTTTGGCCCCTTTAATTAACATTTTATTTTTTTATTTACGTTTTACGTATCTCTATTTACATCTTACCTTTCTTTATTTACTTTTAACCTTTCATGAGCTTTATTATCTTTTGGTTGCAGTTTTTATTTTATTTTATTTCTTCGGGTCTTGTATGTCTTAGTTCCTTTATCAAAGTCTAATTCTTCCTTTGAAAATTTATTGGTCTGGCAGTTTCACATACTTTGTATTTTTGCATCGGCTTCTTTAATTGATCAGTCTCTGTGATCAGAGGTACCTCATTATGTGTTAATTCTAATTTCAATCAATAGTATTGTGATAGGGTGCAACCACCAGCAAAAGTCTCAGACTTGTCTTGGCATTCAAAATGCATGTAAAGTTGGTTTCACATCATGATGTGATACAATCATAGAAAAATGTAGAATAGTTTGGTTTTGGTATTGTTAGGATGTAATTCCCATAAGTGTGCATGAAATGAAGACAAACATTTCTAACAAATGCATATAAGGTATGTTACAGACAAGAAGTTAGTGTAAAGTGAGCTACCTATCAAGATATGTTTCTTTGCTGCTACATAGCATGAGTGTGTTAGCACAGAACTGTGGTTCAAATTTATTTCATGGAGAATTGAGGAGTGTTATTTAGAATAGCTCATAATCATCTATGTGGTATGTATAGCACAGCACATATTGTCCCAAATTAATGAAGAGTTTTCTTAGGTGATCCTTCTTAAACTGACCTAAATGCTAAATTCCACAATATCTTTAATATGTTGGATTTATAGACAAAATTGTTTCCAGTTGCCTGCATACTGCAAAATAACATGGCCTTTTGATATATATGTTGCTTCATTAACCAATGGTCACCACAGGTCTAGACAATGACAACCTTGCTCACAGTTGCTAGAAAGTTAAAGTAATCAATACATTTCAAAGAAACCATAGTGAGTTATGTTCACTGTCATAACTTGATGTTATGCACACAGAAAGATGCCACTTCAAGGGAAGAATACTTCAGTGTCCTGGGTATTATGAGTGTGTGTCATCACACCTGACATGAGTTCCGTACTACCAACTCAGTTGCTTTTCAAGAAAATAAGTAGATAATACATATTTGTCATCAATCTTGCACTGCATAATTAATGTTTTAGGCTCAAAGTCTCAGCCTTACATGACAAAGCATAATTAATTTAATGAAATCAGAAAGTCAGCTTTTAGTTTCAATACTTCTTCATATTTTATTGAAGGTTCTTGTTCCACATATTTCACAGAATCATGAAAGTTTCAACATAAGTTCCAGCATTGCACAATTTCAGAATATAATTGGCATTTATACAAAATGGGTACTTCCTAACACATTCCGGTTACAGTTGCACTGCTCTTCCTGATTTAGTGATAAACTTAGTCAACACACTCCAATGTCAATACAACCATTATATTTTAATCTCTGTATGTCCATCAGTAATAAATGTTGAAATTTGTGTTATACATACAATACACATTGATAATTTTCAAACAGTATATCTCCTTTTTCATGATGATGGATTTATGGAAAAATGTAGTGCTATTGTTGTTAAAAGTGCAAGGATACTTATCTGTTGCAGCAGATCATGTAGTACAGTCTGACTTTGAAGGAGACTGGATTGTTGAAAGGAAGATCTTGCTGTGGACAATAATAACTGTTTATTATTTTTATTATTATGCACAGTTGACTTTATTTATTGTTTTCTCACTACTTGATACTAATTTTAAAGCACCAAGGCTTCCTTTTCAGGCACAAAGCATGGTAACTGATGCCTTAGACATGCTTAAGTTTATTGTGTCTTCATCAGGTTTCACCATCTGGTATTTACATGTAAATATACTGTTTTAGAATCAATGTTTTATATTTTCACATTTTCATGCATCTTGAGATCAGTAACCCATGTATGCAGCTATATCTTTGCTTCTTTTTAATCAGTAAAATTCTGTAGAATTGTCTCCTTTGTCATTACGTAGGATCCCAGGAAATGATATCTCAAAATTTTAATTAATACTTTAACACATTTCCCCCCAAAATCCATATTCATATCATGGGAATTAATGATTAATTGATTCATGTTCAAGCAATTAATGGTTAATTTGTTCTAAGTACAGTCTTACTTATAGTGTCATAGATTTAGTATCATTTCTTGTGGAATAGTGCCCATATCAAGACAAAAAGAATATTCCACTTATTACACAATACTATAGACGAGCATCCATCATTCATCTCTTTGCCATGGTCATGACTTTGTACAATGTTTGATGTGTAATGAGATCTACACTACAATGAAGATGCACTTTAACATCTCAGAATAACATTCCATCACCCCTCCTCACTCCCTGACATATACATTCATATACAGGGAATCAGACAATATATCAGATAATATTGCACATTATGCAAAGAAATGCTGCCATACTGATCCTCCTGGGGGTGTTAACAATGTGCTGATTGAGTAGATAAATAAGAATTATATCATAAAAAATACTTATATTCCTTGATCAGTATTCCATCTGATACACAGGATGACAAAGGAGCAACACCACTATGATAATCCACCACCTTACAGTGGGTTACAACAAAGATGAAATAAGGTGTTGGATTCCCAATGTAATAACAGGGGGATATGGAAGGTGCCTCCACGAATGGTATTTTAAATATGCACAACTAGCTGGAAAAAAAAGGAACAACAAAAACAAGAAAATACCTGGCATCCCCTGGTAATAGAGGAAAACCAATCCTCTAGCAAAACCTTCCACCATTAGGACAACATTAGGTAATAGCTGGGCTTTCTCAGATATTTCAATGATATAATCAGGAAGCTATAAATGTATTGGCAATTGAGAGTAGGAATCAGTATCAGCTCTACAATTTGTTGGTGGCAAATGAAAATTTGTGACATAAGGGATTCAAAATCAGATTCCTGCTTCTTGCAAGTGGACGCATTAACCATTACGCTATCGGAGTGTGCCTCCCAGACTGGCCCAATCTTTCATATGGCTAATATTGCCTACTATCCATGAGTGCTCACACATTTAATTGTGTAATTCCCAGAGAGGGAGAGACATTTATCACAAATGTTACATGCATTGCTTTGCTGTAAATACAGACATACATTTTGTATAATGAGATTACAACTCACCATAAAGACAGCTGCTGAGCTACACTTGTGTGATTGATTTTTCTACATGTCTGTCAGTAGCTCACTAATTGATTTACAGTTTGTTGCAATCTATTCCCATTGTATTATTAACATTGGAACATAATGTAGGCTTTCCAATGTTAATTTTTTATTTCATTACAGTTGCTCTGTTTGATCATCATGGTTTACATATTCATGTTCCTTGTTGAAGAAACAATCTCTACATTTTTCGGAACATTAAACTATTACATAAGTTAACCTTAAATTTGATACAGGTTTATGGATAACATTAACAAACTCCCACCGGAGAATTTGGGTGCAACGCTGGAAGCAGCTGTCCGGGAAGCAATGGATGACCCAACATTCCGCAAAGTAAAAAGACTCAGTTACTCGCGAACTGCAGCAGATGTAAGTATATACTTGTAATTCAGTGTCCTAACATATTGATAGGTAATTTGTTGCCACATTAGCACTCCATGATATTCACTATTAAAAATATTTAATGGATCACCATAAATGTCATACAGAACATTAAGATGAGACTTAATTCATTCTAATCTCATGCACAGTTGGTTTCATCTTCAAATTGATGTGATTGATGTGGAGACATAATAGGAAAATGTTAGTATTTATTTATATATAAAAAATAGACGAAGATTACTCACCAGGCGAAGAAGCACAAGTGGCGATAGTAGCACAAATAAAACGCACACACACAAACACACACACACACACACACACACACACACACACACACACAGGCGCTAACTTTTGCAGCCTAGCTGCTTCATCAGGCAGAAGGAAAGGAGAGGGAAAAGGAAATGATGAGGGATTAAAGGAGTGGGTAAGGAGTCATTCCTATCCCGGGACAGGAAAGACTTACCTTGGGGGAAAAAAAGGAGGGTAAACAAATACACCCACACACACCCACACATTTACACAGAAGCAAGTACTTCGCCTGATGAGTAATCTTCGTCTATTTTTTATATATAATTTTCCCTGCTAGGAATTTTTCATCTATAATATTCGTATCATATATTTGAATTCAACAATTACTTCCGTCCTTTCTCTGTTACTTTTCGAAATATTTTCTGTCATCTTACTTTTCCTTTGGTTTTTATTTTTATTTATTAATAATTTTTTTATTTATTCATTTATTTACATTTTACATATCAGTTCCATTCTACATTCACTTCTTTGTTTATTGTTCATATTATGCTAATTCTTATAACAATACGTTTTCTTCCAAACCTTTTCCTATTAGTACATTTATTTTGATATTTGCCACTTTCATTACTCCTGCTTCCATCTGAAATACGCCGCTCATCCAATTTTCTCATTTAAAATCGTAAACACTATTTCCTAACAATGGTTTCTATATTGTTTAAACCATTTTCGTCATTTCTTAGTTACCTTGCGATTGATTCCATTCCCGTTTTTCCACATTTCTGTTCGTGTTTAATACTTTTCCGATCATATTTCAGCAACTTTCCGTTGGTTTTGATTCCACTTTTCCTTCATCAGACTATTTTCAGCCACAAAATCGTAATCAGCTACCATATAACCAATCCTATTTAGACGTTTTCCTTGCATTCTCACTCTGTTTTCTCGTACTTTTTCCGATTTTCACCTTCCTTAAACCCTTTTTGCACACTATACCACTACCTAACCCTTTGATATTACATTGTTGGCAACTAAAGGTGACCACAGTATCATCAACAAATTTTAAAAACTTTTTCTATTTCCTTTCTTTTCTCATACCTGAATTACTGTCCACATTCATCTCCCTCCCGATATGTAAATATTTTAATAATATTTTTTATACATATTTTTATTTGTTATTTGTTCATTGCAGCCTGTTACATAGCCCATATTTCCCACTCCTCCTTCATCCATGTATTATGCCTCCCTCACGACAGTTTTATGTACATTCCCTCTGTAAACATGCTTTCTCCCTAGCCAAACTACGCTCCCACATTTTTTTTTATGCAGGCTTGTCTGACATTAGGAATCACTCCCAAGGGCCTCACACTAAAAGTTCCCATCTCTGGCTGTAACCCATCCTTACATCCCGCCCTATACCAATTCCAAACTGAACAATCCATAGCCCTCACCCGCCTAATCCTTAACCTACACATCAACTCTGCCAATTAACACACCTGTCAACTCCTATCCCTAATCAAAATCCTCAACCTTTCCTCTCCCACATCCACACCTGCTGTTCAGAACATCCTCCTTCAGGCCAACCACAAATTAGAACAATATGCCACCCACCATCTCAAAAAAACTATCCAATCTCCTGGTCATCCACCTCCAGAAAGGCAATACTCTCTCCCTCAACAACCTCTCCAATAAACCTCAACCTCCTCTTATTGCACACAAACCCAGTCTCTCCCATCTACTCAATCTCCCACTCCCAACTCCTCTCCCCCCTAAGCCTCAAAACCCCAATCCACACAATCCGGAACCACAACATCCCAATTCAGTAGTCAACCTCTCCTCCAAACCTCTCTGCCAATCTGAAACCTCGGTCCTATCCAAAGGCCTCACATTTAGTCCTACTCCCAAATTCAACCAAACAGCTCTTGTCAAAGATCTATTTTCCTATACTCGTAATCTTTGCTGGAGATACCACTTTGCCACGAAGAAAAATAATCCTACTCCTAATGATCCAGCTCCCCAAGACATCATTCAAATTGAACCCTGCCTGGAACAGTTCCGTCCTCCGTCACAGCGAGACCCACCTGCTCTTTCTCAAAATCACTCTCTTCAAACCTTCCAGGAATTCCTTACTTCCAACCTTGCATCACAGTCTTTCCTGAGAAACCTTAATCCGACTCCCAACATTACCGCAGCTGAATCCCGAGCTATCCGTGATCTGAAGGCTGACCATTCCATCGTCATTCTCCCAGCTGACAAGGGATCCACGACCGTGGTACTTGATCGGCGGGAGTAAGTGGCTGAGGGACTGTGTCAGCTTTCAGATAGTACCACATATAAAGTCTTTCATGGCAATCCCATCCCTGATGTCCAGGCAGAGCTTCAGGGAATCCTCAAAACATTAGGCCCCCTACGAAACCTTTCACCTAACTCCATTAACCTCATGACCCCACCGACACACCGCACCCCCACCTTCTACCTACTTCCCAAGATTCACAAACCCAATCATTCTGGCCGCCCCAATGTGGCCGGTTACCAAGCCCCTACAGAACAAATTTCTGCCTACATAGACCAACACCTTCAACCCATCATGTGCAGTCTCCCATCCTTCATCAAAGACACCAACCACTTCCTCAATCACCTGAAATCCTTACCCAGCCTGTTACCTCCAGAAACCATCCTTGTAACCATTGATGCCACTTCCTTATACACAAATATCCTACATGCCCAGAGCCTTGCTGCGATGGAGTATTTCCTTTCACACTGACCACCAACTTTCCTACCTAAAACCTCTTTCCTTTCCCCTAGTCAGCTTCATCCTAATCCACAACTTCTTCACTTTTGAGGGCCAGACATACCAACATCTAAAGGGAACAGCTATGGGAACCAGGATGGCTTCCTCGTACGCAAACTTATTCATGGGACGCTAGGAGGAAGCCTTCCTGGATACCCAAGCCTATCAACCCAAAGTTTGGTACAGATTCATTGATGATGTCTTCATGATCTGGACTGACAGTGAAGAAGAACTCCAGAATTTCCTCTTCAACATAAACTCCTTTGGTCCCATCAAATTCACCTGGTCCTATTGCAAATCCCATGCCACTTTCCTCAATGTCGACCTCCATCTGTCCAACGGCCAACTTCACACATCCGTCCACATCAAACCTACCAATAAACAACAGTACCTGCATTATGACAGCTGCCATCCATTCCACATCAAACGTTCCCTTCCCTACAGCTTAGGTCTTCGTGGCAGTCCTGAATCCCTGAACCAATACACCAATAACCTGATAACAGCTTTCACATCCCGCATCTATCCTCCTGATCTGCTACAGAAGCAAATTGCCAGAGCCACTTCCTCATCCCCCCAAATTCACAACCTTCAACAGAACCCCAGAAGTGCCCCTCTTGTCACCGGATACTTTCCGGGACTGGAGCAGACTCTGAATGTGGCTCTCCAGCAAGGATACGACTTCCTTAAATCCTGCCCCAAAATGAGATCCATCCTTCATGACATCCTCCCCACTCCACCGTGAGTGTCTTTCCACCGCCCACCTAACCTCCGTAGCCTCCTAGTCCATCCCTATGAAATCCCCAAACCACCTTCCCTACCTTCTGGCTCCTACCCTTGTAACCGGCCCCGCTGTAAAACCTGCCCTATGCACCCTTCCACCACAACTTACTCCAGTCCCATAACCCGGAGGGTGTACACGATCAAGGGCAGAGCCACTTGTGACAGCACCCACATGATTTACCAACTGACATGCCTGCACTGTGAAGTGTTCTATGTGGGAATGACCAGCAACAAACTGTCCATTTGCATGAATGGTCACAGGCAGAGTGTTTGTTGGTAATGAGGATCACCCTGTGGCTAAACATGCCTTGGGGCATGGCCAGTACATCTTGGCACAGTGTTACACCATCTGGGTAACTAAAAGTGTCCCTCTTGTCACTGGATACTTTCCAGGACTGGAGCAGACTCTGAATGTGGCTCTCCAGCAAGGATACAACTTCCTTAAATCCTGCCCCGAAATGAGATCCATCCTTCATTACATCCTTTCTACTCCACCGAGAGTGTTTTTCCACCTCCCACCTAACCTCCGTAACCTCCTAGTCCATCCCTATGAAATCCCCAAATCACCTTCCCTACCCTCCAGCTCCTACCCATGTAACCTTTGTAAAACCTGCCCTATGCATCCTCCCACCACCATTTATTCCAGTCCTGTAACCCGGAAGGTGTACATGATTAAGGCCAGAGTCACTTGTGACAGCACCCACATGATTTACCCGCTTACATGCCTGCAATGTGAAGCCTTCTATGTGGGAATGACCAGCAAACTGTCCATTCGCATGAACAGACACAGGCAGGCAGTATTTGTTGGTTATGAGGATCACCCTGTGGCTAAGCATGCCTTGGTGCATGGCCAGCACATCTTGGCACAATGCTACACTGTCTTGGTTATCTGGATGCTTCCCACTGACACCAAGCTTTCAGAACTCTGGCTATGGGAACTTGCCCTTCAGCATATACTCTCTTCCCGTTGCCCACCTGGTCTCAACATCCGGTAATTTCCAATTCCTGAAGGCCATGGCCGATAGCTGAAAGTATTATATGTGTGTGTCTTTTGTATGTTCCTCTAGCAGCTCGTCACCACGCCTTTGTTGTGAGTTGTAAACTATCCTTACTATATTATTAATTCCAACCTAGACTTTCCATTATTATATTCTTTGCATTTTGCATATGTCTGCCTTTGTGTGAGTGCATGTGTATATGTGTGTGTTTGTTTACTTATCCTTTTTCCCCAAAGTTAAGTCTTTCCTCTCCTGGGATTGGAAAGACTCCTCACCTCCCCTTTTTAACCCATATCCTTTCCTTTTCCCTCTCCTTCCCTGCTCTTTGCCTGAAGAAGCAACAAGTGGTTGCAAAAGCTTGCCTCTGTTCTCTGGACAGAGCCTCTGCCTCAAGTGGTATCTCTGTCCAATTTCTTTGCTTTCTACAAATGTCTGCCTTGGTGTGTGTGCCCCTGTATATATGTGTGGGTCTTTGTGTATTTGTTTATCTTTCCCTTTTTTCCCCAAAGGTAAGTCCTTTCTCTCCTGGGATTGGAATGACCCCTCTTCCACTCTCCTTAAACCTGTAACCTTCCCTTTTTCCCCCTCCTTCCACCTTTTTTTCCTGAAGAAGCAGTCAACAGTTGCGAAGCTTGAATATTGTGTTTTTCAATTTTTTTTTTTTTTACATACACACACACAAACACACCAAGGCAGACATTTGTAGAAAGCCAAATGTCTGCCTTCGTGTGTTTTTGTGTGTGTATGTGTGTGTGTTTGTTTATCTATCTTTCCGTTTTTCCCCTAAGGTAGGTCCTTCCACTCCCGGGATTGGAATGACTCGTCATCCACTCTCTTCAAACCTGCATCCTTTCTTTTTCCCCCTCCTTCCTCCTCTTTTCCTGATAAAGCAGCCAACATTTGCCAACTGCTGCCAGTGTCACATCGTAAACAGCGCTAAGTATCTTAATTTTATTTGTGTCAAATTTAATTTGCCAGTCTAGTTCTTCATTTTCGTTAGTACTTCTGTTTTAGAGGTTTATTCCCACATACTTGGCAGATTAGCATTCAGTCAGTTCAGTGCCAGTTGTTGTCGCTGCCCCATCACCCAGAGCACTGATTATCATAATTTAATTGCATGAAATTTTGTTGCCAGTTAATTTCTTAAATTTCGTTAGTGTTTCTATTTTTAAGCAGTTTCTTCTCACCTATTTGACACATTTCATTTGTGCTACTGCTTTAAGAGTTTATACTCGCGTATTTTGATAAATACCGTGTGTATAGTTTACGCCTGCTGCAAGCTACGTGTCATGTTGTCACTTCCTTTTTTCATGTTCTGCTTTGAGAAAGCTTATATTCCCACGTGTTTGATAACGGTGTATTCCACAGATATTCTTGTTTATTTTGAAAACTGCCAGACTGAGTTTCATTGTTTTAACAGTGTACTTACCACTGACCACAGTTCAGTCAGCTGCCAGCCACCTTTATTAAAGTACTACACTACTTAAAAGTTGATTATTTAGTTTTCTACTTTCTACAGTTAATTGTATCGATAGGATGGATAGGTTGTGTGCCTGCTGTGTGCGGACGCAGGAGGAGTTGGCCGTGATTCGCGAACAGCTGAGCGTGCTGTTGGCTACGGTCAGCCTTCTTCAGGCTGCTGTCTCGGGGTGCAGCGATGGTGGGGAGTCTGGTGTATTGAGTGGGAATCCTCAGGTATCTCATGCTTCGCTCTCTGTCCCGGCTACCGAGGCACCTTCAGGTGTACCGGACGTGGTCGAGCCGCCCTCTCTGCAAGGGGAGTGGTGGGTTGTATGGCATTTGCATCGCTCGAGGCAGAAGGCCAATGTAGAGGCTGGACGTCCATCCATGCCCGTTCGTCCTATGAGTGGATGTGTGGTCACTCCTTCAGCAGTGTCTGAGCAGGTGCACGGGGGGAGGGGATTATTAGTTATTGGGAGCTCCAACAATGTTAGGCGTGTGATGGAGCCCCTTAGGGAGATAGCATCTAGATCTGGAAAGAAGTCCAACATGCACTCGGTGTGACTGCCGGGGGGCCTCATCTGAGATGTGGAGCCAGCCTTGCCAGCAGCTATCGAGGGTGCGGGGTGCGGTTGACTGCAAGTCGTGGCTCACGTCGGCACCAATGACACTTGTCACTTGGGTTCTGAGGACATCCTCAGGTCCTATAGGTGGCTGGCAGAATTGGTGAAGGCTGCTGCCGTCACACGCGGGGTACAAGCAGAGCTGTCGATTTGTAGCATTGTCCCCAGGGTTGATCGGGGTCCTTTGATTTGGAGCCAAGTGGAGGGTCTGAACCAGGGGCTTCGCTGACTCTGTGACAGTCATGGCTGCAGATTTCTGGATCTGCATTATCGGATGGGGAATCGTAGGGTGCCCCTAGATGGATCAGGGGTGCTCTACACTAAGGAAGTGGCTACTCAGGTAGTAGAGTACTTGTGGAGTGCACATGGGGATTTTTTAGGCTAGGTGCTAACTCTGATGAGCACTCGCATGTCAACATTCAAACACTGAATTCATTCCGCGTTTGGCTCAAAAATTCTAATATCAAAATATTAGCCATGAACTTACAAAGTATTAGAAACAAAGTTCCTGAATTTGCTGCTCTGCATGGAAATTATTGTGCTCAGATAGTTTTAGGCACCAAAAGCTGGCTAAATCATGATGTGGCAAGTTCAGAAATATTTAGCGAGGCATGGAATGTATATCGGAAAGATAGATCGGATACAACTGGAGGAGGAGTGTTCAGCGCTGTGGACAAAGATATTGTTCCTACTGAGATCGAGGTTGAAAGTAACTGTGAAGTTATCTGGGCACGTATAACAGGTCTAAAAGAAGTGAAGTTAACAGTTGTGTGATTTTACTGCCCCCCCCCTCCCCCCAGTGCTGCTGTAGCAGTTTTGGAATCATTCAAAGAAAGTCTACACCAGGTAGTGCATAGGTATCCGGTCCATGTACTATTAGTCAGGGGAGACTTCAGTCTTAAGATTATAGATTGGTACCTCTCTAGTTACATTTCAGGCGGTACAGACAAGCAGTCTTACGAGCTACTTTTGGACACGTTTTCCGAAAACTGTCTTGAGCCTGTTAAACCGGCAACCCACTCGCAATGGAAATATTTTAGACCTTATAGCCACGAACAGGCCTGATCTTATTAACGATGTCTGTGTAGAGACAGGAATTAGTGATCATAATATCGTCATAGCGTCGATGGTTACCAAAGTTCATAAACCAATCAAGAAGGCTAGGAGCATGTTTTTGTTAGGAAGAGCCGATAAGCAAATGTTAGGATCACACTTAGAAAATGAGTGGGATCGTTTAATTCTGGGAGTATGGATGTAGAGGTATTGTGGATTAAATATAAGTGCATCGTAAATAAAAGGTTAGAGAAATATGTGACAGTAAAGACGATTAAGGATGGAAAAGATCCACTGTGGTACAATAATAATATTAGAAAGCTGCTGAGAAAGCAAAGACTGTTGCACTCTCGCTTCAAAAAAGATCACGTAAATGATGACAGGGAAAAGTAGAGATTCGTGCATCTATAAAAAGATCGATGCAAGAAGCATACAATAATTACCACAGCAATACGTTACCAAAAGATCTTTCCGACAACCCGAAAAAATTCTGGTCCTACGTGAAATCGATAAGCAGGTCGAAGCCCACAGTCCAGTCACTCGTTGATCATTCCGGGGCAGTAATAGAAGAAAGCAAATGGAAAGCTGAAGTTCTAAATTTAACCTTTAAGAAATCTTTCACACAGGAGAATCCCACAAATGTACCATCATTTGATCAATGTACTAATTTTGAAATGGAGGACATAGTAATATGTATTTCCGGTGTAGAGAAGCAGCTGAGAGGGCTAAATATGAAAAAGTCTGCTGGTCCATTTCTATGGCATTCGCCCCCTACTTAGCTTGCATTTATAGCGAATCTTTAATTCAGCGCGAAGTTCCTAGTGATTGGAAAAAAGCACAGGTGACTCCCATTTATAAGAAAGGAAAGAGAGCTGTCCCACACAATTATAGGCCAATATCGTTGACATCGGTTTCATGTAGAATTTTGGAGCATAGTCTCAGTTTGAATATAGTAAATTTCTTTGAAACGGAAAAGCTTCTTTCTGTGAATCAGCACAGGTTCAGGAAACATCATTCATGTCAAACTCTGCTTTCCCTTTTCTCACATGACATCTTGCAAGCCATGGATGAAGAGCAACAGGCAGATCGTGTTTTTCTCGACTTCAAAAAGGGGTTCGACGCAGTGCCACACTGGAGACTACTAACGAAGATATGAACTTATGGAGTAGGTTCACAGATTTGTGACTGACTGGAAGACTTCCTAAGTAATAGAAGTACGTTGTTCTCGATGGCGAGTGTTCATCAGAGATGAGTGTATTGTCAGGCGTGCCCCAGGAGAGTGTGATCGGATCGCCATTATTTTCTATCTATATAAATGATCTGATAGACAGAGTAACTTGTAATTTGTGGCTGTTTGCTGATGATGCTGTGAGCGTGTGAGAGTGTCGTCATTAATTGACTGTTAATAGCACACAGGATGACTTAGACAAAATTTCTAGTTGGTGCAAAGAATGGCAGCTAGCTCTCAATGTAGAAAAATGTAAGGTGATGTGCACGAGTAGGAAAAACAATCCCATAATGTTCGAATACAGCATTAGTAGTGACCTTCTTGATGCTGTCGCGTCGTTCAAATATCTAGGCGTAACATTGCAGAGCGATATGAAATGGAATGAACATGTAACGACAGTTGCGAGTAAGGCAGGCAGCCGACTTCGGTTTATTGGGAGAATTTTGGGAAGATGTACTTTATCTGTAAAGGAGACCGTGTATAAAACATTTGTACGACCACGTCTTGAGTATTGCTCAAGTGTTTGGGACCCGCAGCAGATCAGTTTAAAGGGAGGCATAGAAGCAGTTCAGAGACGAGCAGCTAGGTTTGTTACTGGTAGGTTCGACCAATGCGCGAGTGTCATGGAAATGCTCTGGCAACTAAATTGTGGATCGCTGGAAGAAAGATGATGTTCTTTTTGTGAATTTCTGTTGAGGAAATTTAGAGGGCTGGAATTTGAAGCTGAGACAAGATAAGAGAAATTAGGGCTCGTATGGAGGCATATAGGCATTCTCTTTCTCCGTGTTCTCTTTGGGAGTGGAATAGGAAAGGAAATACCTGGTAGTGGTACAGTGTAACCTCCGCCGTGCACCTTATGGTGGATTGCAGAGTATGTATGTAGATGTAGATGTAGCTTGAAACTTAGTGTTTTTGTGTTTCTGTCAACGAGGCTGTGCTTTGGGTAAATTAAACTATTTCTATTGTGTGTGTGTGTTTTTCTCTATACCTTTCCTACTTCCCCTGTTAATCAAAAATGTTTGAGACGATCCCCTTCCTCTACTGCTCATCATCACACAGGCACACAACACAGTCATACAACCATTGCCTCCAGTTGCCTTGTGGCAGCTGGAGGTCACGGTTGTATGGCTGTGTTGTGTGCCTGTGTGATTGCATGAATGTTTTATTTTCTGTCGAAGGCCATGGCCGATAGCTGAAAGTGTTGTATGTGTGTGTCTTATGTATGTGGCTGTTGCAGCTCGTTGCCATTTCTTTGCGATGAGTTGTAAACTGTCCTTAGTACTATATTTATTATTTAAATGGATGAAAAATTTTAAATGTTTGTATGCCCACTGGTTACTTTGATTAAAATAAGAATATTAATGAGGTTTTGACCCCAGCTAAAAGACTCGATGTCACTCCTATCATGTAAAATTACATTAAAATGTGTTGTTAAAAATGAAACACTACTTTTGGTGCCATTTTACAGGACAATAGCAATCTTGCCATAATGTGACATTTCTTTTACACACAGTTTTTAAATTTTGATGAAGACACCCTTAGCTGGTTGTTAAAACTTCGTTAATATTACGATTTTAATCAGTTCAGCCAGTGGTCTAATATCCAAAAATTCAAAATTCCTTTATGGTTGCTGCCTACGTGGCCATGTTCAAATCTGTAGGATATAAATTATTTGTCCAAAGTTTGAAATCCTTGGAACCACAGACTATAAAGATTTTTTCTGTCACTTTTGTCTTAGCAGGAATTTTATAAGAGTAGTGTAATTACTACTATTCCAATGTAAATTCAAGTGCCAATTAAAAACACATGGTCCTCAATGAGAACTAACACATGCACAAAAGTAAAGTGCATTAGTCCATAAATAAATAAGTACGAGAAACTTCCAGAAAATGTCAAAGATATATGACTGTAACGGTTGGAAACTGAGGTGGTGTTGACATGCTTGTTGCCAGCCAGTGACTGTAACTACTACACTATGGTGAATGTTTGCGATAAAGCCCCTATCCTTAACACTGCCGTTTCAGAGTGAACTGTAGTTTCTGTATCTGAATCAAGTTAGTGGACCTTCATACGCCGGTGCTGGTTATGTTATGTTCAAGCAAGACATCATGCTCTGAAGGGAGATATTTCATATTGCTCTAATCATAAATGTCATTTTTTAACCTGAACTTCAGAACTAAGATAAGGCTTAACCCTCTCATGGCCTGCGTCCTCATATGAGGATGTGTAGAATTTTGCTCTGTAACTGCCATCTCGTGACTGAAATATTGAACTAAACATGCTGATGTATTGTATAGATTCCAGCAAAAGTTACAGAATCGCACGCATGCACACACACGCGTGCACACACACACACACACACACAAAGAACACTTTCTCTGGCCACTGGTGCCTGGTCGATATGCTTTCACTAAGTGATTACTATTGATTTTTACTAAACTCATTGTGTCCATTACAACCATAAATTTTTCAATAATGTAATAAATTTATATTAAATTGTGTGAGTTAAATAATTTGAAAGTCTATGAAGCTTTTTTCTCTTTCAGCAAGTTACTCATTCCCTTGGGATAGGAAGTACCAACAAGCGCCGCAGTCATGTAGGTGGAGATCCAGAAACACCATTCAGTGATCCTGCTACACTTGACCAGCTCATTCAAACCCTTGTGGGTCACCAAAAAGCTGCACAGGGTCGGACCAGTCGAGGACCTTCAATGCAGCCGCCTGTAAGACGAGGGTCTCGTTCCAGTCATGATTTACAGAGTCCACCAGGTTAGTTCAATGGATGCTCTTTTAACATATTGTTGTTAATATTTGTGAAAGAACTTTACATTAATAGACAATTCTGTAGTGTATGCTAATTATTACAATAATTTGATATATATTCTGACCTGTATGTAGCACATTTTAGCCTGTGGTGACTTTAACCATGATGATTATTGACTTCACCAACTACCAGAAACATTGGAAAACCAAGAAAATAACAACAATGGAAGGTCCAGTAAGGAATGTTTATAATAATATGTAGATAGGAAACAACTCACTCAAAGGAGAACGTTGAGCCAACGACAGACACAAATAAAAGACACACAAACATACATACAATTTTAAATTATCGGTGGCAGCCTTCCTCAGAAAGAGAACACTCATCCACACAATCACTCAGGCATACTCATCCACACATGTCAGCCATCTCTGGCCATCCAACACAGTCGCCCAGAGATGGCTGACGTGTGTGGATGAGTGTGCCTGAGTGATTGTGTGGATGAGTGTTCTCTTTCTGAGGAAAGCAGTGGCCAAAAATTTAGAATTGTGTGTGTCTTTGTGTGTCTTTTATTTGTGTCTGTCAGTGGCTCAACATTCGTCTTTATGCTGAGTTGTTTCTTATCTACATATTATATTCCACCAACGCAAACCATGTTATAGGAATAGATTTGTCTAGTGGTGGCAGCTTCAGGAAACCTGAATGATGTGGAGTTGTGCCCTACTGAGGTCCCACCAAGGGATGCTGATCACAAAGACTGGGCGTTGTTAGCGGTTTGTACGGCCGCACGAACACGGCCTCACACGACACGGCAGGCGTGGTAGGAGGTGTCGCAGCAGCGACATTGAACATAGAGTGTGGGTCGTATGTTGGTGTGCACGCGGTGACGTGCAACTGGGAAGTGACACCGGTTGTCAAGTGCTGGTTGTACGGTGGTGCACACATTAGACCAAACTGCGGAACGTACACTGGTAAGCGTGATGCATGTGGCGTGGCAGACGGCATCGTGAGAAGGACATTGGGCGTCATGTGCGGATCGGAAAACGGGCACACGAACAACTGTGGTAGTGCAGCGGGCGTCATCGTGACGCCAGATACAGCATGCTCACTGCACTGTTTGTCACAGGCACAAGCAGACTGATATGGCATCACATTTGTAGGAATTGAAGTATTTGCATTAAAACACTGTGTGAAACACTTGTATCCTTGGGTGCACACTGGTTTTCTGTCAGGATGAGGCAACTTGGCGGCGGGAGCATATGGTGCTGAAGTCCATGCCACTGCGCAGCACGGTTGAAAGAGGTGAACAGTCAGAATAGTTCATTAAATCATCCTTGAATTTAATGAGTGGTTCATCCTGTGCCGAAAATTGTGAACGCTCCTGGGGATCAGGTGCAATTTGTACTCTGTTGAAAGCCATTATTTGGCCATAACAGTATTGTTGTTGGGTGCAGTTCCACAGCAAAAAACACAAAAAAACGAAGTTTTTCACGTGTGACACGGTTGACGAATGATGTTGGGGTCACCACTGTGGTTTCTACCAACACTACGATAGAATAACACCAGAAATGCTGGCAGAAAGTCCCTTTATTTGCGTGCTCTAACCAACAGAGATGTGACTCTTTAACTTCTAGAGCAGCACTGACTGTCTTGGTGCTGAGGCAGCGATCATGTACCTCGACCAAAGAGGTTACTTTTGGCTCCCCTGTGTAATATCGATACGCGGGACGCCACACCATCATGCAACGCAGAATTTTCCATACCCACCCTTACCTAGCATCCTTCCCCCTCCAATCCCCTCCTCACTCACTGTCAAGATGCTTGGGGTGCTGAGTGACAGGAGACGATGGTTATGTGTGTATATTTGTGTGAGTGATTGTGTGAATATATGTGTTTCTTTTTCTGGTGAAGGTCACAGCTGAAAATTTAAGTTGTGTGAATGTGATTGTCTATTTTTTGTCAACGACTCACTGAACGTCTTTACGGTAAATTATTATCAATCCTCCATTGACATTCCAAATTAGGATATTGTTGTTTTAAGAACAAAGACTGTACAATAACAGAATTTTCACATTAAAAGTGAAATGTTTTCATGATTTATAAGTAATTACATTCCATTCTACCACTTCCAAACAAGATACTTAGCTTTCCAACATTACGATGTATGGGGGTTCTGCTCGCTGCAACATTATTCTCCTGGGGCGTCATGGTAGAAATAAATACTCGTAGCTACAATTTTTCACTTCTTCTTTAATTTGCAATCATACTGCTTCTTCACCTAAACATTACAAATTCAAAACATATACAAAGCAACAGAACTTAGATGCTAGTACTTCCATTTTAACACAGACTGACATAGCTTCCAGAGCACTTGACAAACGACTGAAACACAAACTCACCTACATTAGGCAATGAGGTAAATATATAACATTGACAATAATGAGATTACATTATCCATTGTTCATAACAATTGAATATAGTAATTTATAATTACCAAACACAACAGCAAAACATTTCATGTACACAAAAATAATCACAATATAAAATGAAAACAATATATACAATGATTTTACACGACGTGTATCTTTTTAAAACAAAATAGCTGTACTGTTTGTTTTACAACAAATGGCAATGTTAAATGTCAATTAATTAGTTAATGAGTACATCATAGATGTTCCTAACATATATTGAACTATCAAATATATTGTCCAATCTCAAAATCTACTCCAAATCTTATGTCAGTATATATATACAAAGAATAACAATATTCAAATCTCGATTATTACATTAATTAACACAATTAGCTGGTCAACACAACTTGTTTATGAGCCTAACATATATACAATGCTATTTATTTTCATTTACATAAAGCTTCTAAAAATCATTTGAAATAATGTACAATGACAAAACTATTGTTTATAGAACTGTCCGGAAAGCATCTAAATGAATCTCATAATTAATGAAATCTATCACTTGTTTTAATCATAGTATCAACAAGACACTGTCCTACACTGATTCTAGGCTGGCTATTTCATTTTTAACTAACGTCACACGCAACATGTATCACTATTGAACCACACGATTCCGGGTTCGATGCAGACAGTATCATACAATAACATTGACATGAGAGGGCCAGCAATATCATCACAAAAGACATCAGAGGTGATTTGAGGTAACTATAAATAAAAATGCATTGACCAAAAATGTATAGTGACAGCACTGGTGCTTTATGGAGCATAAAACAGTATAGAATAGAAATTTAATAACTAGAATGAAAAATTGAAAACAATAATACATTACAATGATAAAATAAATACCATGGCTGCCAAAACAGAGGTTTCAGTTTTGAGGGCCAGGCATACCACAACTAAAGGGAACAGCCATGGGAACCAGTATGGCCCCCTAGTATGCCAACTTATTTATGGGATGCTTAGAGGAAGCCTTCTTGGATACCCAAGCCTGTCAACGCAAAGTATAGATTTATTGAGGATATCTTCATGATCTGGACTCACAGTGAAGAAAAATTCCAGAATTTCCTCTCCAACCTCAATTCCTTTGGTTACATCAGATTCACCTGGTCCTATTCCAAATCACATGCCACTTTCCTCTATCTAATGGCCAGCCTCAGACATCCGTCCACATCAAACCCACCAACAAACAACAGTACCTCCATTATGACAGTTGCCATCCGTTCCATATCAAATGGTCCCTTCCCTACAGCTTAAGTCTTCACGGCAAATGAGTCTGCTCCAGTCATGAATCCCTAAAACAGTACACTAATAACCTGATGACAGCTTTCAAATCCTGCAACTACCCTCCTGATTTAGTACAGATGCAAATAGCCAGGGCTACTTCCTCTTCCCCCCAAACCCAGAACCTCCCACAGAGGGACCCTAAAAGTGCCCCTCTTGTCACCGGATACTTTCCCGGACTGGAGCGGACTCTAAATGTGGCTCTCCAGCAAGGATATGACTTCCTTAAATCCTGTCCCGAAATGAGATCCATCCTTCAAAACACCCTTCCCACTCCACCAAGAGTGTTTTTACACCTCCCACCTAACCTTTGTAACATCCTAGTTCATCCATATGAAATCCCCAAACCACCTTCCCTACCCTCCAGCTCCTACCCATGTAACCTTTGTAAAACCTGCCCTATGCATCCTCCCACCACCACTTATTCCAGTCCTGTAACCTGGAACGTGTACACGATTAAGGCCAGAGCCACTTACGACAGCACCCATGTGATTTACCAGCTTACATGCCTGCACTGTGAAGGCTTCTATGTGGGAATGACCAGCAGCAAACTGTCCATTCGCACGAACAGACACAGGCAGGCAGTGTTTGTTGGTAATGAGGATCACCCTGTGGCTAATCATGCCTTGGTGCACAGCCAGCACATCTTGGCACAGTGTTAAACCGTCCAGGTTATATGGATACTTCCCACTGACACCAACCTTTCAGAACTCTGAAGATGGGAACTTGCCCTTGAACATATTCTCTCTTCCCATTGCCCACCAGGTCTCAACCTACATTAATTTTAAATTCCCTCCCACCACTCTACCAACATCTTTGCCTCCAATCTCTGGACAGAGCCTCCACCCTGCTCTTTTTATCAAGAAGGAACTAAGGTAGTGAAAGCTCAGTTATTTTGTGTGTGTGTGTTTGTGTGTGTGTGTGTGTGTGTGTGTGTGTGTGTGTGTATGTGTGTATTTATGTGTGTGTCAACAAACCGGTGCCTTTTGACCTGGTAAGTCAAACTTTCTTTACTTTATATACAGTGGCGGACTAAGGATGGGGGTCGGGGAGGGGGGGGGTTACTGTCCTAGGCCTCCGGTCTTGGGGCACCTCCAAATGCCTCGAACGCAAGGTTGGTTTTTTTAGTGCGCTTGGCATATTGTTCTGCTGGGGTCTCCAAATCTCAAAAGTTATTTTTATACTGTCCCGTGCCTCTCGTCCTGTGGGGGTCTCCAAATTGCGAAAGTTACTGTTGTATAGTAATATATTTCCAAGTGGATGGGGGAGGGGCCTCATTTTGTTTTTCCGCCGCCCCAGGACTCCAACAGCCACAGTTTGACACTATTTATACACACACACACACACACACACACACACACACACACACACACACACACACACACCTTTTTCATTCTGCATCTCATTTTCTGGCCAGAGATTGCTGACGTTTGTGGAGGAGTGCGCCAGAGTGATTATGTGGACGAGTGTTCTCTTTCTGAGGAAGGCCGCAGCTGAAAAATTTAAAATTATGTGTGTGTTTGTGTGTCTTTTATTTGTGTCTGTCGGTGGCTCAACGTTCCTCTTTATGGTGAGTTGTTCCCTATCTAAATATTATTATTAACATTCCTTACTGGATTTTCCATTGTTGTTCTTTAATAGTTGTTAACCAGAAATTTTTATCTCTGATATGGAATCCAGAGTGTTGAACTTTCTTGCCTTCTGCAGCTGATAACTGAAAAACCTGTACCACAATCTACAATTTCATTTTTTATGAAATAGAACAATATTGGTAGCCTAATGTGTGTAATGTGCAGAACACTCAGCCGCTGTTGTGTATACCATTGTTTTGCTTGTTGGCAATTCAGAACACATTTTTCAGGCTGACATTGTGTAGCAATTCTAAAAGGGTAATAGCAATGCTTTAGTGTTTTTTATCATATTTTTTGAAGCATTTTAATCTCATTTTCCAATTCTTCAATTCATACAAGAAGATCTTGTATTGACAAGGATGATGAACTTGATGGAATGAAATGAGCTGATGTAATTTGAACCTCCTCAACAGCATTTCGTTCAATCATATGGTCTACCATTTGAGTTACACTGTCTCATCAGATATAACTAAAATGTTTTGAATACTACCAGAAAGTCTGTCAACCCACAGTGGTTTTAGGACCTTCTCTGATAAATTTCTGCTTGCATAGCTCCTCATTTTGTTTAATATTGTAGTAGGCTTCATATCACAAAATTCTAAACCACTCAAAAGTTTTCCAATTTGGCCCTCTTCACTTTGTTTCACTATGTTCAAAAACTGTCTCATCAGATATAACTAAAATGTTTTGAATACTACCAGAAAGTCTGTCAACCCACAGTGGTTTTAGGACCTTCTCTGATAAATTTCTGCTTGCATAGCTCCTCATTTTGCTTAATATTGTAGTAGGCTTCATATCACAAAATTCTAAACCACTCAAAAGTTTTCCAATTTGGCCCTCTTCACTTTGTTTCACTATGTTCAAAAGACGTTCTATTATGACAGAATATTTATTGTTCCTCTTACTTGTAATCAGATATGTTTTCGCCAAATTTTGGCTATCCTTGAGTGAGCAAATAGTTAAATCTATTCATCTGTGTAACAATACCAGCAATTGTAAATTGTCTGTGGCTTGACAAAACCAGGTATCTGGCTTTTCCATCCAAAACCATAGTAGCTCAACACTTACCTTATCAATTTCTATCTCACTAGTACGTTCAGAATTATTCTCTGTGTGGACTTTTTGTTGTTCTGTCAACATTTTGTGTCTTTTTTAAACACATAATATGTCAAACTCAAGTAACAGAAACCTTGAAGAAAATACTGCTGAAAAATTATGTCACAACTGTCATCTTCTCATCAGTCTGTCGCCAATTCGTTGGATGCTATGTTCATTAAATACTGAATTTAACAATTATTTTTCCATATGTCTTATTGCTTTATATCTTGCATACACAGCATGAAAGTGTGATTACAATGGCTATAGAAGAACAGTTTTCCCTCTTTTTTGTTGGCTCCCAGAAATAATAACCAATAATATCACAATTAGCTTAATGTTGTATAAAGATGTTCCAATAAACTTTTGCTGACAAGTGTAACAGAAACTGGTACCCTTACAGGAAGCAGAAACCTTTATGAAGTCGAAACTATTGACTATAGCATACTTACTTTCTCCTTAAATATGTACTTATATTTTTTGAAGATATGACATACTGTGCCCTCTCTAATTCTACTGTATACAAAATGCCACAAAAAATACTTTCATAAATATTTGCACTAGACAATAAGAATAAATTCATGAAAAACTTCATGCCACACATGAATAATTACTTTTCTATTTTAATTTCATTTTCTATTATTTAAAAAAAATTTAAAAAAATTAATAATAATAATAGACAATTATTAATTAATGTTGTGAAGAAAAAAAATTCATCTGTGGAACTAAAAGAAAAAAGGTGGAAGAACAGTATCTTTGCTTGTTAATTAGCAGTCAGTCTTGTCTTGTCTTCTCAAGCAGTTAGAAGTGATGAGGAGTCTCTCTTTTTTAAACTTTCAGCTGTGACGTAAATGTTTTTTTTTTTTTTAGTTCTTCTTTGCTAATTTTCATTACCAACTTTTAAAATATATATATATATATATATATATATATATATATATATATATATATATATATATATATGTGAATATTATAGACGATAAATTCCTTGCAGGAAAAATTATATATAAAAAATAGACGAAGATTACTCACCAGGCGAAGGAGCACAGGTGTGACAGCAGCACAAATAAATAGAACACACACACACACACACACACAAACGCTGGCTTTCGCAGCCTAGCTGCTTCATCAGGCAGAAGGGAAGGAGAGGGAAAAGGAAATGATGAGGGTTTTAAGGAAGGGGGTAAGGAGCCATTCCAATCCCGGGACAGGAAAGACTTACCTTGGGGGAAGAAAAGGAAGGTGAACAAATACACACACACCCATACATTTACCCAGACGCAAACACACCTAGGCAGACATACTATAGAAACCAAAGAAATTAAGAAGTTAGATAGAGATGCGACAAGAGGCAGAGGCTCTGTCCAGAGAACTGAGGCAAAGATGTTAAGATGTTAAAGATGGCAGGCAGGAATTCAAATTTAGCGGAGGTTAAGACCAGGTGGGCAACGGGAAGAGAGAATATGTTGAAGGGCTAGTTCCCATATCCGGAGTTCTGAAGGATTGGTGTTGGTGGGAAGTATCTATTGTGACCGAAGACCTGACTGGGTCGGGAGCGACTAGCGACGACCGACCGATCAAGCGTCGCCGCTAACGAGAAACACTCCACGAAACCACAGAGACGACAATAACAACTAATCGAAATAACAAAGATCCAAAAGAAAGCCAAATAGGAACCATGACAGAGCAGAGTGCAAAGCCAGATAACCAATGAATAGCGAAAGTAAACGGAGCGCAGTCAACACAAGACTGAGGAGCGAGCTGTGGCTCCGGCCCTATATACTGCGGCGCGGTAGGTGCGCCATGGCGTGCAGCGCTCCAGTGGCGATGGCAGCGCTAGTAGGTTGTGTGCGCCGCCTAACGGCTGCTGTCTTAGTCCATGTGGTCTGGTGGGCTCTCAAACATGTCGTTCCGGGATACCAGATCCCTCCTTCCTGAAATGGGCGCGTAGGGACGGAAGCGCCCAGGACGGTGCTTTGGAAGGTGGACCGATGGCATGAGTGGTGTCACGGGTGGAGAGCTCGCTAAGTCAAGGTACGGATGTGGGGCCTCCGTAGAGGTACAAGGATGCGGTGGTGTGGAAGGCGATTGCCGAGAGGGTGAATGTGGAGGCGAGGTCTCTACTTCCATGCCCGTGTCCCCTGGGGTTGCCGATGCCGCCCCGAGGTGCACATGGGGCCCCAGTGGTGGGGGTGTGTCAGAGGTTGATCTGCCCTGTGAGCTCCGACGTGGCTGAGAGTGTGCCATCTCTGGGTCTGCATCGACTGGAGCCGTGGACAACGCCAGAGAGCGCAGATTGTAGCCGTGTGATCGAGGAATTGGCAATAGCAGGGGATCCGGGTCTGGTTGTGCTACTGGTTGGGATGAGGCAGGGAAACGAGGGCGAAGTTGGTTAGTATGTCGGCGCTCCAAACCCCTCTGAGTGGTGACAGAGAGGAGGCGTCGCCCGAGAGTGGCCACTACGGTAGCCGGCACTCATGAGGGCTTCGTACCATAGGAACGGGCCCACACAGCGGAACCTGGTGCATATTGCCCAGTGTACTGCGTCCTTGGTTCCGAGGGCTGTGGGGCCAAGAGATGGAGAAGGGTGCGTGGCTGGCGGCCATGGAGGAGTTCTGCCGGGCTACGATCCTGGATAGGGGTAGTCCTGTAGGTACTCAGGAATAATGTGAGGGCTGCTGTGGTGGTGGAGGTGCCCACAGATTTCAGCATTTCTTGTTTAAACGTCCGCACCATCCGCTCAGCAGCACCATTAGAGGCTGGGTGGAATGGCGGACTAAACAGGTGTTTGATGCCATTTGCATCACAAAACTGCTCAAAGGCTGCCGCTGTAAACTGGGGCCCATTGTCAGAGACGATGGTACGGGGAAGACCCTCGATAGCAAGAATTTGTATGAGAGCATTGAGTGTGGCAGTTGTAGTGGTGGACACCATGCTGGCTACATAGGGGTAGTGAGAATAGGCATCAATGACAATAAGCCACATAGACCCCAGAAAGGGGCCCGCAAAGTCAAGATGGATGCGGTCCCAAGGGCGATGTGGAGCAGGCCAGGGAGAGAAAGATTGGGCCGGAGCAGCCTGGTGCTGAGCACAAGTGGAGCAATTGCGGACGATGGCCTCCACGTCTTTGTTCAGACCTGGCCAATAAACGTGTCTCCTGGCCAGGGATTTCATACGTGACATACCCCAATGTCCCCGATGGAGAAGATCCAGAACCTGAGGGCGTAAAGCAGGTGGGATAACCACCCGGTGGGTATCGCCCTCAGCATCGAGGAGGAGAACACCATCAATGACAGACAATCGACGAGAGAGATGGGACCAGGCACGTAGCTGGGAGGCTGTCGACTTCGGGAAGTAAGTGGGACACCCATGAAGTACATGATGGATGACCCGTCGTAAGAGGGGGTCCTGGCGTGTGTCTGCAGCAATGCACGTGGCTGTGATAGGGAACCCATCTAAGGTATTTTGCCGTTCCAGATCAATGTGGAAACAGGAGACTTCATGTCGGTCAAATGCTGGATCAGGTCCTGAAGGCAGACGAGAAAGAGCGTCTGCATTGGCGTGTTGTGTAGTAGGCTTGTACTTAATGGTATAATTGTAGGAACCAAGAAATAGAGCCCAACGCTGGAGTCTTTGGGCCGTACGTTCTGGGAGCCGAGAGTGTGGCCCAAATAGAGTGACCAATGGTTTGTGGTCAGTAATGAGGGTAAACTTGGCCCAAAAAAGATACACATGGAATTTCTTAACAGCATAGACGATCGCCAACGCCTCCTTTTCTATCTGAGAGTAGTTCTTTTGAGCAGGCGTCAGGGTCTTGGACGCATAGGCTATCAGTTGTTCAGTACCATCATCATTGCGGTGTGCCAACACCACTCCAATGCCATATGGAGATGTGTCCGCTGCCAGAACAAGGGGACATGATGGAGAAAAGGGCGTAAGGCGGGGTGCCGAACGCAACAGGCGCTTTAGCCACTGAAAGGAATGCTCACAAGCATCTGACCACCGGAATTGCACACCTTTCTTCCGGAGACAGTTGAGGGGGTGCATAATGTGGGCCGCTTGTGGGAGGAACTTTGCATAATAGTTCACCTTTCCCAAAAATGCCTGCAACTCCTGTAGGTTTTGAGGGCGTGGTAGAGCATCGACCGCCGATACATTGCGATCTGTGGGCCGGATACCGTCTTTGGAGAGCAGGTAGCCAAGGTATTCAACCTGTTCCTGGAAAAACTGTCATTTATGGAGGCGACGCCTGAGCCCGGCGTCCCGCAATGTGGTGAAGAGAGTGCGGAGGTTATGCAAGTGCTCCTGGCGTGTAGCCCCAGTAACGATGACATCATCAAGGTAGTTGGCACAACCAGGTATAGGCATGGGTAATTGTTCGAGATACCTCTGGAAGATGGCTGGAGCCGAAGAAATCACAAAAGGTAAACATTTGTATTTGTAAAGACCAAAAGGGGTATTGATGACCACGATTCGTTGAGATTCCTCATTGAGCGGGATTTGCAAATAGCCGTCAGCCAGATCTATCTTGGAAAAGTATTTGCCGCCAACAAGCTTCATGAGGAGGTCCTCTTGCCATGGAAATGGGTAGGTTTCGACCTGTGCCTGGGCATTGATGGTGGATTTAAAATCGCCACAAAGGCGGAGGGCGCCATTGGGCTTAAGGACCACTACCAGTGGTGTGGCCCAGACACTCGTTTTGACAGGTTCGATGACTCCTGCGGCGTGCAGATGGTCGAGTTCCAGCTTTACCGCCATCTGTAGGGAGACTGGAAGAGGGCGTGCACGGCAGAAACGGGGCACCGCATCGGGGCGTAAAGTAATATGTGCCTCAAAATTGGTTGCACACCCTGGACCCGGTTCGAACAGAGACGCAAAAGAGGCACAAAGGTCGTCAAGTTCCTGGAGAGGAACAGTGTCAGAAATGACCTGCACCTCATCGGAGATGGAGAACCCAAACAGTGAGAACGCATCGAGGCCGAAAATGTTGCCAGCTGAGTGGCTATTGACCACATAGAGGGTTACAGGACGTGTAACCGTTTTCTAAGTTGCCAAAGTGGTAAACTGACCTTTCAGAGGAATCGCACTGTCACCATATGCTACCAACCTGCGGGAGGGCGGGTCCAATTCTGGGTAGCCGATACGGGCATATGTCGGGAGGTTCACCAGGGAGACTGTTGCCCCTGTGTCCACCTGGAAGCGGACGTCATGGTTAGCTATTCTGAGATCAATAAACAATTTGGTAGTGGGAGAATCACCCTGGGCAACAGTAGCCTGCAGTTCATGAACTGTCCCCTGACGCCAATAAGAATTCGGGGAAGACTGTCCTGCCGTTTGCTGACAAACCGAATGGAGATGCCCATCTTTTCCACAACGACTACAGTGGGCCCAGCGGTCTGGACAGTCCGCCCATTGGTGTGCCGTAAAACAGTTGGGACAGGACGGTAAACCACGTTGCCTACGCCAACGAGAAGTGACCGGTCGTTCAGAGGCCATGGACACGTCAGAGAGGGAAGGATCACGACGCTGCCGGCGGGGAAAGACCTTCCGAACGCTACGTCCCCTTTGCGGCGCTTGTACAGTTGCTACCTGAGGACGGGCCATGAGGCGCTCATTCGCGCCTGTGCAATCTCGAAAGAATGTGCGATCTTCAGGATGTCCTCCAGAGAGGGGTCGTCCAGCTTGAGGGCCGCCGTCCGCACTTCTGGATCTGGAGCCAACTGAACGACAACATCACGGATGAGAGAGTCAGCATAGGAGGTTTTACAAGACGGGTTGGAGCACGTGAATTCGCAATGCCGACTCAGTCCTTGCAAATCTGTCACCCATGACCGATATGATTGACCTGGCTGTTTGTGATACTGATGGAATTCGAGGCGCGATGTGACAATGTGAAATCGTTGGGAATAATAATTCAAAAGCAATGCGCACATCTCCTCGAACGTCAGTGCCACCGGATTGGAGAGGGGGGCCAATTTCTTTAGTAAGAAAAACGTCTTGGGGGAAGCCCAAGAAAGAAAAAGCGACTGTTGGAGAGCGTCATCAGAGACCTGAAAGGCGGCAAAGTGCTGTTTCAGCCGCTGTAAGTAAGTATCCCAATCCTCTTTGGCGTCGTTAAAGGGCGGAAACGCAAGGGGGCGGAAATCCGTCGATGACGTGACAACCGCTTGGACGAGTTGGGAACCCTGAACCTGTAAGCGTTCTGCCAACAGTTGAATTTCCTGACGTAACAAATCAGTTTGCTGTTGCTGTAGGAGCAGCTGTTGTTGTTGCTGCTCCAGAAGTTGCACAAGTCGTTCATCCATGAAACGTGACGGAACCTTTTACCTCGTCGCCAATTATTGTGACCGAAGACCTGACTGGGTCGGGAGTGACTAGCGAAGACTGACCGATCAAGCGACGCCGCTAACGAGAAACACTCCACGAAACCACAGAGACGACAATAACAACAACTAATCGAAAAAACAAAGATCCAAACGAAAGCCAAATCGGAACCGTGACAGAGCAGAGTACGAAGCCAGATAACCAATGAATAGTGAAAGTAAACAGAGCGCAGTCAACACAAGACTGAGGAGCGAACTGTGGCTCTGGCCCTATATAGTGTGGCGCGGTAGGCGCGCCGCGCCGTGCAGCGCTCCAGTGGCGATGGCAGCGCTAGTAGGTTGTGTGCGCCGCCTAACGGCTGCTGTCATAGTCCATGTGGTCTGGCGGGCTCTCAAACATGTCGTTTCGGGATACCAGAGTATCCAGATGACCAGGACGGTGTAGCACTGTGCCAAGATGTGCTGGCCATGCACCAAGGCGTGTTTAGCCACAGGGTGATCCTCGTTACCAACAAACACTGTCTGCCTGTGTCCATTCATACAAATGGACAGTTTGTTGCTGGTCATTCCCACATAGAACACTTCACAGTGCAGGCATGTAAGTTGGTAGATCACATGGGTACTATCGCAAGTGGCTCTGCCTTTGATCGTGTACACCTTCCGGGTTACGGGACTGGAGTAAGTGGTGGTAGAAGGGTGCATAGGGCAGGTTTTACAACGGGGGCAGTTACAAGGATAGGAGCCAGAGGGTAGGGAAGGTGGCTTGGGGATTTCATAGGGATGGACTAGGTTACGGAGGTTAGGTGGGCGGCGGAAAGACACTCTCGGTGGAGTGGGAAGGATGTCATGAAGGACGGATCTCATTTCGGGGCAGGATTTAAGGAAGTCGTATCCTTGCTGGAGAGCCACATTCAGAGTCCGCTCCAGTCCCGGAAAGTATCTGGTGACAAGAGGGGCACTTCTGGGGTTCTGTTGAAGGTTGTGAATTTTGGGGGATGAGGAAGTGGCTCTGGCAATTTGCTTCTCTACCAGATTAGGAGGATAGCTGCAGGATGTGAAAGCTGTTATTAGGTTGTTGGTGTACTGGTTCAGAGCTTCGGGACTGGAGCAGATTCGTTTGCCACGAAGACCTAAGCTGTAGGGAAGGGAACGTTTGACGTGGAATGGATGGTAGCTGTCATAATGCAGGTACTGTTGTTTATTGGTAGGTTTGATGTGGACAGATGTGTGAAGTTGGCCATTGGACAGATGGAGGTCAACATCGAGGAAAGTGGCATGGGATTTGGAATAGGAGCAGGTGAATTTGATGGGACCAAAGGAGTTGATGTTGAAGAGGAAATTCTTCTTCACTGTCAGTCCAGATCATGAAGATGTTATCAATGAATCTGTACCAAACTTTGTGTTGACAGGCTTGGGTATCCAGGAAGGCTTCCTCTAGGCGTCCCATGAATAAGTTTGTGTACCAGGGGGCGATCCTGGTTCCCATGGCTGTTCCCTTTAGTTGTTAGTATATCTGTAAGTGAAGAAGTTGTAGGTTAGGATGAAGCTGGCTAGGGTATTGAGGAAAGAGGTTTTAGGTAGAGAAGTGGGTGGTCGGCATGAAAGGAAATACTCCATCGCAGCAAGGCCCTGGGCATGTGGGATACAACCTGATAACAGCTTTCACATCCCGCAGCTATCCTCCTGATCTGGTACAGAAGCAAATTGCCAGAGCCACTTTCTCATCCACCCAAATTCACAACCTTCAACAGAACCCCAGAAGTGCCCCTCTTGTCACCGGATACTTTCCGGGACTGGAGTGGACTCTGAATGTGGCGCTCCAGCAAGGATACGACTTCCTAAAATCCTGCCCCGAAATGAGATCCGTCCTTCATGACATCCTCCCCACAACTCTGAGAGTGTCTTTCTGCCGCCCACCTAACCTCCGTAACCTCCTAGTCCATCCCTATGAAATCCCCAAACCACCTTCCCTACCTTCTGGCTCCTACCCTTGTAACCACCCCCGTTGTAAAACCTGCCCTGTGCACCCTTCCACCACCACTTACTCCAGTCCCGTAACCCGGAGGGTGTACACAATCAAGGGCAGAGCCACTTGTGACAGCACCCACGTGATTTACCAACTGACATGCCTGCACTGTGAAGCGTTCTATGTGGGAATGACCAGCAACAAACTGTCCATTCGCATGAATGGTCACAGGCACCCTGTGGCTAAACACGTCTTGGGGCACGACCAGCACATCTTGGCACAGTGTTACACCGTCCGAGTTATCTGGATACTTCCCACCAACACCAATCCTTCAGAACTCCGGAGATGGGAACTAGCCCTTCAGCATATTGTCTCTTCTCGTCGCCCACCTGGTCTCAACCTCTGCTAAATTCGCATTCCCACCCACCATCTTAACATCTTTGCCTCGGTTCTCAGGACAGAGTCTCTGCCTCAAGTAGCATCTCTGTCTAACTTCTAACTTCTTTGCTTTCTACAGTTCTACAGTATGTCTGCCTAAGTGTATTTGCGTCTGTGTAAATGTGTGGGTGCGTGTGTATTTGTTTACCCTCATTTTTCCCCCAAGGTAAGTCTTTCCTGTCCCAGGATTGGAATGACTTCTTTCCCACTCCCTTAAAACCCTCACCATTTCCTTTTCCCTCTCCTTCCCTTCTGCCTGACGAAGCAGCTAGGCTGCGAAAGCTTGTGTTTGTGTGTGTGTGTGTCTGCGTGTTTATTTGTTGCTATCACTGCCTGTGCCCCTTCGCCTGGTAAGTGTACTTCATCTATTTTTTACGTATATATTTTTCCTGTTAGGAATTTTTCCTCTATAATATAGAGTAAAAATTCCTAACAGGAACAGTATACATAAAAAAAATAGATGAAGTCCACTTACCAGGCGAAGGAGCACAGGCAGTGATAGCAACAAATAAACACACAGACACACACACACACACACACACACACACACACACACACGTAAAATTCCTAGCAGGAAAAATTATATATAAAAAATAGACGATTACTCACCAGGCGAAGGAGCACAGGTGAAACAGCATCACAAATAAATAAATGAATACACACACACACACACAAACGCAAGCTTTCGCAACCCAGTTGCTTCTTCAGGCAGAAGGGAAGAAGAGGGAAAATGAAATGATGAGGGTTTTAAGGAAGGGCGTAAGGAGCCATTCCAAACCCGGGAGAGGAAAGTCTTACCTTGGGGGAAGGAAAGGAAGGTGAACAAATACACACACACCCATATATTTACACAGATGCAAACACACCTAGGCAGACATACTATAGAAACCAAAGAAGTTAAGAAGTTAGACTCACTTGGTTCCTGTTGATCCTCTTGTCCTCCCTGTTGTTTCCTTGCCCATTTCATTATTCTATACATTTTGATTCTAATTATGTGTTCCGAAAACCTTGCTCCTCTAAATTTGATTTCTTCTGAGATTGTTCTCATGCTGAGTATAGTTCTTCCATAGGTCTCTGCATCCATCTCTCACCACCTCTTTTTGTGCCTAGTACATTCCTCAGTATGGTTATCTCCTCTTTCTCTAGTTGTTTTGCACCATTTCTTCCTAGTGTTATCTCAGAAGCATATAATAGGCTACTGTATTCCTCACTGTTGCCCCGTAGTGTCTTGATCTTCACAGATGTACAATATTCTTTTTATTGTATGTTTCTGTGGTTGTACAGAAGGCTGGCCTAATCTTCGATATCCTTTCTGTAATTCTTCCATTGCTCCATTTTCTTCCTGTTACGTATTCCCTCAGATATTGAAATATGTCCACTTTTACCACTATTCCTTTAGGTGTTTTCCAATTTCCAGTGGTATTCAATGTCTAGGTCTTATTAAAAAATAGTCGATCCTCAGGCCTATTCTTCTGGCTCTCTTGCTTAGATTGTCAAGTTGTGTCTTTGCTTCTTCTTCCGTCTCACTTGCTATAGCTATATCATCTGCAAAGGCTAGGCACTCTACTTGGGTTCTTTTCTCTTTTTTGTTCTTCTCCACTACCTGATCACTTCATCCAGTACTATGTTGAACAAAATAGGTGACGATCCATCTTCCTGTTTGACACCAGTTATTATCTCGAACTTTTCAGATAGTACTCCTCTGAATCACACCCCTTCTTTTGTATCTGACAGAATGTCCCTTATGAGTTATTGTGTAGTGCTGTCTAGTCTTCTGTCTGTCTGTCAATGTACCCATACACCTTCATGAAGGCCATGAAGTTTACTACTGTCTTTTTATTCTTTAAGGTCCTATGTTCTATAAGTTGTTTAAGGATAAATATCTGTTCAGCACATCCACTTTGCTTCCTAAATCCCACAAGATAGTCTCCAGCTGTGCTCTCTATTGGTTTGTCTAATCTCTTTAGGAGGAGTTTTGACAGCACCTTGTAGCTGACATCTAGTATTGATATACCTCTGGAGTTGTTTACATCACTGTTGTCCCTTTTCTTAAGTACTGATATTATGGCGGCATTTTTCTATCCATTTAGTAACTTCTTTGCTCTCCAATCTCTGAGATAATGTGTGTCATGTTCTCTATTGCCTTGTCACCACCCAATTTTATCATCTTGGCTGCTATCCTGCCTGCTACAGTTGCCTTATAACACTTTGGATCATTTATGGTCTCAGAGATTTCATTCCTGCTTGTAAGCCACGATTCTCTCTCTTCTCTGCCTGTCCCCAATTCCAGTTCATCTTCCAATGGTTCGAGTTCAGCAGGCTATGAAAATACTCCACAAGTATATTAAAGTTCTCCTGTGCACTAATAGTCCATTCCCCTTTCATATCTCTTGTAAATAGTTATATCAATAGTTGTATCAAGTCAGATACTTTTTGAATTTCCCAAATAAATCTGTACTGTTGTCTTTGGTCAAATTGGTCTCAATTTCATCCAATTCCTGACATCCTCTGTCTCCTGATTCACTTTATTAGTCTAGCCACTTCCTTCATTTCTAAGAAAAGCTTCTATTTTTCCATGTCCTTCTTGCTAATCCACTCTCTCCAGGCTTTCCTGTGATTCTTTACGGATTCATCACACACTGTTTCACCACCAGTGCTTCATCTTCATTTCTTCCTTTCCCCATAGTTCAGTCTGTTTCCTCATATTGAGCTTTATGTCCTCCTGTTCATTGTATATCCCTTTCAGACCCAAGGTTGTAGGTGATGTGACATTAATGTAGAGAGGGACATTTAAGATACAAAATACATACAGTAATTCATTACAAAAAAGAAAATTAATTTATTTTCAAAAATTTTGTATCCACACAATTGTCTGTTTTGGGCCTTCACTACAAATTTTTATGATCTGCACCGTCTTACAGCAACATGCCTTTGAAAGAAATGACATAATAACATCACAGGATCATATAAAATCAACTGGCTGTCAGACACAATAGCTTCACATGTCAAAACAAGGATATCAACACTTTATCAACAAGTCTTTCTTGCTGTCATTGTAAGTGTACTGGAAGTTTGCCGACTTTGCTGACTGCTGGTGTTACCCAGTATAGAAACATGGAACTGAAACATATTGCAAATGTTACCACAGTCCATACATGTTTGTGTGATGCAGGCCCAAAATTCCTGGTGTGAATCACAAAGAAATAGAGTGAGTAAAACCAGAAATACACAATTGTGCATGCAGTGCCTGAAAGGGATATTGCAATTCCTTCTTCATATTTGGATCAATTGTGTCCTAAGTTTTCTCTTTTTGTTTTCATGTTTCTCATTGCTCCTTTCACCAATGGCAGTAAAAAACTGTTTGAATCCAATGACATTTAACTTCTGTTAGGTAGTGTCCAATTCTATTCTTGTGTTCTTCCTGACATTTGTGTTCATTATCTGCTTAATGTTGGTCTGACTGATTGCAATGTTGTCAATATGGAATTCCCCAAGGCAGGTGGAAGATCTTATACATGTCTTTTTCTTACTTGGTTTGGCATTGAAGTGTGTTGTCATCATTCTCAGTTTGTGCTCACAACTCATTTCAGTTAACCTTTCTCTGTTTTTCTTTGTCCTCAGGTGTGATGCATACTTGCATATTACTCCTTTATATTTCTTGTCCCTTCCTATCTGTGCCTTACAATCACTTGCAAGTACCATAACGTACCTGTGTGGTATAAGTTTTAGTGTTCAAACAGTGGAAATACCTTGAAGGATTCAACAATATTTTAAAAAGTATAGACTTCTACTCACCACAGAGACACCCGATGAGCCGCAGAAAGGCACACATAACATAAAAAAAAAAAAAAAAAAAAAAAAAAAAATATAGCTTTCAGCTGTTAAGCTTTCATCTGCCAAAGAACACACACACACACACACACACACACACACACACACACACATTCACTCACTCACACAAATCCAACTGCCATCTCTTGCTGTTGTGGCCAGATTGCAACATATAGCACGGCCGAGGCAAGAGCAACCGGTGGTGAGGGTGAGGAAGAGACACGGAGACGGAAGCAGGAACGGAGGGAAGGGATGGCGGTGGGGATGGAGCAATACGTCAGTGCTGTCTACAGATAGGAAGGTACTGGAGTATGGGGTGGAAAGGGAAATGTACATACGCTGAAGTGTGGGTAGGGAAAGGAAGGGAAACGAGAGTGGTGGGGGCAGTAACTAGTGAAAGTTTAGGCCAGGGGATTATGGGAGTGTAGAATGTACTGTAGGGAGAGTTCCCATCTGCACAATTCAGACAAGTTGGTGTTTATGGGAAGGATCCATATGCCACAGGCTGTGTAGCAGTCACTGAAGTGAGCAGCATCATGCAGTGTTGCATGCTTTGCAACAGTATGGTCCAGCTGTCTCCTTGCCACAGTATGATGATGGCCATTGGGACTTTCCAAAGTTCTTACCTTTTGCCCCATTCCCAAATTCAACCATGCTGGACTTCTTAAGGATCTTCTTTCCTTCTCCCAGTCCTTACAATGGAAACATCAGTTTGCTACCAACTCTACTGTTCAAATGCATGCCAATACCAATATTGAACCCTGCCTAAACCAGTTTACTTCTCATCCGGTCTAGATCCACCCTTACTTCTTCCATCATCCCCTTATAACTTTTCAGAATTTCCTAACTTCCAATCTGGCCTCACCATCATTCCCCAAATACCTCAAGATGGATACCAACCTCACCCCCACAGAAAGAAGTGCAATCTACCACCTAAAAACCAATCACGATCTTGTGATCTCTCCTGCTGACAAAGGCTCCACCACTGGTTTTAGACTGCAAGACCTATGTGGCAGATGGTCTCCGCCAACTGTCAGATCCTTCCACACACATACCCTACCACAATGATCCCATCCCAAAAATCCAACAGGATCTCCAGTCCCTCCTCAAATCCTTAGGCCCATCCCATGACCTCTCACCAGAGTCTCTCCCTCCCTCCCTCCTCTCTCTCTCTCTCTCTCTCTCTCTCTCTCTCTCTCTCTCTCTCCCCTACACCCTATACTCCCACCTTCTACTTGCTCCCTAAAGTCCACATACCCAACCACCCTGGGCATCCCATTGTGGCCGGTTATGGTGCCTCCACTAAAAAACTCTCTGCTCTCGTAGACCAATACCTTCAACCTATTACCCAGAACCTACCCTTTTATTTAAAAGACACCAACCATTTCCTCCACCGACTCTCCACAGTTTCTGTTCCTTTACCACCTGGAACCTTGCTCGCCACTGTTGATGCCACCTCCCTCTACACCAACATTCCCAATGCTCATTTCCTTTCTGCTGTTGAACACCACCTTTCACAACACCCTACTGACTCCAAACCTGCAATCTCCTTCCTCGTTACCTTGACCAACTACATCCTCACTCACAGTTAACTTCTCCTTTGGAAGCATCACCTACAAACAAATTCAAGGCACAGCCATGGGCATCTGCATGACACCTTCCTTTGTCAACTTGTTCATGGGCCATCTAGAGGAATCCTTCGTGACTACCCAGAATCCCAAAGCTCTCATCTGGTTCAGATGTATTGATGATATCTTCATAATCTGGACCAAAGGTGAGGGCACACTCTCCACATTCCTTCAAAACTTCAACACCTTCTCATCCATTCACTTCACATGGTCCTACTCAACACAATGGGCCACCCCTCTCGATGCTGACCTCCACCTCAAAGGTGGCCTTATCAGTAACTCCATCCTCATCAAACCTACCAACCATCAGCAATACCTCCATTTCGACAGCTGCCACCCATTCCACACCAAAAAGGCCCTTCCATACAGCCTAGCCACTCGTGGTTGTCGCATCTGCAGTGACAAGCAATACCTCTCCAAATATGCCAAACGCCTCACTAACGCCTTCACTCACGCATTTACCCACCAAATCTTATCCAGAAACAGATATCTTGGGCCCTGTCTGTCCAATCACCCACCACCTCCTCCACATCCACCGTCTGGCCACAATGGAGTAGCCCTCTCGTCACCCAATACCACCCAGGACTGGAGCAGATAAACCTCACTCTCCACCGGGGTTTTGATTACCTTTAATCCTACCCTGAAATGAGAAATACCCTACACAAAATCCCCCCCCCTTTCAGTGGTATTCCACCATACACCAAACCTACATAATATCCTTGTCCATCCCTAGTTCATCCATGTTCCCAACCCCTTACCCCACGGCTCATATCCCTGCAATAGACCTACATGCAAAACCTGTCCCATCCACCATTTCACCACCATCTGTTCCAGTCCCGTCACAGGCATTTCCTATCCCATAAAAGGCAGAGTAACCTGTGATATCAGTCATGTTGTGTGCAAACTGAGCTGCTAATACTCTGCAACTTACTATGTGGGCATGACCAGCAGCAAGCTGTCTGTCCAGATGAATGGCCAACGTCATACTGTGGTAAGGAGACAGCTGGACCATCCTGTTGCAGGGCATGCAAAACAGCATGATGTGGCTCACTTAAATGACTGCTACACAGCCTGTGGTATATGGATCCTTCCCACAAACACCAACTTGTCTGAATTGTGCAGATGGGGACTCTCGCTACAGTACATTCTACACTTCCGCAATCCCCCAGGCCTAAACATTTGCTAGTTACTGCCCCCACCACTCTCCTCTCCCTTCCTTTCCCTACCCACACTCCTGATTTCTGTCACATACACCAGTCCCTTCCTATCTGTCAGACAGCACTAACGTGTTGCTCCATTGCCTCCAGCATCCCTTCTGTTCCTTCCTGCTTCCCTCTCCATGCCACTTCCTTGCTCTCACCTCTCACTCTCACCTCAGATGCGCTATTTGTTGCAGTCTGGCTGCAACAGCGGAGATGGCGATTGGCTTTGTGTGAATGGGTGTGTTTGTAAGTGTGTGTATGCATCTTCTCTGGCAGATGAAGGCTTAACTGCTGAAAGCTTTATTATTTGTTTTCCTGTTATGTGTGCCTTTCTATGGTTCATTGGGCATCTCTGTGGTGAGTAGCAGCCTATCCTTTTCAAAATATTGGTATGTTTTAGTGTATCATATAGTTCCTCCAAGAAACTGTATACAACTTTATTATCATTCATGTTCTTAGTATTATCGTGCATGTTCATTTACAATTGTAGACATTTTATTCCCTGCTTGAATACTCAGCATTGAAATCCTATCTGATATACTTTTCATTTCAGTTATGCCATCCTCATACCTTTTATCTACTATGAATCCTGTGTGTTGTTTTCTGTATGGGTGTTGTTTCACTTCATATACATTTCTGTGTTCTTGTCATGTTTTCCATGGTATAATAATAGACAATACTGCAAGTGAAATTTAATGGAAACATGATTTAAATAGCACTATTAGTTTCTTGCTGAATCATGCGCTGGAAAGATGACATTAATAAAAACAGCAAAGTATTTTTGATAAGAAAGATTATAAATAATGATTGCTGTTCTTCATTTTACTCTATTAGTTTTCTGGTTAACCACAAACTAGAAAATCATCATTATTTACATAAACACAATATAAATTTTTAATTCCTGTGTGAAACGAAAAAATGAGCCAACTTTATTTACTGAACCAAGAAATCAGAAACAACCTTCTTGTTGAATATCAACATTTGAGTCATCACGAAATAGACAAAACATGTTTCCTGAATGATATTTTCAGTCTGCAGTGGAATGTGCACTGATATGAAACTGCCTGGCAGATTAAAACTGTATTCTGGAAACATGATTACAATCTGAGACATTTGTCTTTAACGGGTAAGCACTCTTTTAAGTGAACTATCCCAGCACACTTCACAGCATGTCTTCACAGCACAGCTTCACTTTGGCCAGTACCTCACCTCCTACATTTCAGCCTTCAAAGAAATTGGTAGGCTGCTTGCTCACAAAAGTAAGGTCCCATGTTCGAATTCCAATTTCAGCAAACAGTTTTAATCTGCCAGGAAGTTTCATATCAGTGCACACTCCACTGCAGACTCAAAATATTAAGATACAAACATTGCCTAGGCTGTGGTTAAGCTATGTCGCCACCATATCCTTTCTTCAAGAAATGTTAAATACAAATTCAGTTACAACATGATTAATTTTATTTTATTATACGAAGTTTTCTACTTTAACACCTTTTTTTTCTTATTGAATTGAATCAAAGTAAGTGACTAGTCTATCAAAAGTGTTAATTTGAATATTATAGAGGGAAAAATTTCTTGGTAGGAAAAATATGTATAAAAAGAGAGATTCTTTAACTTACCCAAAGCACAGGCTCGTAGACAGATACACAAATAAAAACACACAAACACAAAAATTCACACTTTCACAACCGTTTGTTGCTTCATCAGGAAAAGAGGAAGGAAGGAGGGCAAAAAGCCTTGGTGTGTTTGCTTGTATATGTGTGTGGGTGTGGGTGTGTTTGTTTACCTTTCCTTTTTCCCCCTAAGGTAAGTCCTTCCACTACCGGGATTGGAATGCCTCCTCATCCACTCCATTAAAACCCGCATCCTTCCATTTTTCCCCTTCTTTTGGAAGGAAAGGTTATGGAAGCTTGAATTTTTATTAAATAATTCTCAGTCTCTATTGCAATATTTTTACTCTCCAATTATGCGTTTTGCGCTGTTAGTGCATCGTCATACTGGAAAAAGACAAATGTTTTGTTACAGTCAATGTACCTGGCAGGCAGCGAATCTAATGTGGCTAAGGTGAGTAAATTTTGAAAAGTCAGACTTACTTGGGCAGAGATGTAGCCACAGAACTATCTATAGCTGTGGTGGAGGTAGCTTAACAATTTGTGTTGTCATTTGGCCCCTGCAAAGAAGTAAACGTTTACCTCTTTGCAACACAAATTTTTAAGCTACCTCCACCACAGCTATAGATAGTTCTGTGGCTCCATCTCCGCCCAAGTAAGTCTGACTTTTCAAAATTTACTCGCCTTAGCCACATTAGATTTGCTGCCCACCAGGTACATGGACTGTGACAAAACAATTGTCTTTTTCCAGTCTGACGATGCACTAACAGCGCGAAACGTGTAATTATTCAACACTGTTGCTTCACCAGCCGTGACCACCACCATCATGGAATGGAATGAAATGTATTGAATTTTTATGTTTGTGTGTGTTTTATTTGTGTATCTGTATACAAGTCTGTGCTTTGGGTAAGTTAATTTGATATTTATGAGTAACCATATATTCAGTAAAATGCAAGTTACAAAGCTGTATGTAACTTTTTACCTTTCACATTTAAATGTTGTCATATTGACAATTTTTTATTATAAACATGTTTCTGTGTGTGAGTGAAATGAACATGAAAGTGGCATATATAAACAAATTTTAATCACATTTTAAACTGAATGCACTCCTAGCTTACTTATTTCTGTTTTTCCAGCACAAACCCAGTCACCTGTGATGAGTGTCAACCTGGGGCTCCCTACCATTATGGAAAACTCTAACACAAGGGATAATTCAAAGAGGCACTCAAGAGTGATGAGTATTGTTCAGTCCATAAGAGATGTCCCACAGAGATTAACTCAGCCACCACCGTCAGAAGAAACAACGAGTCTTACCGATAACATTCAGTAAGAACCATATTCTTGGCATTTACATTCTGCATTGTAGATGGTTGAGGCAAGAGTAACTGATCCAGAACATGAGTATGTAGAGTACTGACTGGTTGCATGAAAAGGAAAGTTTAATTGAGAAAACTAGAAAATTATGATTTGCTGGCCACCATTTTCCTTCAGGAAAGGAAATATTTAGCACTGCCAACAGATTTAAAAGCCTCTGAAACTACCCTGTCATTTGCAATTATTAGTGAATTCCTCAGGTAGTGGGAGGGGTGGGCAAGTTTGTGACCCTTACTCTTATGTGAATTAGTTTCAAAACTACGAGTTTGAGTACTGTGGGCAACGTGAAGCTAGAAATTTGTATGTGATGGGAGGTGTGCTTGGGTAGTCATTGCAGGTCTGTTGATAACTGTGTCCCCAGTGGTGTACAGATCAGTGCAACTGCCTAGAAAGCGGGAGACCCGGGTTCGAGTTCCAGCTGGGTACACATTTTTAGCTTTTCCCATTCGCAGTTGATGTCATGTATTCTGTGAATATGAAAGAATCACAACTGCAGGATCAGAAGTGACATCTGTTCTTTCGGAACAGATGCCACATGTATATAAAAGGATCATACTTACTGAAACATTGTAATGTTCTGACCAACCTCCAAACCTCTTTCAAATCAGAAGAACAATAGTAATAATACATAGGTGAAAATTTTACAGCTGAAAAAATGTGCAGAACTTCAGGTATATGCAATGGTTGTCTGATTATTCCCTTGACTTTTATTTTAGGTCTCTCTCTTGTAAAACCCATCCTACTGCTGAACAGTTATTCATATCAGCAAATATTATTCTCATTTAGTTCACCAGATAAAATGTGCCAAGAAGTTCTCATATTTACTGACTTTGTACAGCATTTTCTAATCAACATTTTAGTGGTGTTTTTGTTAACACAATTTAAGGACAGACACTCATACCATATTGACTCACTGAAGACCTAGTGAATAGATTTCATATGCTTTGTTGTGCTTAGTTTTTGCATTTTGATCTTCCACTATGACCTTTAACGACACTTTGCCCCTCTTATGTTCTCTTTTTTTAATTATCTACATAAATCTGTGAAAAGTAATATAGTAATAAGGACAGTTTACAACTCACTGCTAAGACGTGGCGACAAGCTGCGACAGGCAAATACAAAAGACACACACATATACAACACTTTCAGCTATCGGCCATGGCCTTCCTCAGGAAATAGACCATTCACACAGGCACACAACACAGTCATACAACCATCACACCTGGCTGCCACACTTCGAATCAGGCAGAGCATGATTCGAAGTGCAACAAATGGAGGTGATGGTTTTATGACTGTTGTGTGCCCGTGTGATTGCATGAATGTTCTATTTTGTGAAGAAGGCCATGGCCGATAGCTGGAATTGTTGTATGTATGTGTCTTTTGTATGTGCCTGTCGCAGCTCATCGCCACGTCTTTGCGGTGAGTTGTAAACTGTCATTATTTACTATATTATTAATTCCAACCTGGACTTTCCATTATTATAAATCTGTGAACACATTGATACTCTGTCTCCACATAATACCAGTATTTTGAGGACAATGATGTAATGAGTGTAGATTGCAGATCACTATAAAGATGACCAGTTATTTGAAGACAGGCATTTAAAATGACAATCATATTCACCCAACTTAATGTTTAGGCCACAGTATTTGTTAGAAAAACAGAGCTAGCAAACATTCAAACAGGAGCAACTCGTGCACACAACAGCTGTCTCCGATACTTTGAGTGCTAGTTGCGCTGCAGCTGCAGGAGACTGTGTTCATGTGTGCAAGAGTTGTAAGTTGTGTAAGTCTGTACTCTGTTCATACATTTTAAATCATTAACTGATTTATTTTTAGATTTCACAAACTCCTTTGTTTAACTCTTTTTGTCCCTTGAATTAGTGCAGTTATGTGCTTATAATCAAATCTCTGTGTGTTTTATTCTTATATTGATAATACTGCACTAAACATTGTTTATATTGTTTCACTTTTAAATGGCATACATAATGCTTAGTTTATATTTGATAACATATTTATGTCTTTCTCAGAAATTACTGTTATTGATATGGATTACCTTGGTTAAGAGTACTATTTGTGTAGCTTTCTTAGGAAGACACTAGATTATTACATAACAAATTATACTGATGGATAGAAAATATGACTGTGTGTCCAGATCCAGAAGAAGCTGGCCAGCATCTACAAACAGAAGCAACTCAAAATGAATGGAGCTGTTAAAAGATGTTCTGTTTGGAAATGTGTGAAGTTCTGCAAGTTTTCTGTATCATCTTGTAGCTGGCAGTGCTGTTGAGTACCAGCAAATAATATGGCTTTGTGTAAAAGAGAGTATGTTACATTATTACACAAGCAACAATGGGGCCATTGTCCCTTTGGAGACACACTGTCCAGTGATAAATGTGAATGTGAAGAATTCAATCCACTTTTATTCACCCTCCAAAGTTTTGGTTAGGTAACAACCGTAAAATAATGCATCTTAAAACTGTCAGCTGTTTATTAATTCTTTAAAAAAATCAACTAGTTTCAGCCATAGATCATCATCATGAATGAAAAAGGCATTAAACAGGTTAGACAAATGCATTAAATAAAACTAAATCTGGCTGATAACAGCAGAAATCAATTTCACTAAAAAAATAAAACTGTATCATATTTAACAATCATGTCAGTAAAGCATGTGTAGCAGGGGAGCATGAAATGTGAATAGCAACAAGTGCACAGTCCTAATTGCATATGTTAAAGATTATTGTTGGCGTTATTGTTATTGATGAATTTGTGTTACCAGTATTGCCAAATCACACGAGCTAATGAAATGTCAACAGACCCACTTGGTTATCATTGCTTTGATTATGTAGAGGATATGCTTCAGTTTAGTGCCAGCAATTCATAAATGGATGTAAAAATAGTCCAGATTGGAATGTCAATAGCAGAGGATAGATAATTATTCACCATAAAGACGATCATTGAGATGTTGACAGGCATGTAAAATAGACAGTCACATTCATACAACTTACATTTTTGGCCATGGCCTTCATCAAAAAAGAAACACATATATTCACACAATCACTCAGATACAACTATCCACATACAATCACCATCTCCGTATCGTTCAGTGCAACAAGCATGTTGACACTGAGTAAGGAGGGGAGCAGAGGGTGTGTAGGGGGAAGGAATGTGGTTAAGGGTGGGGATGGAACATTCTGCATTGCATGATGGATTGTAATGGCTCTGATAAGTGGGAATGTGAGATGCAGCATAAATGGAAGGCGTGGGAGAGGGTAAAAAGGAGGTGTAGAGGTGTGTATGTGTAGAGGGAAGGGAGTATTTAAAAGGATAAAAATAATTTTATTATTATTATAAAAATTAATTTATTATTATTTTTATAGTTTTAAATCTCCCTCCCTTCCAAACACACCTCCCTTTTATCCTCTCCCACCCCGTCCCTGTGTAATGCATTCTATGCTGCATCTCACATTCCCACTCATTAGAGCCATTTTAATCCAACAACATAGAACATTCCATCCCCACCCTTATGTGGATTCCTTCCCCGTCCCCTCCCGTCTGTTCCCCTCCTGACACACTTTTTAAGATACTTGTGGTGGAGTGGCTGGATATGGTGGTTGTGTGCATAGCTATGTCTGAATGATTGTGTAATTTTTTTTAAATTTTGTACCTGATGAATGCCATGGCCAAAAATTTAATTTGTGTGTTTGTGACGGTCTATTATACACGCCTGTCAGTGGCTCAGCAGTCATCTTTATAAATGGATGTAGCACGCTTGAGATATGTTACATTGCAACTGCAATCATTGCACAGCATTTTATGTTGGTATGATGATGGACCAGCTTTCCGTCAAGACGCATGGCCACCATCAAACTGTGGCAAAAAGCAAGATAGACAACCCTGTGGCACAGCATGTGGCTGAACACAACACCCTTGATTTCAGTGGTTGCTTTACTACCCGAGTCATCTGGATCCTCCTCTTCATCACCAGCTCTTTCTGAACTGTGTAGATGGGAGTTGTCTCTTCAACACATTGTATAGTTCTGCAACCATCCTGAACTCAATCTAAGATAACTTGCCATCGCTACCCCTATATCTAACATTCACAACCTAACAGGCATAAATAACAGATAACAACATATAGCTATTGGCCGTTTAGACCTTCGGCAGTTAGACACACACACAAGACCACCATCTCTGGCCACTGGGGCTGATCTGCGCCATCCAGCATGACCTAGGCAGAGCAACCAGTGGTGGATGTGAGGAGGTGGCAAGGAGAGGGAAGCAGGAGGGGAGGAGTGATGCGCAGCATGGGTCAGGAAATACACCAATGCTATCTGATGGACAGTGTGGAAGGAAGGGAAGGGAATTAAATGAGTGGCGGGATGGGAGATGAATTTAAGGATAGAGTGTGGCAGGAAGAGGAAGGGTAGGGTGGTGGAGGCAGAAACTAGTGAAGGTAGGGTGTAGGATATATTGTAGGGAGAGTTCCCATCTGTGCAATTCAGAAAAGTTGGTGTTTGTGGGGAGGATCCATACAACACAGGCTGTGTAGCAGACATTGAAGTGAGTCACACTATGCAGTGCTGCATGATCTGCATGCTAACTGTCTCCTGATCACAGTTTGACGATGGCCATTCATTTGGATAGATAGCTCGGTGCTGGTCATGCCCACATAGAAAGCTGCATAGTGGTTGCAGTTCAGTTTGTAGGTAACATGACTGCTTTCACTGGTTGCCCTGCTCCCGAGCCCTTACCCAATGGCTCATATCCCTGCAATAGACCTAGATGCAAAACCTGTCTTATCTACCATTCCACCACCACCTACTTCAGTTCTATTACTGGCATTTCCTATCCTATAAAAGGCTGGGCCACTGATGAAAGTAGTCGTGTTATCTACAACCTGAGCTGCAACCACTGTGCAGCTTTCTATGTGGACATGACCAGAACCCAGCTATCTATCCGAATGAATGGCCATTGTCAAACTGTAGCCAGGATGCAGCTAGACCATCCTATTGCAGAGCATGCAGCACTGTATAGTGTGACTCACTGCAATGTCTAATACACAGCCTGTGTACGGATCCTCCCCACAAACACCAGCTTTTCTGAATTGCACAGATGGGAACTCTCCATACAATATATCCTACACTCTACCTTCACTAGTTCCTGCCTCTACCTTCCTTCCCTTCCTCTTCCTGTGACTCTCTATCCTTAAATTCATCTTCCATTCCACCACACATTTCATTCTCTTCCCTTCCTTCTGCATTGTTCGTCAGACAGCACTGGTGTATTCCCCCTCCCGTGCCACACATCACCCCTTCCCCTTCTGCTTCCCTCTCCTTGCCACCTCCTCAACCCCACCACTGGTTGCTCCGCCTATGTCATGCTAAGTAGCGCAGATTGGCCACAGTGGCCGGAGAAGGTGGTCATGTCTTTGTGAGAGAGTGTGTGTATATGTTTGTGTCTCTAACTGATGATGGCCTAAACGGCCAAAAGCTATAATGTTGCCTTTTTGCAGCTCATAGAACTTTTTATTTTTACTATTTTTTCCTTATTATTTTTATCGTTTCAAATTTCTACATGCTGTATCTCACATTCGATCATGTAATGCTGAACTTCACATCGTCACCCTTACCCAGAATCCTTCCCCTTCCACTCCCCTCCTTATTCACTGTCAAGATGTTTGTGGCACTGGAGTGACTGGAGACAGTGGTTCTGTGTGTATATTTGTCTGAGTGATTGTGTGAATGTATCTGTTTCTTTTTTAGATGAAGTCCATGGCCAAAAATTTAGTTGTATGAATGTGATTGTCTATTTTGTATGCCTGTAGCAGCTCAGTGAGCCTCGTTCCGTGGAGTTGTTATTTATCCTCCATTACTGACATTCCAATTGGATTTTACATTGGGAAATTTCAATTACTGAGAAGCTTGTTTTACACTCACATTTAAATTGATGTTGATGAATGCAATAGTTTACATATTGGTTATGAAATGTGTAATACAATCTGATGAGTATATTACTTCAAATGTAAATACATCATCAGCTCATAACCGAAAATAAATCCTAAAGTTTATGAATACTTTTGATATGCATGTTCTGTCAACTCCATATAGCTGTTTTTATAGCAGTGTACATTTTTTAATTCAGCAGCTTTCCTCAACAGCTATAACCGCAAATTCATTTTGAAAATATTTCAAAGAGAAATTAATTTTGAAACAGCGAAAGAATATCAGTACTATAATATTGTTACTGCAAAATATGAAAGACTTGCTCTGAAAGGTGAACACAGCTTGAAGAGACAGTTACATGATTATTTTTCTTATTCTGGCTTGGGTGCATTTCAGGTGTTAAATACAAAATTGCGCCAGTACTAAGGAAAAATGTTGTATTTTCCCACCATACAATACTAATATGGAGTAAATTGTCAGTAGTGTAACAAATAACAGTGGAAAATTGCTTAATAATTCATTTTGTGCATGTATGTTATTTAGCACATATTTAGCAATTAAAGTTTCCTGTACATTTTTTTCTAATTTCGGGTGTACAAAATAGCATTAAATCTATGAATGTCAACAAGTACAACCTATACTCAGAACTTTCAACATTGAAGTATAGTTTTCATGTGTTTACTTGCCACTACTGTTTGTAGTATAATGTATTGAGTGCTAATTTACAAGCAGATATTGTTTTGTTTTGCCAAAATTACTTTTTAACAGTTTTATGATGTGGTATTAATGAACAGTTGTTGTAAACTTTTTGAATAAATTTCCATGCCCTTCAGGGACCATGACATTATGCTATAAAAACTTAATTAATTTCACCCTGTGATTTTATTAGTAAAAGTTGATATATACCTCCTAAAAATGATAATTTTATGAAATATATAGACATACAAGAAGCTTTCTATGTCAAATTCCTTATGACTGGACATGTACATGTATTTCACTATGATATTAAACATGTAGCCACACATTACCAAATAAAATTGAATCAGTTTAGCATAGGGATGGGTCGAATCCCAATTTTACCGAACCGAATACCGAATCTTAAATATAACATGCGCCGAATCCCAAACCTGAATCGAATGTCGAACCCAAATAATCTGTCAACTCAAGTATATGTATTTAAAAAGAATTACTACCCTATCACAGCCAATGATGAAGATAAAGCCTTCTGTAATGGATCTCAAATGACAATATTACAGTAAAATTTAAGAAATTATAATATCATTTGAGTTTTTATTTTAAATTTTAAGAATTTTTTAACACCCCTTATCCTCTTAAAAGAAATTTTTATGAAACATTTTGAGATGTATGTTATTTAGATGCTCTAAAAGATAATAAGAAACTTTCTTTCTCTATTACCAACTGTTTCATTTTGATGAAATAAAAAATAATTGCATAATGAAGTATTACAAAGGAAAGAATTACTTTTTTTTTTTCCTTTTTCAAAGGCGAAGAATCAAAAATATAACCTGAAAGTGTGATTAGATATTTTGGAAGTTTGAAAAATAGGTTCTTAAAAAATAGGATGTGTAAGTGTTTACTGATTTTATAGTTACTTATATAAGCCGTTATAAAATTTATTATACATCCAAAGCTAATTTATTTTGTTGGTTAAATTGTATGACGCTTCTCGCCGAACTGCAGTGGTTATGTTGGCACCAATGGTAATGACGGCAACTCAGATGACCAATAAATGTTTTTTTCGTGGCAACTTCAATTTAAAAAAAAAAAAAAAAAAAAAAAAAAAAAAAAAAAAAAAAAAAAAAAAAATATTTTTTTCTGAACAGGCAAGAGTACATACAAGAACCTGTCAACCATAGAGCAGGTACAGTATTAATTTAGCTGCGAGTGAAACAAGCAGCATTAACACTTACTCTGTACCTCGTGAAAAATATTAACGCAATTCTACACTTCATTGTTCATCTGTTGCCAACATAAGAACTGAAGCCCGGCGAGAAGCATCGTAAAATTTTACCGAATGAAGAGTAGAATTGTCCGAAAAGAAAAAAATAATTTTTGTTTTAATTGAAGTTGTCACGAAAAAACATTTATTGAATATTGTTGATATGAGATAGAATGGCTGGCCAGTACTTACCATTGTGCTGTACCGCCGATAGTAACACAAAATGAAAAAACAGAAAAAAAGGGGACAAAGGGACAAGCTTTCGGAACAGAGTTCCTTCGTCAGGTGGGAGAGAAGGGAAGAATAAAGGATGGGAACAGAAGGGAAAGGTGGTTCACGACCTAGGTCATGAAGGTGGTGTTTCGGGATTGTGGACATCAGAGATACTGCATGTATGTACTGAGCCAAGCCAGAGAGGATAAATATAACTAAAGAGGAAAGATCAAGTAGTAAAGAGAAGAGAAGAGAGTGAAATTAATGATGCTGAGGGGTATAGGAGGGGCGGGGGGTGTCTAAAACGTTTTTCATAAACAGGGAAATATGGATGGACACACACACACACACACACACACACACACACACATATGGAGAGAGATAGAGAGAATGACAGAGAGAGCGAGAGGGCGGTAGTGGGAGAGAGAGAGAGAGAGAGAGAGAGAGAGAGAGAGAGAGAGAGAGAGAGAGTCCTGTCTTGAATTGGGTAGGTTTTCCTGTGGTGGGGCTGGAGTATGTGGTAGTGGGAGGATGCATTGGACAGGTTTTGCAGCGGGATCGGTTGCAGGGGTAGGAACCACCCAGAAGTAGCCTTCCGCCGTCCTCCCAACCTCCGCAACATTCTTGTCCAACCTTACAACATCCCAAAACCACCCTCCCTACCTAATGGTTCCTACCCCTGCAACCGATCCCGCTGCAAAACCTGTCCAATGCATCCTCCCACTACCACATACTCCAGCCCCACCACAGGAAAACCTACCCAATTCAAGGCAGGGCCGCATGTGAGACAACACATGTCATATACCAGCTGACATGTGTCCACTGTTCAGCCTTTTATGTTGGTATGACTACCAACAAATTGGCTGAGCGGATGAATGGGCATAGACGGACTGTTCGCCTGGGGGACACCCAATATCCTGTGGCAGAACATGCCCTCCAGCATAACTCCAGGGACCTGGGCACATGTTACACCACACGTGCCATTTGGATAGTACCAACCAACACCAGTCCCTCAGAGCTACGGAGGTGGGAACTTGCCCTCCAACATATCCTCTCCTCCTGCCACCCCCTGGCCTAAATCTACGCTAACCCCTCCCCTTCCTCCATCCTCAGCTCACCTATTCATTATCCGTTCCTTACCTCTCTCTCTCTCTCTCTCTCTCTCTCTCTCTCTCTCTCTCTCTCTCCCTCTACTGCCCTCTCGCTCTCTCTGTCATTCTCTCTATCTCTCTCCATATGTGTGTGTGTGTGTGTGTGTGTGTGTGTGTGTGTGTCCATCCATATTTCCCTGTTTATGAAAAACGTTTTAGACACCCTCCCCCGCCCCTCCTACACCCCTCAGCATCATTAATTTCACTCTCTTCTCTTCTCTTTACTACTTGATCTTTCCTCTTTAGTTATATTTATCCTCTCTGGCTTGGCTCAGTACATACATGCAGTATCTCTGATGTCCACAATCCCAAAACACCACCTTCATGACCTAGGTCGTGAACCACCTTTCCCTTCTGTTCCCATCCTTTATTCTTCCCTTCTCTCCCACCTGACGAAGGAACTCTGTTCCAAAAGCTTGTCCCTTTGTCCCCTTTTTTTCTGTTTTTTCATTTTGTGTTACTATCGGCGGTACAGCACAATGGTAAGTACTGGCCAGCCATTCTATCTCACTTCAACAATATTTATTATCTCTGAGGAGAATTTTCATCATTAATCGAAAAACATTTTTTGGTCATCTGAGTTGCCGTCATTACCATTGGTGCCAACATAACCACTGCAGCCCGGCGAGAAGCGTCATACAATTTAACTGGATTTATTGAAACAGACGTCAGATGTTTGTTGAACTGACGTTATCCCGCCTAAATGGCGCACAATTAGAACTTTTTTTCCACTTACGGTAGTAAATAACTTTCTTCTTGAAATCCTAGTGCTTCTCTAAGGTTCACATACCCCAGCACTTCACAAAATTCGATGAAATTAGAATGAGACAACTCATGCAAGAATCGTGTGTGATGTCCTAGGAGCCGTGTACACCGAATGAAGCGGCAGTGCGATCGATATATATCGGATAGTGTTTCATATAGAAACGATAGGTCTGTGCGATAGGTATCGAAGAAGCGAATGTTATGATTTTTACTTTTTTACGAATATGTCATGATTTTAAAGGATTTGTTTTGTCAGGTACCTAAGAGTACAACGTAACTTGTGACTGAAAAGTCCATTGACAACGAATTAAGGCCGATTCACACTGTCCGTCACGTCAACGTCACGTCATGTCACGGGTCCGTCACATCAAGTTGTATTCACACTGTCCGTCACGTTAATTCGCTTTTTCCAGTACTCCATGTTGAAAGTGACGTTATGAGTGGCAACGTGTTATGTAGAAAGTCATATTATAATACTGTAATTGAAGAAACAACAACGCTAAATGTTATTGATTGCCAAAATCAACTTTACAATGTATGTTTTGGGCTAACTTAATGTGTTAAAGTGCTGGGAACTGAAACATGTCAAAACATCGACATCTATTTTAAAGCGAAAAAAAATAAAGTTTCTTGCTACTGCTAGCGGAGCGAGAGTTGAATGTCTGATATATATCGATTGTATTGCCGTTCATTCGATGTATACGCTTCCTAGTAAATTACCTGTTATCAACGTGACCTGTTACATTTGAAGTTGAGCAATACTAAAGTTCTATTTCCTTCGTTGAATGGTGTGTTAAAATTCAATAGTCAAAAATAAAGTGGAAATTAGACTCGACTTCCTTTTTATTTTTACGAGTGCAAAAGTTTTAGCGCCAGTATTTACATTTGCGCCTACGAAGCAAGCCACTCGCTACGTTTACATGTAACACATCTTCCGGAAGACGAAAACCGATTTTCATAAATCGTTTCTCGCTTTTGGAGTGTTTACATGACCAACCAAAAGCGGAATTGGGAAATCTGTTTACGAAATCCGGTTTTGGAAGCCCATGTAAGCGGGGTGTGTGTACTACTGTGTTGCACGGCTTAGACAAGACGGAAAACTTACTTGTGGCGACTCCTAGTGCCATTTTTTCAGAACTTCGTTCGTTTTGTACTCGATTTAACCCCGTTTTATGACATCATGTCTTTCAGCGGATCTATGAAACAATAGTGTAAATAACGCATACGCTAGCGCACTGTTATGCAAAGTTAACTACAACATTCGTAACTGAAGGTTTCCATATAAACTTTGGATTCGGGATTCGGTAGTATTCGGCCATTATGCATCGAATCTCGAATCCGAACCCAGTGTGCTAGATTCAGCGAATCTGGATTCGGCCGAACCACTCGGACACAACCCTAGTTTAGCATGTGTCTTTATATTTCAGTAGTATGACATCAGATTTGGTTGTCATGACACATTCTTAAATTATTACACAATTGTGTTTGCATTTACACACTTTCTGGTGCTGTTTCTTTTTAAATATTCAATTTTAGTATGTAGTTTCAAGCAGTATTGTTACGCAGTTTTTATGGAATCTAGAAGGCCATCGTGCACTCCGTGTGCATACCGGGTGGAGTCATTCCAGATGTGGAACGGGTCCTCCCGGATGCCATGAAGGGTACGGGGTGCAGCCAACTGCAGGTGGTGGCTCACGTCGGTACCAATGATGTGTGTCGTTTCGGATCTGAAGAGATCCTCTCAGGTTTCGAGCGGCTAACTGAAGTGGTAAAGACTGCCACTCTTGCTTGCAAGATGAAAGCAGAGCTCATCATCTGCAGCATAGTTGACAGAACCGACTGTGGATTTCTGGTACATAGCCGAGTGGAGGGTCTGAATCAGAGGCTCAGACGGTTCTGCGACCGTGTAGGCTGCTAGTAAAATCATCTGAAGCTCAAAACCAACTACAGAACGATCTGAATAAGATATCAGTGTGGTGTAAAAATTGGCAATTGACTCTAAATAATGAGAAGTGTGAAGTTGTTGAGTACGAAAAGAAATCCGTTAAACTTTGTTCACAACATAAATCAATCAAATGTGAAGGCCGTAAACTCCACAAAATACCTAGGAATTACTATTACTTCAGACCTAAACTGGAAAGAACACATCGATAATATCGTGGGAAAGGCAAACCAGAGACTGCGTTTTATTGGCAGAACCCTTAAAAGATGCAACAGAACTATTAAAGAAACTGCATACACTGCACTTGTCCGTCCATTTTTGGAGTATTGCAGCCCAGTGTGGGATCCTTATCAGGTGGGTTTGACGGAGGCCATCAAAAGAGTCCAAAGAAGGGCAGCTCATTTCATATTGTCACGATAGAGGGGAGACAGCGTTACGGAAATGATACAGGATCTGGGATGGGAATCATTACAACAATGCCGCTTATCGCTGCAGCGTGGGCTACTTGCGAAAGTCCAATCGCCAACGTTCTCCTCCGAATGCGAAAATATATTGTTGACTCCCACTTACATAGGTAGAAATGATCATCAGAATAAAATACGAGAAATCGGAGCTCGAACAGAGAGATTCAGGTGTTCTTTCTTCCCGCACGCTATTCGAGAATGGAATGGGAGATAAATAGTATAATTGTGGTTCGATGAACCCTCTGCCAGGCACTTAAATGTGATTTGCAGAGTATCCCATGTAGATGTAGATGTACTTTTGCAGGAAATTAGCTTTCAATTTGGAAGGCAGAGGAAGGAGAGGTGAATCTGGGAAGGAGGTGGTCTATGGTGCTGCAGTTCTTACTCTACCCCCCTCCCCTCCCAGAACTACACCTGTTTCTCTGTATCTACTGAATATAAAAATAAAAACTGAGCTTTCATATTTAACAGTCTCAAAAATTGTTGTTGGTCTTATAGCAGAGTAAGGGAAGGAGACATCCATAATGTATGGTTCTTTTTCTTAAATTTGTTTCCCCTCCCTCACCCCTCTTGTGGTGCATTTTCATGAGATGTGGTGCAAAATATTTATTCCACATTTTGCATCAGGTTTACAAAAAAAAAAAAAAAAAAAAAAAAAAAAAAAAAAAAAAAAAAAAAAAAAAAAATTGAAATCATTAAATTTATTTGATATGATTATGACTTTGCTTTATACTACTAAAATACTTAAAAGTATATTTTTTATGTACTACATTTTTCTGTGAAATTGTGGGTGATATAGATAACTATGTTTAAGGTGAACACTAACAAGTTTAATTGTATTCACTGTTGTGCAAACTACAAAATGGCTTTGTACATACTGTTGTTTTTGCAAATAGAAAATAGGCTGCAACACCACCATGCCAATATTTCATTCATGATATGGATATTAATGTGCTTCCTCCATTGTAATGATTTAATACATTGGTTGTACAGCAGTCATGACAGCCCCTAGTTAATGGCACACAGTAGCTTGTCTTGCCAACTGGTGACCACTGATGTTAGTCAGAATACAAACATTGCTGCTCATGAAGATGCATGCAGTACCAACCTGTATTTGTGAATCTTCCTAGCATGAAGCACAGTAGTTGCCACAAGTTTCACATCATATGGTATGGATAGTTTCCTCATTCATCAAAAGAGATGGACAGTCATAACTGAATGGTGGAATGACTTACTGTCATGTTCCACAGACTCCAACACAGGTGTTCCTCTTGCAACTCAGAGGATCATATGACGTGGAACTATGAAGTGTCTAAAAACTGCAGTACTCCTCAATGGCCTGCAGAAGACATGAAATTTTGGACATGCAAACTTTTAAAGCATTCTGTTCAGTTCAGAGAGGCCGCAAAAATTGTTTGGCACTGTAACATTTTCTATGCTTAGGATTATTTTTCTAAAAATAAATGTTATCCATTACTATTATTATGTTCTTTTCTGACCTCTTTGGATCACTTAAATCAATTAATTGATGGTCATTATCATTGATAACTACACATTTTGTTCCTTCTGAGCTGCCCAATAACTTTTTATTTGTTCTGATCTTACTCATACACACAATGGGGGAGGTGTAGGAAAGAGGAGGTAGGAAATGCTGGTTGTGGAGAAAAAAGGGGGTTATTCTAAGTTAATATCTTACAGTACATTTTCCAATCCCAAAATTATCCAGGCTTAAACCCTCTTTTTCTCCACACCGAACAGTTCCGATCCCCTCGAACCTACATCTCTCCAACTTTGTGTGCTGTGATGTAATGTGATGTGTGTGTGTGCGTGCATGTTTGTTTTGCTTTCCTCCCCTCCCCACTCCATTCCTAAGCTGCCTCTCGTTCCAGCCATCTAGTATGTAGATTCTCCGTAAGGCTGTGGTGTATCCATCCGCACTGCCATTATGCAACAATCCTCCCCTGTTCCCCCCCCCCTTCCTATTTCCCTCGTGGAGTGCAGCAGCTGCAGGTGACAGTTTTCTGACTGTGAAGTGTGATTGTGTGAATGCTCTACATTCTGAAAAAGGCCAATGGCCGATTAAGTGTTGTTTGTGTGTCGTTTTTATGTGCCTGTTGCATCTCATTGTATGTGTTTGTCGTGAATTGCAAACTGTCCTTATTATATTGTTGATTTACAACCTGGAAGGTCCAGTAAGGAATGTTAATAATAACAATATGTATAGGTAACAACTCAAAGACAAACGTTGACCCACCGACGGACACAAATAAAAGACATACAAACACACACACACACACAATTATAAATTTTCAGCCGTGGCCTTCCTCAGACAGAGAACACTCATCCACACAATCACTCGGGCACACTCATCTACACACATCAGCCATCTCTGGCTGCCCAACACAGACTTGCCCCCACGGCAAGTGGGGGAGCTGGGAGGGGGGAGGCGGAAGGAGCGGAGGAGGGGGGGGGGGGGGGAGTGAAGAGGGAAGATAAGGGTGGGGTTATAACAAGCAGAGGCAATGTCAGGTGAAAAATGAGTTCCAATATGAACTAGGTATGACTAGTTGTACTTGCATCTGTGTAAATGGTTGGGTGTGTGTGTATTTGTGTACCCTCCTTTTTTTCCCCCAAGGTAAGTCTTTCCTGTCCCGGGTTGGAATGACTCCTTACCCACTCCTTTAAACCGTCATCATTTCCTTTTCCCTCTCCTTCCCTTCTGCCTGATGAAGCAGCTAGGCTGCGAAAGCAGCATTTGTGTGTGTGTGTGTGTGTGTGTTCTATTTATTTGTGCTGCTGTCACACCTGTCACACCTGTGCTCCTTCGCCTGGTGAGTAATGTTCATTGTTTTATATATATATATATATATATATATATATATATATATATATATCTAGGCAGACATACTGTAGAAAGTAAGGCTTTCTACAGTATGTCTGCCTAGGTGTACTTGTGTCTGTGTGAATGTGTGGGTGTGTGTGCATTTGTTTACCGTCCATTTCTTCCCCCAAGGTAAGTCTTTCCTCTCCCGGGATTGGAATGGCTCCTTACCCCCTTCCTTAAAACCCTCATCATTTCCTTTTCCCTCTCCTTCCCTACTGCCTGAAGACGTAACTGGGTTGCGAAAGCTTGCGATTGTGTGTGTGTGTATTCATTTATTTATTTGTGATGCTGTCACCCCTGTGCTCCTTCGCCTGGTGAGTAATGTTCGTCTATTTTTTATATTTTATTTTTCCTGCTAGGAATTTTTCGTCTTAATATATAAGACAAAATAGGAATTTTTCATCTTAATATTCGTATATATATATATATATATATATATATATATATATATATATATATATATATATATCCTCCCTCTTTTTCCCGAAGAAGCCACCACTGGTGGCGAAAGCTCGAATGGTTGTGTGTTTTTTTTTTTGTGTGTTTCGTGTTTCTATCGACAAGCCTGTACTTTACGTAAGTCAAAAATCTTTATTTTATAATATATATATATATATATATATATATATATAACGAAAAATTCCTAGCAGGAAAAATTATATATAAAAAATAGACGAAGATTACTCACCAGGCGAAGGAGCACAGGTGTGACAGCATCACAAATAAATAAATGAATACACACAATACCACAAACGCAAGCTTTCGCAACCCAGTTGCTTCTAGAGGCAGAAGGCAAGGAGAGGGAAAAGGAAATGATGAGGTTTTTAAGGAAGAGGGTAAGGAGCCATTCCAATCCCGGGAGAGGAAAGACTTACCTTGGGGGAAGGAAAGGAAGGTCTACAAATACACACACACCCATATATTTACACAGACGCAAACACACCTAGGCAGACATACTATAGAAACCAAAGAAGTTAAGAAGTTAGACAGAGATGCCAATAGAGGCATAGGCACTGTCCAGAGAACCGAGGCAAAGATGTTAAGATGTTAAAATAGCGGGCGGGAATTCATATTTAGCGGAGGTTAAGACTAGGTGGGCAACGAGAAGAGAGAATATGCTGAAGGGCTAGTTCCCATCTCCGGAGTTCCGAAGGATTGGTGTCGGTGGGAAGTATCCAGATAACCCAGACGGTGTAGCACTGTGCCAAGATGTGCTGGCCGTGCACCAAGGTGTGTTTAGCCATAGGGTGATCCTCTTTACCAACAAACACTGCCTGCCTGTGTCCATTCATGTGAATGGACAGTTTGTTGCTGGTCATTCCCACATAGAATGCTTCACAGTGCAGGCATGTCAGTTAGTAGATCACGTGGGTACTATCGCAAGTGGGTCTGCCTTTGATCGTGTACACCTTCCGGGTTACGGGACTGGAGTGGTGGTGGAAGGGTTCATAAGGCAGGTTTTACAACGGGGGGGGGGGGGGGGGGCGGTTACAAGGGTAGGAGCCAGAAGGTAGGGAAGGTTGTTTGGGGATTTCATAGGGATGGATTAGGAGGTTACAGAGGTTAGGTGGGCGGCGGAAGGACACTCTCGGAGGAGTAGGAAGGATGTCATGAAGGACGGATCTCATTTCGGGGCAGGATTTAAGGAAATTGTATCCTTGCTGGAGAGCCACATTCAGAGTCCGCTCCAGTCCCAGAAAGTATCCGGTGACAAGAGGGGCACTTCTGGGATTCTTCTGTTGAAGGTTCTGAATTTGGGGGATGAGGAAGTGGCTCTGGTAATTTGCTTCTCTACCAGATTAGGAGGATAGCTGCGGGATGTGAAAGCTGTTATTAGGTTATTGGTGTACTGGTTCAGAGCTTCGGGACTGGAGCAGACTCGTTTGCCACGAAGACCTAAGCTGTAAGGAAGGGAATGTTTGATGTGGAACACTTATAATAGACGGAGATTACTCACCAGGCGAAGGAGCACAGGTGTGACAGTAGCACAAATGAACAGAACACACTCTCATACACACAAACACAAGCTTTCACAGCCTAGCTGCTTCGTCAGGCAGAAGAGAAGGAGAGGGAAAAGGAAATGATGAGGGTTTTAGGGGAGTGGATAAGGAGTCATTCCAATCCCGGGACAGGAAAGACTTACCTTGGGGGGGAAAAGGAGGGTAAACAAATACACACACACCCACACATTTACACAGACACAAGTACACTTAGGCAAACATACTGTAAAAAAAAAAAAAAAATATATATATATATATATATATATATATATATATATATATATATATATGAAATGAAAATTATAGAAGGAAACTTTCCTGGTGGGATAAACAAGTATAAAAAAACGGATGACTTACCAAAAGGACCGGCTCGTCGATAGACACAAATAAAATCACACACAAACATATGTTTGTATATACATATATATAATTTTTCACGAAAATAACAAAAATTATAGAACGAAACTTTCCATGTGGGATGAACAAATATGAAAAATAGAAAACGGATGACTTACCCAAAGGACAGGCTCGTCGACAGACACAAATTAAATCACACACAACCATACTTACAAGTGTTCGGAACCGTTGGTCATTTCTTCAGGAAAAGAGGAAGAAAGGAGAGGAGAAAGGGAAGGATATGGGTTTTAAGGAAGTGGAAAAGGAGTTATTCCAATCCCAGGAGTGGAAGGACTTACCTTAGGGGGAAAAAGGAAGGTAAACAAATACACACACACTCACACATATCCAAATGCAAACACACCTAGACAGACATTTGTAAAAAGCAAAGAAGTTGGACAGAGATACAACTTGGGGTAGAGGCTCTGTCCACAGAACCGAGGCAAAGATGCTAAAGATGGTGGGTGGGAATTTAAATTTAGCGGAGATTGAGACCAGATGGGCAATAGGAGGAGAGAATAAGCTGAAGGGCAAGTTCCCATCTCCGGAGTTCTGAAAGGTTGGTGTCCAAGATGTGCTGGCCGTGCACCAAGGCATGTTTAGCCACAGGGTGATCTTTATTACCAACAAACACTGTCTGCCTGTGACCGTTCATGCGAATGGACTGTTTGTTGCTGGTCATTCCCACATAGAAAGCTTCACAGTACAGGCGTGTCAGCTGGTAAATCACGTGGGTACTATCGCAAGTGGCTCTGCCCTTGATCGTGTACACCTTCCGGGTTAAAGAGAGAGAGGCACACCGTAGGGAGGAGGGGAGAATCCAGATGACTCGGGTGGTGAAACAGCTATTAAAGTCCAAGGTACTGTGCTCCATTATATGCTGCACTACAAAATAGTCCATATTCTTCTTGGCCACAGTTTGGCGGTGGCCACTCCCCCCCCCCCCTACTCCACTCTTTCCCCCTCCCTATTCCCATCCCTTCTGCTTGCCATGCTTCAGACAGTGTTGGCTGACGTGACGTGTGTAGATGAGTGTGCCTGAGTGATTGTGTGGATGAGTGTTCTCTGTCTGAGGAAAGCCTTGGCCGAAAATTTAGAATTGTGTGTGTGTTTGTACGTCTTTTATTTGTGTCTGTCGGCAGCTCAATGTTCGTCTTTACGGTGAGTTGTTCCCATACATATTATTATTATGATTTACAACCTGGAGTTTTCCATTATTAATTTGTCTATTTTTTCATTTATAGCCTTCTTTTTTGTGTTCCAGTTTCCTGATTTTTTTATTGTTGTTATTTTTAATTTTATTTGAAGATCATGAAGACTTATTTTTATTCCTTTCATGTCATCTCTGATTTCCTTTATTTGACACTGTCGCCATTTTTTAAATATATTTTTTCCTTTATACAGGTCTTAGCTATTTTTCTCTACTTATAGCATTTTGTCAGTTCTGTTTCCATAAGTGAATTAAAAAAAAAAATTAATGCATATATGTGGTATCTTGATAAATCACCATTTTATAGTGTTTTAATTTTGATTTTATTAATAGACCACATTGGATTTTGAGCCTTACCGTTCCAATAGTTCCTTCTTGGCTAGCAGGTTTTTCATTCAAGTTGTATGTTACAATTCTTCCTAAGTATAAATTATTTCACTATTTTTAATTCTCTGCTGTTTACTACTATGCGATATTACCACTATATTACTACTGGCATTCGTCAGTATTTTCAAACAATATCTGGAGTCCTATTTTTTTTATGCTATATTTTGTAGACTTATTATTTGATATCTGACTTCTTGCATGTTATTAGACAGTAATGCTAAGTCCTCTGCAAATACTAAGCAATTTAAATATATATGATTTTTCTTGGCTCCAGTTTGTATTTTCTTTATTTTATGGCTTCAAATTGTTTATTGAGCACACGATACAGATTGGCACCTATATATCAACTGAGCGAGCGACTCAACCTCCCGGCTAAGAATATTGTTTGTCACATCAGGTGGCATCCTGATGTCATTGTCCTGATTTTCCGCATGCTCTCTTTTGGTGGTTGGCCCATCATCTTTCTCTTGCAGCCTCAGGTGGTGCACCATGGGTGAAGGGGTGCACAAATTGTATATTACATTGACCGCAAAGTATTCCATACTTCCCCCTTCCTCAAGGGGGGGGGGGGAGGGCACAGCATTGCTCGTGTTGGTGGTGGCGAAGGCTCCCAATCCATAACCTTGAGTGTCTGCTGGTCTGGTGCGTCTGGCAAGAAGGCTCGCAGAGTGCACTGGAACTGGGGTGGCGAATGGTGGTATCGCCGACCCGGCCGCTCGATGATCGGAGAGAATGGGGGCGAATCCTGCCAGTGGCTACCACAGGAAAATGGACGGGTCCACCCTCCAACGTTGATGCTGTACCCATCATGGAACAGGCAGCAGGGCTCATGGCGAAGATGGAGGCATCGATGCCAGTTGAGCTAGACCCACTCACCACCGCCCTGGCAGGAGCATCAAGGCCAGGCAGAGCAACCCCCAGGACGCGGTGCCAGAGTTGGTCTTGATGGCATGTGGAGCTACCCGAGGGTGTGCGCAGGTCCACAAGGTGTCAGCCACGGCAGCAGCTCACGCACGCTGGAGACCAATGCAGTGTTCCATGACAGTAACCGCATGGACAGGACTCATCTCCTGGACTGAAGTCCGAAGAGGCTGGACTCGGGGCCGGTGCATCAGGAGGTGTCAGGAGATGTAACATGGAGCAAGGTTCATCGCCTGGAGCCATTCGACTGGACTCAGTTCACCGATCGGAGTATCCCGATAGGTAGTAAAAAAATCATAACAGGGCATCATTGACTGTCATGGAGATCGTGTATTTGCACATCTGTGCCTTTAATGTTCGCACGAGGTGCTCCACTTCTTTGTTAGATTGCAGATGGAACGGCAGAGCCTGCACATGACGAATACCCAGGCGCACACTAAAGGACCAAAAAATGGCCGCACAGAACTGAAGGCCATTATCTGTCATGATAATGTGTGGGAGACTAGAGAATATTTTAGCCACAACAATAGCCTTGGTTGAAGTGGACGACATACAGAAAGTTGGCGAGGCCTCAATGACCAAGGGCCAATAGGAGCCCAGAGAGGCCCCAGAAAATTGTCTTGTATCCGGTCCCATGGTTGCAAAGGCACAGGCCAGGAAACAGGGAAACACTGGGGGTTGGCCTGCTGTAGTACACAGTCATCGCAGGCAGTCACCAGTTGTTCGATTTCTCAGTTGATTCCCTGCCAAAAGATGTGACACTGGGCCGCAGCGGGAAATTCCCCTATGCTCTTCGTGTAATTAACATAACATTGACAGTCAGAGAGTTGACAGAATTACAACCCGCGGATTGCAGGTGTCCATGGCCAATAGTAGTACCCGCTTCCAAGAGCTGGTGCTGGAGAAAAAAATTAATTAATCAACAGGTCCAACGCTCAGCCCGCACTACACGCGACATCACTACTCTGAGAATGGGATCTTCATCTGTGGCTTCTGCTAGGACTTCACTAGTGATGGGAAACCCTTGCAACGTTCTGTCCTCTTCCATATCTACAGGAAAACAAAAAATTGGTTCTTTATCAAACTGTGCATCCATCCCTCGTGGGAGTCACAATAACTTGTCTGTGTTAGCGTGTTGCAAAGTGGGGTGGTAGATATGTTGTACTGAAAATGAGACACGTCCAAGGCCCATCAATGGAGATAGAGGGCAGACTTGTCTGGTAGGACTGTGTCCAGCCAAAAGAGGGCCACTAAAGGCTGATGGTCGGTCATTGAAGTGAAGCGGTTGCTATATAGGAACATGTTAAATTTCTGTACCGCAAAAAGTATCACGGTGCCTCTTTATCTATCTGGGAATATTGTTCCTGCGCTAGAGTGAGGGTCTTAGACATGAATGCCAGGGGTCGTTTGGTGCCATCTGTATATCAGTGTGATAAGACCGCTCCCACTCCATACTGTGAGGCATCCACCGCAATTACTAAGGGCACTTCTGGAGAATATGTGGCTAGACATGTTCGAGATGGCATTAACTGTTTAAAGCACTTAAAAGTGGCCTGACAGGTGGGAGACCATTCAAATGCGACATCTTTGCACAGCAGGTTATGAATGGGTTTAGCAATGTAAACTAGATGTGGAAAAAAAAAAAAAAAGTGAAAATATGCCAGTTTTCTGTGAAGGCTTATAGTTCCCTTAAGTTCCATGGAACAGGCATGGAGGCTACCACTTCCACATATTCCTTTACAGATGTAACATCTTGTGGGGACACTTCCAGTCGAAGGTATATTATGTTTGGCTGGAAAAACTGAGATTTTGCCAAGTTACATTTAAGACTGGCGTCGGACAAGATTGAAGAACCTCTGGAAAGTGCTGTGGGGGTGTTACCCATGACCACAATATCAGTATGTACTGGTTACAAAACCTACTCTAAGTACTTTAAAAAAATTGAGGGTATGCTGGAAGCCCCGAACGGCAGCCACAGATATTTATAGAGCCCAAAAGGGGTGTTCAGCGCCAAGCAACTTTGAGCTTTTTGACTCAGATGTAATTGAAAATTCACTTCTGCCAGGTCTAACTTGGAGAAGCAGGCCCCTCCGACCAGCTTAGAAGTCAGATTTTCCAGACAAGCCAAGGGGTACATATCCAAGTGACAATGTGCTTTAACTGTTTGCTTGAAATCCCCACATAGCTGTAACTGTTCACTAGGCTTCCGGACTACCACCAAGGGAGAGGCCCACTTGCTAGAGTGGATGGGGAAGAGAACCCTTCACTGACTAATCTTTCAAGTTCTTGTTTGACTGCCGAATGCATACTGAACAGAAGAGGCCAAGCTGTTTTAAATATTGTTGTGGTCCCCGGTTTGAGAGGGAGGTTTGCCTCAAAGTCGCGCGCCTGACCCACTCTGGGAGAAAATAGGGAATCAAATTTGTTGCAAAGAGTGGAGTCGGCATTGAATGGGATCACCCCAGACGCAAAGTGAATAGAGTTGTCCACCGTAAACCCGAAGCTTGTGAAGGTGTCTAACCTAAACAAATTAGCTGCATCCCTGGATTTGACGGTGATAAAAGTTAACAGCTGGGAAACTGATTTGTATTTGGTGGTTGCCTGAAATTGCTCCCAAATGTGAATCCGTTGATTGCCTTACCCTCACAACTTATCTGTTACCGGCACAAGCTGAGGGGATACTAATCCATTGTATGTGGTGGTACTTAAAAGAGTAGCCACAGCACCAGTATCAACTTGCAAGGACACAGTATTTTAAGTTGAATCGGAAGTGTGGAGGACTTTGTGGACCATCGCGGGATTTGGTGGGGGGGGGGGGGGGGTGGTTCGTCAACATCAGCCACTGTCTGTATATGGTTTTCTGCATGACAAACTATCACAATATGACACAATGTCTGACAGTTTCGACAAACTGCGCACCGCTGACCACATCGAGCGTGTTCATGTGTAATAAAGCAACTGGAGCAAGAAGGCTAGTTGCTGGGTGAGCCAGTACCACCCTGCCATGCTGGATTAGTAAACATGGCAAGCGGTGTTATCCTGCTTTGCAAAGTGGACAGAGCCACAGTTGGTGGTCTGCCTACTGGAGCACTCTTTACTGGCAAAATTCAGCCCACTGATCTAACTGAGAACTTACAGCACAAGACATTTCATATGCCATGGCTATTCTAATGACTTTGGTAAGGGTAGGATCTTCAACCTGTAACAGTTGTTTGTTGCGGACTTCAGCATCCAGTGCAAACCAAATCATCACATCCTTAACTGTTGATTTTGCATACAAATCGTTATGTGGTTTGGAAATAAAGCGGCAATGCCAGGCCACATGGTGAAGTCCTGTAACCCTGTATGATTGTGATGGCTGTTTTCCACTCCTATGAAAGGCGACCCTAGACGCTGCTACATCAGACTGTTTGACATATTAGCCTGAAAAAAGGGAACACATTTCAAAGTACGACAGCAGTAAGGGTCCTAAAGGGGGGAAAGATTAAGTAGCTTGTGATGCATAGATGGGGACAATCATGACAAAAACAAGGCTTTTTTCTTACCCGGATCCTGCACCGAAAAAGCCATGAAGTATTGACGCAGACATTGCTCGTAAGATTCCCATTAGTCAGTAGTCTTCTCAAATGGTGGAAAAGGAGGCACCGCCACCCCCAACAGCGCACTGATAGTGGTCTCTGGGACCGAATGCAATACTGCAGATGCCAAGGAGGACACGGCCACTACTAACGGTTGTTGTGGTTGTTCTTTGAGCAATGACGAAAAACCCTGAAGGTGTGCACAGAAAGCCCAAAGCAGCTCATCCATTGCGAAGATATAGTACATGCGGGTGGAAAAACCTCATCGCCACTTTTATGGCTTCAAATTGTTTATTTAGCACATGATACAGATTGGCATCCATATATCAATGAGCGAGCAGCTCAGCTGTCTGGCTTAGAACATCATTTGTCATGTCAGGTGACGTCCTGATGTCGTCGTCCTGCTTTCTTGTACCTCTTGTGGCGGATGGCCCGTCGTGTTTCTCATGTGGCTTCTGGTGGCTCGTCGTAAGTTGTGGGGTGCGCGGATTGTAAATTACATCGATGCAGAGTATTCCAATTTCTTTTACATATTCTCTCATCTAATATTCCATAGCATAGGTGAAGAGTAGTGATGATAGACCACCATGTAAATGCCTGAAATAATTCTCCTTTGAAACTTAACTTGGATTAATGATTTTTGTTAATTTGGTTGAAGTTCAAAATTCCTTAACATGCCTAATTTTGAAAGTCTGTGAAGTTGGTTACAAGGTTTTTTGATATTTATGACTTGTTGTTTTTGTCTTCTTTGTAGACATACATTTCTAATTTTAAAGTGATTTTTCTGTTACAGCTGTATGGTGGATTTGTTGTTTCTCATTTCTGGTTCATTGGATGTATTATCACTGTAGTCCAATATTCTGGTAGATCTTTTTTATTCCAGTATCATTTATAATAATGTATATTATTTGATGTGAGATTTTAATTACTATGTGGAATGTATGCAAAAAGAAATTAGTAAAGAAGAAGTCCTCATACAATAGAGCAGTGACTCTCAGATGTGCATGTGAGATGAATGTAGTATTTTTGCTCACAGATGTGTAACTCTAAAATAATGCATGTGCATGCCACCTCCCCACGCCTTCACACACACACACACACACACACACACACACACACACACACACACACACACACAATTTTCTAGTCTCACATATTGGGTGGGATGAATCCTCTTTTTTGTGAAGCTGTTGGGGCAAACTTAAAAGAGGAAGAAGAAGGGAAGGGCAAGAAGATGGGGATATTGATGCAAGGAAAATTTCAGGTCCATTGTGTGAAATGTAGGGGCAGTCACCACGTATGCTATTCAGAGAGCTAGTGCTCAGAATGAGAATCAAAGAGAGTGAGTTGTGAAGCATATATAAGAGAGGTAGCAAGGTTTTTTAATCCATGTTATTCAATCTTGCACAAGAAGCACAAAATGGGTATGAATATATGTAGTATTTTCACTGAAAGTATCACAGTGTATAGATTAACTGAAAGTTTTGTTTGGTGATACATTTATGATGCTGCAAATATATTTTTAGATGTGAGTATTCAATTCATGTAACTCCTTACATTCCCATGTCACAGACTAACTATCTCTTCAAGTGACTATTCATAGTCTGTCAAAAAATTAACTGTAGGTTTCACATACTGATATTTCAGTAGAGGCTATTGAAGTATAGATGTTTAATGATATTAATAACTAGATACTTAAATACAAATTTGTTTTTGCCCACAGATTAAGAAATCCCAACGCTTATATTCCAGAGTAAGTGCCTCATCCTGAATTTTTTACTTCTGCAACAGAGCCCACCGTGTTGCAGATCAGAAACATGACAGTGGATTAAAATACTCATATCTGGATCATTCTCAGATGTTTTATTAGATTTGAGATGCTAAAGATTGTTTTATAGTATTTTTACTCTTGTACATTCTACTATAACCCATTCACCATTGTCTTCTAAGCAAACAGAGTGATTCAGTAAACAATGATCATAATGCACTGTTCAAACAGAAAAAAATGAAAAGCTGTGCTATTTATACCTTACTATAGGTATCTGTTTCTCCTAATTACAGATGTAAAAAATTCCTAGTTGCGTTTTGACTATTCATTAATATGGTTGTAATCACCCTTTGAATGCATTAGCTGAGGTGCTGCATTGTTAAATTGCTCAACATGGTCTATACATTTGATAGGCTCAACATTTCTAATCTCTTTCATTTCTTTTATCTTTGGACAAAAACTGATAGAATAAACAGTATTTATGTAGAACATATGAACCCTGCATATTCATATGTGATTATGTTTTACACATGCACACAGGCAACTCACATTCCAAGCCTAAACCTGTTTATTTACTTCTTATTTATTATTTGTGGTACATTTTGAAGCCCAGGGAAAAATACATCACTTTTTTATAATACTTTCATTTAAACTTCGTTTTCTTGGTTTTGTGGCCATCTATGAAGTCGAGTGAGTGTGCACCTCTAGAGCTGGCATCAAATTGACAGCTCTGTCATGTATTGTGAATTGAAACACCATATTTTCACTTTAATGCAATCAATGCAACCATTAATGTAATGATAATCAACTAGTAGTACTGCCATTGAAGTGATCTTAAAGTCAACCACAGTGGAGGCAGGATGAGCTCCGATTATTATGGTAATTCACTGGAGTCAAAGAGTTAACAAGTGCAGTCAGTGGTGTAATTCAGTTTTGCATTGATATTTCAGATGTAAATGTCAGATCTCTTTGATAGGTGTCTAACCAGTTTTCAAAGTGACAATAATCTGTGCTTAATCTTTCATACAGGTGCTACATCTCTATATATAAAAGGCAATGTCCTGACTGACTTATCATCGCCCAGCCCAAACCACTGAAGATAGAAACTTGAAATTTGTAGAGGGTGTTGATCTTACCCTGTAGGCATAATCTAAGAAGCAATTTTTCAATATTCTATCTTGTAAGGGGGTGAAATAGGGGATGAAACATTTTTTGAAAATAAGTTGCTTTTTAGGCAATTTTGAAGCTAGAACTACAAAATTTCGGATTTTAATTCATGGTTTGAATTTTGGCATTTTTTGAAATTCAACTAATAAGGGGCTAAAATGGGGCCACAAAAAATTGATTTTTAAAATTATGTTGCTGTTAACTCAAATTTTAAGCTACAACTACGAAACTTCAGATATGGAATCTTCGTCAGGATTACAAAAAAATGACTTTCAGTATTTGTAGAAATTCAACAAGTAAGAGGGTAAAATAGGGGATGAAAAATTCTTTTTGAAAACACATTGCTATTAAGACAATTTTGAAGCTAGAGCTGCAAAAATTGATATTTATGTTGTTGGTTAGAATTTTAAAAAATATGTTTTCAGTATTTTTGGAAATTCAACCATCAAGGAGATTAAATTAGAGAGGGGATGTTTTTCAAAAATCTTTTGCTATTAAGGCAAATTTGAAGCTATAACCACATAAATTGGTATATGTTTTCTTGCTCAGAATTAAAATGATACATGTTTTGGTATTTTCAGAAAATTAATCATTTAGGGGGTGAAATAGGGGATGAAATGTGTTTTTCAAAATACATTACTACTAAGCCAATTTCGAACCCAGAATTACAAAAATTGCTATTTGGATACTCGGTTGGAAATTCCAATATGGACTCTTGGTCATGATTTAAAAAATATGTGTTTCGGTGTTAATGGAAATTCGACAGCTAAGGGGTCAAATAGAAGATCAAAAATTCTTTTTGAAAATACATTACTATTGGGACGATTTTGAGACTAGAGCTACAGAAATAAATTTTTGTCCTATTGGCCAATTAAAAAAGAAAAAGAAAGTGTTTCGGTATTTTTGAAATTTCACACATCAAGGAAGTGAAATAGGAGATGAAAAGTTTTTTGAAAAAATGTTGCCATTAAGGCAATTTTGTAGCTACAACTACATATATTGGTATATGGATTCTTGGTTACAATTTAAAAAAAATTAAAAATCTGTGAGCAAATCACATACAGTCGTGCATAAGTATTTTACAGATTTCCTTTCAAATACGACATGCATCCATTAAAGATGCGGGTAGACTGTTGCAAAAATAGGTTTATAAAAACACGCATTTGTTAGAATGCAATTTTGTGTCAAAATTTCAAATTGGTCAAGAACTTTCGGAACTTTGATATTTAGAACAATCAAATGGAAAATGGAAATGTTCGTAAACTCCATCTCTTATCTCAAATGACTAAATTGAATTTTTATACAAGATGTTGCATTGAAATATGCCCAAGATTTTAGATCATTTTTTAATATGTTAGCAAAACATGATGTGAATAGATATATCTTCGTGAATATGTTGTAGCTTACATCATTGAGAAAGTGATATTTATCACTTTTTACATTCAATTCATGGTGATTCATATCTCCTAATGATTTACTACCACTTGGAAAGACAAGTATCATAAGAATTTCTTTAATTAAGCAGAAATGTTATTACAAACATTCGGTAAAAGTTTAATCAGCAGTAGTGATGAACTGAACTTAACATGACGGGGCTTGGCAATGTTGGCAGAGGTTGCTATGTGTACAGAGCTTAAGTAGCCTTTGTTTATGAACCTCAATTGAGACAGCCGGGTTCCACCAAAAAATATGACACATTAAATGTCTGTTGCAAATGAGCAATGTTACGAATGGCTAGTATTCTTTAATTAAATCATGGGAACTTGTAGGTGGAAGTGTCAATGTCAATTGATCAGTTTCTATTTTTACAACAGAAACGTTCTGGACAAAAATCGCAAACAATGAATAAGTGTTTTTAAATTAAATCATGGGGTTTGGTATATGCACTGGTGAACTTCTCCGATAAATATAACATGCTTTTAGAAAAAAATAAGATGGACAAAGAGGGAAGGGATGGGAGAAGTACTAACTCAAGGCAGGAATAAATAAATAAAAACTTGGGCAATGCCAGGTTTTCAGCTAGTATTAAATTAATATGGTTATCATCCTTCATTAAAGTTCTGGTTGATCTTAAAGTTATGACCATTCTATACTGAACCACCCTGTGCATGTACAAATTAGAGGGTGATTTATAAGTTACATTTAACTGTAAAAATGTGAATATATTTCTATTTATAAAGTAAATAAATTAATATTTGATGAATTTATATATACGGTCTATAATGGATAAATCCTGTTTATTTAAGTGATGGGAAGAATGAGTTTGTAACTGTGAAATTAATAACTGTGATTTTTAGAAGAATATAAATAAATTCTTTACAGTTTACTAAATTATTATTTTAATTTTTGGTTAATATGTCAAATTTTAAGGCTGAATATTTTGTCAGAAACAATCTCTCTTCTTTATGATGTCCCTGAGATGACTAGAATCACATTGATTATGTACATAAAGTCTGAGAACACTTTCAATTATTTATTGCACAAGAACTAAACATTTCACAGCTGTCATACATATTGCATTTTGACAAGAAACTCTTAAGGGTTTTTTACATTTGATATTCGAACCATGAGTGACCCAGCAAACATTGAATTCTTGCCATATCCATCCCAGTATGACATCATTGACTGTGGCAGTGGCTTCTCATATTCTCTCCTGGAGTTCTGCTATATCATTGTAAAGGCAGGATGTACACCAGATCGTTAATGTGACCCGATATAAAAGAGTCACACGGAGTGCCCTCCGCACCTGAAATCGCCATGTTTGCGTCTAGTACTGACTGTCAGCAAATTACCAAACTATGCTGTGGCAGTATACGTGAAAAACAACATTCAAGGTTTCTCATCAAAGTGGCACGTGTATGAAATCTGTACAATTTTTGGTTATTTGTGCAGTAAATAATTGAAAGTGTTCCCAGACTTTATGTGCACTCTGTATATTGACAAAGTGAGAGCCTGTGATTATGAATGGCATATTTGGCCAAATGGAACTGTGGGTGACAGGTGGCTGCTGATGGAAGCATCCAATCATTTGGCTGAGGACTTCCTTGAAAGGTAGCATTTAGTTAATGTTCTGGTTGCCAGAAAATCCCAGTTTCTCAGTGAAGTTCACATAAAAAAAGACTTTTCTAGGATCAGGTGATAACGTAACTGTCACTAGGTATGGAACCCTATCGTGCAACAATCTATCCTCTAGTTGAAAAGGGTTTATAAAAGCAAGGAATTCATATATAAGGAATTCATTATTTAATGAAGTTGTCAGTGTCACATATGTTACGATTATGATGACAGTCATAAACCAGTTATAAATTTTTTTAATCTCATTAATGCAGTGGGCTAATTTTCATATTATTTTGCAATTAATCATCTGATAATGGTTATTTCTTTTGTGTCTTCTACTTATTTGACAACTTCTTCGGATTCCCTAAAACTTTAAATCTGTGTGTCATTTGAACGTCTCTCACTAGTTTTTCCCTTCATAAATCTAAGCTCCCTGGCACTGCAAAAGACAAATTCAGAATAGTACAAAGTGTTGTATCATTGTTATAGAGTATGACATTAGATGTACAAATTGCAAGCATCCACATTTCTGTTACCTGTTCTCCATGAATTGTCATATGATGAGTATTAATAAATGTGTGTTGCCACATGTGTGCCATTTTATTTTATTTTTATATTGCATACAAATTATAATCAAATTTCTGTCTATTATATTATTGGCACAGACTATTGTTTTTCAAATACTACAGTGAATGTTTTTTGTGCATTTGAGGTAGAGTAAAAAGATGAAGAGGTAGATAGAGGGGCAAGGGGTAATTGACTGAGAACTGAATATAATTTATTCCATTTTCAGCACATTTTGTAATTTGCAGCTAATCTGTATAAAAGGTTTTCATAATTTGTTATTTGTATACTTAACAGAAGTAGCCTGCATTGTCTTTTTGTTCATGTATAATCTGATTTAGTGCTCTTCACTGAAGGCTCTCCTTCTTTTCGTATCTGTTATGATATTATACTCTCAGTATTCCTTCACTTAAAAATAAAATGACTCTATGTACCAAGTAGAATAAGCAAGAATACTTGATGTTATGCAAGAACAAGGAGCTTTATATACTGCATTTGCTGCACTGAAATACTTTTTACTTTCAATACTTAGCTGTATAATTATTAAAGTCAACACTGTGATTCACTTATCATTGGACACTTCTTGACTCTGTATATTTGTAGGAAGGAAAAAAGTAGAATGGAATAAAATTGCTGTATTGGTTGTTTTATATTTATTTTTAGGCAAGAAGATGTGATGTCAAAGATAAAATTGTTGGTCTGAAATTTCTGTAAAGTATTTTGTAACACTTTATTGTGCTACTGACAACATATAAATATTGTGAAAAATTAATCAAAGATCAAGATGAAACTATGAAAGATGTTTTTTACTTATTTTTAATATCTGTGATAAAGTATATGTCAAAATGTAAAATGAATGTATGTACATAGATAGCATTCATCACAGAACACAGTGACACGAATCTGAGTTTGTAATCCAGAAGCCATCATTAATTTGCATTATTGTAAAAGATGAAATATAGAGTAAAATTATTTTCATAGCTGTATATTTCAAACATTTACTCTGCCATTTATTAAGCTTTACTGTTGTTATTTCTTTTAGCTTTCAATATGGTTATAGTTTCATTTTTATCCTCTTAGTTCTTTATTTTCTTCATATTTCAAACTTATTGCTTACCTTAGAATCATTCATTTCTGAGGAATGGCCTTGCCATCAGAATCTTACTAGCATTTTTTCCTCCTCTTTCACCCTCAACACACATTTTTGATAAGTGGTATATTGTTGATATTCTCACTCTTTTAATTATTTTCATAAATGTAAACACCATATCAACTGTGATTGTTGTGTACCAAACACTTGGTACTTCAATGTGGTATACCTTAATTATTCATATTATATTTCATTGCATTGTAAAATGTCATGGAAGAGCTTGAAGTAATAGAGCAAGTTGTTGAATTGTGAGGGACCTACTTCATGTTGTACTTCATAAAACTTTGTAAATTAAATTTGTTTTATAGTTTTATAAGAATGATGAGATATTTAAAAGTATCTGAAACTGGAATATTGAGCAAAGAGCAACAAAAATCTACTATTTGTTTTTAGTTCCACATCTGTGTGTGCCTTTTTTTCCTTTTCTTGCGTCTTTAATTGATCTCTAACTTGAGGATTTCTTTAAATCAGTAATGTTGTGTTTGCTATACATATCATCTCTGTTGTCTCTAACAGTACTGGGTTAGATAGTATAGTATCCTGTGACATACTACAGAATTTCATGATCCATCCTTGGACGTTTCAGATTACCAGAAGAGGACTCTATGCAGGACATCCCCCTGAGAACTATGCAGTGATTCAATAGTGGGATACAAAAAAGACTATGACTATTGTAGTAGTGTGTTGCAAGCAAATAAAAATAAATGTATTTCTGTCTATACATAGTATTCTACACACTAACACACTCATTATTTGATTATGGTTTTTGCCACAGGAAATTAGCTCTCAATACTTTGCTCACCTTTAATGCATATTGTCATTGAAGTACAACACTTACAACTAAAACCATTTTTATTACTGACACCAATATACACAGAGAGAGAGAATAACTTCACTTCATGTACAAAGTTCTGTGATTTATACAAATACTGAATATTCCAGACAACAAACATACATTATTTTTAGAAACTTGAATAACAAAAAACCATGGATGGTTTGGTTTGGACTGGCAACCCACAATATGGTAGACAACAGTGTTAAAGACGACATCACACTGCATGAACCTCAACTCTTCAAAATTGCCCCTACATTTATAGAAACAGTGCTCCACTGGTTCAAAAATTCTCAGTAGAGCTGACTAAAACACTTTGGATCTTCATATTATCATTCGCCACCTGTACAAAGATGCTTGTGGATTTTTTCAATTTGGTGATTTTGTTACATCCACTTCACTAAAATGAGCTTTAAAGGTAACTACTACTATCAGAGCTTTATTTTCATGATGTGCACTCTACATTTCCTTTAACTTCCCATCATCAAAATGCACTTCTGGATTGTAGTAAGGCTTCATAAATAGGACATTAATAACATTTCTGCAGTTTTGTCTTCTTGATTCACAATTCTCTACATCATGTGTAATGTCAAACATGTGATGAAGGATACAATATGACCAAAGGTATTGCTTCAGTAACTTTTCTGCACAGGTGTAAAAATCCATGTCGCTATAGGCAGCATTGCATTCAAAGGTGCCTGTTTAACATCAGCATCCATCGATAGCACATCTTACAACCCTTATGAAAGGTTTTTGTGAAGTCATTCTCCTGTGGATGATAGGCCATTGTCTTCCTGGTTAATTTCACAATGTAAATTCACTTCTGATATTAATCTTGAGTGGAAAACTTTTGCATGACCAAGGATTTTCATATGCAGTGCTCTTTGCTTAAAAATGAAGTCATCTACAAGAAACTTTGTAATTTCTGGAGCTTTGGCAATTAGCACAGCTTTAGTGTTAGTGCAGTGTGATCATTGCAGATTATTATTCATAGATTCCAATTTGATCACTTTCACAACTTTACCAAAAGATCAATTCTAGTTCAGTGGAATGGTATAGTTTCTGGTGGGGTTGATACCAGGTAGCCAACCCTGAAGGTAACTGGTAAGACCTGGTCAGTGATACTTGCATCTGATTCTGTCACATATGTTGGAATGTTATGGATTAGCTTGTGTAAAAGAAATATATTCACAGTTATGAATATGACTGTCAACTTTACAACCTATTGGTGAGATTTAAAAAATTGTTCCAGACTGGTAATCAAACCCAGATTTCCCACATTTCGCAACTGCACCGGGTGAGACATGTATTTATTGTCACAAGACTTGCTTTGACTAGAAATACAATGTGATGTGTCTGTGTTTATTGATTCAACCATTGCAATGTCCTTCGGCCATGCATGCATAGTTCCTCTTGTGGAACTCTCTCATAAGTAACGGGTGTTCTCCTTGGTCCATTTGTCATCCTTTAAAGTTTCTGTGGTTTCCTTTCAACAGTCTTGTATTGTCTCTCTGTTCAGCAGCAGTGTCATTAAATCTATTACGACTGAGATTTTGTTTGTGCTGCTGTGTTCTGCTAAAAGATTTGTTGAAAGACAGTTGGTGTCCTCATGTTTGCTTTTGAATACCTCTGTGGCATCGTACTTCTGAAGGCTCAGTGCCCATCTAGTAAGTCAACCAATGAATCCTTCAGATTAGTCATATGACAGAGAGATTGATGGTCCATCACAAAAGTGAATGGTTTGCCAAATAAATGCAGTCAGAACTTGTTGTAGAACTTCTTTCAGTTTGTCGACGGAACTTTTTCCACTTGTAGAGTTGCTAATCACAGACATGAAAAACACTAAGGAAGTATAAGCTATCTACTTCTCAGAACCTTTCAAAATTTATATAAGAAATATTTGAAAACTACTACCGTCATTGTGAAAATCTGTCTTATCATTCTTATCTTGCAGTGCTAGAACTGGAGAAGATAATAGTACCTCCTCAAGAATAGTGATTTTTCTTGAACATTTTGTGGGAGAATTTGACCTTCTCCCTGCAGTAGTTCTTACAAAAGATATACCTTTGTAAAAAAAAAAAAAAAAAAAAAAATATATATATATATATATATATTCTTTGTAGTGACTAGCAGTATGAGTACATTCCAAGAAAACTTTTCACATCACAATGTGATGATTAGGTGGATGATCTGTGCCTTGCTCTTATTTTCTCTTGACTGGGGTACTCTCCATCACCATTCACGAGGTGTCTCAAGATTTTTATTTTCTTGGGCAACAAAGAAGGCAATTTATTGAACTCGGCTAAAGACGAGTAGTCTCAGCACACTTCAACATGGTAGCCATCATATGTCTCTGGGGGGTGCACTAACTCAGATTTTCACTGTATATTTCATAAAATAAAACAAAAATGAAACAGATTGTAAGACAGTTTAATCTATAGGATTGGGATCCATGAAAACTTATTTGACCTTCTAAATTGAATATTGAATATCTGTCTCAGTATATAGAAATAAATAAATAAAAACAACCAAACTTATATAGACATTGACGTTTTGCAACACTGGAAGAAGCGATTGTTATTATTAAGTTAAAACTTACATCTACACTATGACTATGTCAGACTACAAAAATTAATTGTATTTTTTGGTTGAGAGATGTGAGCTCTTCAATAATTGAACAAACATTATACATCAATACTTTCTTTCCCTTCCTGTCTCTCTCTTATTTGCATTAAATGTGTATTGAAAACAGATGAAGAATGTTTTCTTCTTCTTCTTCTTCTTCTTTAGTTACACCATTAATTAAATATTTTGAATGTTTGGTGATACGCCATGTATAACCATAGCTGCTGCTAAATGTTCTTTCATAGGAGAGTCAAGCTCAGCGATTGCAAGAAGAAATTCAGTGTAATGTCCTTTGATTGCATCTTCTGAATTTTTCTGGTGGCCTTGAAAGTATAGTTCCTGTTTTGCTACTGTATTATACACTGCTCAAAATAATTATGGGCTCAGGAGAGATATATGGTAATGTATTGATATAGTAACACATTTTATTCAGATATTGCTTACAATTGTAATTTGTATGTGATACAGTACTATATTTTGCTGCCTCAAATTACCTGAGGTTTACATGGTGTTTACTTAGAGTGAAATACCATGGGACTCCATAATAGTGTAAGTCATTCTTGTCATGATGTGTGATCATCTCGGAAGGGGCCAGTACAGTTGCACACCTGTGTGGTGCGGATAGTATGCAGTTATCAATCAGCTCTAGAAGAATATTTCGCCATTCTTCCATGCGTGAAAATTTGCAGCTCTGCATCCGTTGTTGGAGGTGCTGATCTGGCTGCAGTGTGTCTCCCTAGTGCATCCCAGACATGCTCAATCGGGTTTAAGTCTGGTGAACAAGCTGGCCACTCCATTCATTCAGTTCCCTCAACTTCAAGATGTTGTCCACCAGTGCAACTCTGTGGGGTTGTGCGTTATTGTCCACCAGAAGGAAGCCATCTATGGCACCAGTGTAGGGCACAACAAAAGGTCGAAGGCTCTCATCTATATACCCCTCAGCAGTCAAATTGCCGTTCTGAACGACATATAGGTCCGTACGTCCACCAATACAGACTCCTGCTCACACTATTCATCCACCACCATGATATGGTGGTTTTTCCTGCACATAGGCAAGATTGTTCTGAGTTCCACATTTTCTCCAAATAGGGGAATGCAGATTGTCTAGCTGAACACAAAATCTTGACTCATCTGAAAACAGAACCCAGCACAATTTGTTATGACTCCAATCCTGATGTTCCTCCATCCAGTTTCTTTAGGTTAATTGGTTCATGATTTTAATGGGACACACACCACAGTCCTTCTTGCATAGAGGCCACATTTCCAAAGGTGATTTTGGACTGTTTGTATTGATATTGCATGTCCTGTTGTTGCCTAGAGGGTTCATTGCAGCTGAGTTTTATTCAGCCTCCTGTCTCAACAGGCTGTTAACCAGAGATAAGAGTTATCTCTTACTGATGTTACCCATGGACGACCCGCATCCAGGTCTGGGAAATTTCTCTTAGGGACACTCCAATAGTTGCAGCCACCTCCCTCTGTGTCTGTTCTGCTTGCAACCTTCCATGCCATAGCTTCAGGTAAGTCATGTTGTTGCAGTGCACTACATGCTCACTATACTATCTGAACCCAACAGCTTGTGTAATTCATTTAATAAAGTTAATAAAGTAAACACGAGTCAACACCAAACCCCTCTGCAGCAACTTTCTGTTATTACCACTATCTTGGTTGTCGTGATATTGTTGTCTCCACTTCATAGAAAGAACAGAAAGATGTCAAACCATTTTAGTTCATCTGTTGATGACAATACTTCAGAACCTAGATATCTCAACTGATCCCGTAACTGTTTTGACCAGTTACATTATGTAATATGTTCAGTGCTTTGCTATTCATTCTTACTTTTTCAATGTGCAATTCTGTTTCTGGTAGGGCATGAAATAAATCTGTTGAATGTTATGAAAGTAGAAAAGTCAATCTAAACATGTTTCTTCATGACAGTATTAATATGACTTAAATCAGAAAACTGTTTCCTATTCTAAGTAGTTTCCTTTGTTCAAATAACAGACAGATGTAACAATACAATCTGTTTGGCACAGCTTCAGAGCCAGTCTGATAACTCTAACTCCTTATTGAAATGTCTGTCAAATCCCTTTCCAGTTAACCACATTTTGGCTTTACACTTGTTGATACTGTTAAGATAGTACAAAGTCTGCCACTACCAGTTATTTTTCTTCTCTGTTTAGACAGTAATGAAGAAGGAGTGTATTTTTGCACTATGCTTTCACTACCAATTTCAAAACTATGAGTACAGCAATCTTCATGTTCACAAGGAATTCAAGACTTAAGCAACACAGCAGTCCGCCAGCTAGCAGTGGGCCAAGTCATTGGAAAGTTAAACAGTGCCTTGCCAGTTGGCTGAGTAACCAACGGCCAGGGCTGACACATGTGTGCCTTCAGTTACCAAGCTGTTGCTAACTCTGTCCAACTTCTTACATCATATTACATGTATCTGTATACTGTCAGGGGATGGGCTGTTGATAGATACTCAAGTTGAAGCATTATCCCAGATCACATTTATTATATGATCTGAGCCATTATCTAGCAACATCACAGACATAATGTACTTTGTACTCATTAGGAATAATATATTTTCCTCATTATATTCAGGCACTGGTGCACAATCTACACACTCTGAAGAGTCACCACTGTGGGACATGATCTTCATTTGATGATGACACACATTCAGTATTTCAGGAAAAGAATCCCTTGAATTGATTAGCATCCAACAAAGTGGCCAAAAATGATCACATAGGTGAGATTTCCAGATATCTTAGAAACCGTTATCCATGGGGGCTTTTCATATCTGGTGGCCTCACCTCCGTAGGTGGCCACCTTGCCCACTTTTCTTGAATTCTGCAGCTAGGCAAGTGATTGGGAACTCTGTACACTGATGGGAAATGACTACAGAATGTTTTGGAATGACCTCATTGAGGGTACAGTGATTTGTTTCATCTTGCAGACTGACTGAGGTGAATGGTATTTCTGTGATGGTTGACACTTTGCAGTGTACTATAGTCACTGAACCCATTGTTTCCTCTCTGCAGGCATGTACAGTGAGTCAATGACATCTACAATGTAAACGTATTAGTGTGTTATGCTGCATCCTTCAAATGTCTGTTATACCTGAGTTGGTCAGATGTTAAGATGTCATTTGAGCTGGTTGAGACCATGCTTCATGGTGCCTTCAACTAGTTTGCGGATAAGTGCTGAAGATTGATGCACTTTTTCCTCTACAGCCTCTGTTACTTTCCTGGCGTGCAGTTGACATACATAGCTGGTATGTATTTATTCCGGTATTTATGGCTGCCATACAGTGCAGTGTCTTCCCTTATATCTGGTGAACAAGAAATATGGAGCTTGTGTGGTTTTTGACAATTGTCTAAGGGACCACATTAAGCAGTCACTCATTCCTCATTGTATTCAGATATTGGTGCATAGTCCACAAACCCTGAAGTCACCACTGTGGGACATGATCTTCTTCAGTTATCTCTTGCAACTTCCCAATTTTGTGGCATCACTTGACAAATTCCTGTATCAGTGTGACATCTGTTAACAGAAGAGACTACTTTCATGAATTGTGAGAGTTTGTTGGCTTGTTTCATATTTACAGTATATTGTATTGCCAAAATATTATGTGTGTATGACTGAGTCCTTTCCCAATGGTGTTGGATTTGTTTCTCACTTATGTTCTTCCATTAAGCAGAATTCATGCTGATTGCTACAGAAATTTTCCTCAATATGACCTGGAATTCAGCCCAGTTCTTAAACATCCTTGTTCTCAAACATTTTCTGAGGTGCATTGTCGAATTTTAATACTTATAGCCACTTTGTTGGATCATAACAAGTCTTTCTGGAAAGTACTGATGGGTACCTGATGTGTAACTGGCTTTCTCCCATTTTGTAATACAACTGTGTCCTGAATATATGTGCCTTAAGAATGATGTACTGCTCCTATTCCATTTCTTGCCTGCATAGTGATGAACATGTTTTGAAGTAACCAATGTCTCCACCAAATACATCAAAAGCATAATGAAATCCAATCCAAGACATTGTCAGCAGTGAGAAACAGTACTGCAAGGACATACAGCCAGAAAAGTGATGTCTTCCTCAATAGAGAGTGCAGCTATTTAGACGACCAGGGAATATTTCAGAATGCTGTTATTTATTTTTAAAAGAGGATATTCCTGATAAACAATCATTGATAATATGTTTTTAAGAAATGATACATTAAAAATAATAATAAAAGATCCTGTGGGTTGTTAGGTTTGAACTGGTCACCAACTACATATCAGTCAGTGATGCTAAATACTACGCAATAGTGCATGCTCTACAACCAATGGAAGGATGTATGCCTGTTTAGGGCACTAACCCAAAACCTAAATGAGATTTCCTTTAAAGCTAAGAGCCATTACACAATTTTTCACTCATTCTTAACAACTCTATGTTTTTAAAAGTTTATGTAATGTTTATAGTAACTGTTTCTTATGTGTTTATACACTCTCTAACCTCCCTCTCTTTTTTGGTTCTATTTTATATTTTCGCAAGGGATTAAATTTTTCACATATATTCATATCCCATATTACAAAATGTGGAGATCTACAGTAAGTATGCTGCTCAATAAAATTATAGGGATCCTTTTCTAAAACTGCATTAATGACCACCCATTGTGATGCAAAGGTTTGAAATTTGGCTCAGAGCCATCCACCTTCCTCTCTGAAAGTCTAGTACTGCAAAAGCATGGCACTCTGTGATGTCACCCTTTGCGATACTTCTAACAGCAATGTGTCAACACTTTTGAAGAGAAGGCAAGAAATCAAAATTTCATGTGTGGTTTAAGTCTGATTAATGGTGTCTCAAAAGACACCAAATTTCTTCACAATTCAGGACATTGCTACATGGACATGCCATGTGATATTAACGTCATCACATCTCCTTTTACACACATTTCACTAATTTTTGACACTTCTTTGAGTGTGTACAAAACAAATGTTCAAATGTTTGTAAATCTATCAGACCAAACTGCGTGGTCATAAGTCTGTAGAGTACAGAACCATAACACCAACATTAAAACCAATTGTTTTCCTTATAGGTAACCCAAAGAAATATTTTGGCCACACCACTACTTATAATCAATGTGAAATGTATGTTTCCACTGATTACTACGTTCGAGACATGGAGCTGTAACATGGAAACAATTATTTCCAATCTCTTGTTCATATAACATTATGTGTGAGGAATATGTCCTGCAATTTGTGTCGTACATTTTTGTTACATTTTGTATGTAGTTAGTTTTCATTTTGGCTAATGGCTACTGTGTTCAGTAAACAGTACCATTCTCAGCTAGCATCTAGCACACATTCATCATGCTTGGTTCCAAGTACTTGATACACCTACTTGCAAACATGACAACTGTGTGCCAGATTATTGTGTGAATATGATACTCTTGACTGTCACCAGTAGCTAATAGGCAGAATAAAAACATACATTTTTAATGAATTGTGTCACCAGACCATAGCCTCTCACACCTTCAAAGTACATAAAAAGGCATCAAAGGTAGACAACAAGACACTATATTAGTGAAAACATTTCAATGAGATACTTGGATCATCTTGTTCCTCAAAATATTTATTTCCTAAATATCTGCCTATACTGTAATTTCTCGTACCTGTTTTCAGTTTGAGAATTGGCTAAAATGATTGATTGCTTCTTCCATCATTAACCATCCGAAAGGCTACATTTTGTGGAGGGATGAACATATTTAAGCTATTGTTTAAGTTTATAGGGGAGACATTAAAATACAGATAAGATAAATACTGTTCTAAAGTAAGTGTCAAATGTTTTGTGCCTTGTTTTTGAAAGTTGTTGTCATTGGGAATATCACAACTACAAATAATTTTTTGAATTGCTGCTATTAAAATTGAGAATAAGGAGATCAGTTTAAGAGCTACATCTACATCCATACTTCACAAGCCACCCAACAGTGTGTGGTGAAGGGTACCTTGAGTACCACTATCAGTTCTCCCTCCTATTCCAGTCACATACTGTTTGCGGAAAGAAAAATTGTTGGTATGCCTCTGTGTGGGCTCTAATCTCTCTGATTTTATCCTTATGATCTCTTTGTGACATATACGTAGGAGGGGGAAATGTACTGCTAGACTCGTTGCTAAAGGTATGTTCTTCAAACTTTGAAAAAAGCCCATACCAAGCGAAAGAGCATCTCTCCTGCAGAGTCTTCCACCGGAGTTTATCGACCACCTCAGTAATGCTTTCACGATTACTAAATTATCCTGTAACTGTAACTTGTGTACTTTCAAAGTCAGCTTTGCAGCCAAAGATCTGTGGCCCGAGACCTTCTGTTGACATCTGGACAGGTCAGAAAGTGTGTGAGAGACTGCAGGCACAATTTCTGTGTGTACTGCAGAGTTCACTGGGGTGCAGGGAGGGATATGAGTCAGGCCCATGGGAGGTGGCACTAAGACATGCTTAGGACTGGGGTGAAGAGGGGCAGGGGAAATAGCTTGCTGACAACACTGTAACTGCAGTTTTCAGACTCGGAGGGGTCGAGGGATTACAGGCCAACTCCTACTGGCCATGGGTTGTATTGTGTGTGGGAAAAACAGGCTTGTCACTGAGGCAGGTTGCACTGAGGGGAGGGGTTGTGGCAGGACTTCTCCCAGCTAGTAGTAGCTCAGATAATGTTGTGTATCTTTGCAGTTGTTGAAAGCGAGACTCATTGACTCTGTACATGATATTTTGGTGTATTTTGCAAGACAGATCAGCTGTTTGATATAAAGCTGTAAAGGGATAAAATTGCATCACAGAACTTTTGATAAGGCTGGGCTCCCCTGGTCATTAAACATCTACATATACATCCATACTCCGCAAGCCACCCGACGGTGTGTGGCAGAGGGTACCTTGAGTACCACCATCGTTTCTCCCTCCCATTCCAGTCACATACTGTTTGCGGAAAGAAAGATTGTCGGTATGCCTCTGTGTGGGCTCTAATCTCTCTGATTTTATCTTCATGATCTCTTCGCGAGCTATACGTAGGAGCAAGCAATATACTGCTAGACTCCTCGGTAAAGGTATATTCTTGAAACTTCGACAAAAGCCCATACCGAGCGACAGAGCATCTCTCCTGCAGAGTCTTCCGCTGGAGTTTCTTGATCATCTCCGTAATGCTTTCTCGATTACCGAATGATCCTGTAACGAAGCGTGCTGCTCTCCATTGGATCTTTTCTACTTCCTCTATCAATCCCACCTGGTATGGATCTCACACTGGTGAGCAGTATTCAAGCTGTGGGTGAACAAGTGTACTGTAAACTACTTCCTTTGTTTTTGGACTGCATTTCCTTAGGATTCTTTCAATGAATCTAAGTCTGGCATCTGCTTTACTGATGATTGATTTTATATGGTCATTCCATTTTGAATCACTCCTAAAGCTTACTCCCAGATAATTTATGGAATTAACTGCTTCCAGTTGCTGACCTGCTATAGTGTAGCTAAATGATACAGGATCTTTCTTCCTATGTATTCGCAGCACATTACACTTGTCTACATTGAGATTCAATTGCCATTCCCTGCACAATGCAGCAATTCGATGCAGATCCTCCTGCATTTCAATACAATTTTCCATTGTAACAACCTCTCTATATACTACAGCAACATCCGCAAAAAGCCTCAGTGAACTTCTGATGTTATCTGCAAGGTCATTAATATATATTGTGAACAGCAACGGACCCTCGACACTCCCCTGTGGCACCCCTGACATCACTCTTACTTCGGAACGCTTCTCTCCATTGAGAATGACATGCTGCTTTCTGTTATCTAGGAACTCCTCAATCCAATCACACAATTGATCTGATAGACCATATGCTCTTACTTTGTTCATTAAACGTCTGTGGGGAACCGTATCGAACGCCTTGTGGAAGTCAAGAAACACAGCATCTACCTGAGAACCCGTGTCTATGGCCCTCTGAGTCTTGTGGACAAATGGCGTGAGCTGGGTTTCACATGATCTTTTTTGAAACCCATGCTGACTCCTACAGAGCAGATTACTAGTCTTCAGAAATGTCATTATTTTCAAACATAATACATGTTCCAAAATTCTACCACTGACCGACATTAGAGATATAGGCCTATAGTTCTGCACATCTCTTCGATGTCCCTTCTTAAAAACGGGTATGACCTGCACCATCTTCCAATCTTTCGGAACACTACGCTCTTCTAGAGTTCTATGGTACACCACTGCAAGAAGGGGGGCAAGTTCCTTCCTCTGTGTAAAAACGAACTGGTATCCCATCTGGTCCTGCGGCCTTTTCTCTTTTGGGCAATTTTAATTGTTTTTCTATCCCTCTGTCAATTATTTCAATATCTGCCATTTTGAAATTTGTGCGGCAATCTAGAGAAGGAACTACAGTGCAATCTTCCTCTGAGAAACAGCTTTGGAAAAAGTAATTCAGCCTTTAGAGTATCATCCTCTTTTTCAATGCCATTTTGTCACAGAGTGTCTGGAGATTTTGTTTTGATCCACCTACCGCTTTGACAAAAGACCAAAATTTCTTAGTATTTTCAGCCAAGTCAGTACATAGAACTTTACTTTCGAACTCGTTGAACGCCTCTCGCATAGCCCTCCTTACACTACATTTTGCTTCAATTAATTTTTGTTTGTCTACAAGGCTTTGGCTATGTTTATGTAGAAGTTTTGCTTCTGTAGAAGTTTTCTAATTCAGTTGTTGTACCATGGTGGCTCCTTTCCAACTCTTACAATCTTGCTTGGTACATATCCATCTAATGCATATTGTACGGTGGCTTTGAGCTTTGACCACTGTTCCTCAACTCTATCTGCACTTGAGATAAAACTTTGTGTTGAGCTGTCAAGTATTCCGAAATCCTCTTTTTGTCCCTTTTTCCAAACACAAAAATCTTCCTACATTTTTTAATATTTCTATTTAATGTTGAAATTATCGATGCTGTAACCGCTTTATGATTGCTGATTTCCTGTTGTGCATTAACTGTTTTGAATAGTTTGGGTCTGTTTGTCACCAAACGGTCTAATATGTTATCGCCATGAGTTTGTTCTGTGTTTAACTGCTCAAGGTAATTTTCAGATAAATCACTCAAAACAATTTCTCTGGATTCTTTGTCCCTGCCACCCATCAGAAACGTTTGGGTCTTCCAGTCTATATCAGCGAAATTAAAATCTCCTCCCAAAACTATAACATGATCGGGAAATCTACTCAAAATATTTTCCAAATTTTCCTTCAGGTGTTCTGCCACAACAGCTGCAGAGCCAGGAGGCCTATAGAAACATCCAATTACCATGTTCGAGCCTGCTTTAACCTTGACCTTCAACAAAATTATTTCACACTTCGGTTCTCTGTCTATTTCCTTCGATACTAGTGCACTTTTTATCTCTTTAAATACGCCTCTCCCTTCACTGTGCAGCCTGTCTCTGTGGTATACATTCCAGTCTGAGTTTAGAATCTCATTACTGTTTACATCTGGTTTCAGCCAACTTTCCGTCCCTAGTACTGTGTGGGCATTGTGACCGTTTATTAGTGAGAGCAGTTCTGGGACTTTCCTAGAGATGCTCCTGCAGTTAAGTACTACTACATTGATCTTTTCATTCCCTGTTGTCCCCTGCCTACTCCTACATAGTTGCGACTCAGGAGGCGTCTTGTCGGGCCTAGGGAGGGAATTCTCTAACCTAAAAAGAACCCCATGTGCACTCCACACATACTCCGCTACCCTTGTAGCCGCTTCCTGCATATAGTGCACGCCTGGCCTATTCAGGGGAACCCTGCGGAGGTCGAGAAATTAGCACCCTAGATCTCTGCAGAATCGTTTGAGCCTCTGGTTTAAACCTTCCACGCGGCTCCAAACCAGAGGACCGCGATCGGTTCTGGGAACACAAGTCAACTCTGCAGCATTCTGTGATAAACAATGAGCTGACTGGGTCTTTTGTTTTGAGGTATTGTCAGACAGTGCACTATTATCTAAACAAGTATTTCTTTACTGCTGTGCATAATTAATTGGTGAGTCATGAATATGAATCGGGTGTGGTGCAAGATTTTTAATGTCTTTTAATCTCCCAAAGATTGTATATATACATCTATGAAAATTAGTAGTATATCATCTCCTGGAGTAGCCCAAGTTCTATTTTTCAATTTATGTACCCTTTATGAATTTGCTTCGTTGCACCCAGGGGGAAAAATAATTTGTAGGGGTGTCACAAAAGTTTGAGTTGTACTTTGGTTTGCCCCAAAAATAAACAGATAGAGAAATGGTGCTCTACACTTCTTTGAAAATGAAGATCCAATATTACTGTGAGAGGTTCCTTTACAACAGGGCCCCTGCATATTCCATTCATTGGGTCACAACAAATAATAATAAGATAACTCACCCTCCCCCCCCCCTTTCCCACGGGGCTCACGTTTCTTTCATGAGTACGTGCATGGCGAGTGCGGGGCCCCGAGATAATGCAGTCTTGGCTTTCATTCTTCTTTACTTCCTGGACTGTATTTCATTTCCCCCTCCCCTCCTTTCCTATCCTCACTCCTTCCCCTCTTCACTGGGGGACTGATAACTTTAGTAGTTTAGTCCCCCTATCCCAGACAAACAACTCAACCCAATAAGATAAACACAAAAGATTAATTGATTGATTGCTTGGATTATTATTATTATTACCACCCCACAAAAGAAAGACAATATGACATCAGAGGAGCTACTCATAGTACTGTAAAGGAAATTCCTAACAGCTTTAAAGTCAGAAGTGAAACTGATGAAAATTAACTTTGAATTTAATCATTTTCGTTTCCTTAGCACCCTCTGTGAGTATTTGTTTGGGATACAGTCTAACAACTGTATTACCTCTATAACCAGTAAAAACTGGCACAACATTGTAACTACTGTTTTGTCTCTGTAACCAATAAAAACTGTCATCTTATTTGAACCTTCCTAAAATATGTAGCCTACAGTTCCCCATAAAACAACCAATACACCTTATATCAAATGGAACAGTTTAGTCAGTTGTTCTCACAAGCTCCTTAATACTTCTGAAGGAAATGTAATATACTCCAAACACTTTATGTCAGCTTAGATCTTTCCATAATTTATTTATTTTTAATAGTGTGCCTCCAAGGTGTAGTGTGCTGATGTTGACAACAAAATGTTTGCTTTATGAAGAGAATTAATTTACAGATCAGGAAAGGGTACATACAAGAACCTGTCAACCATAGAGTAGAAACAGCACGAATTATTTATTTCACAGTCAATATGAAAAATTATTCCCTCTTATCCTTTGTGATTGTGTTTTCAAAGAGAATTCACAGGTCATTCCCAATCTTTTCATCTAGTATTAACAAATTCTTTTAAAGATGGTAACATTCTGAGAAGTCTCAGAAGTGATGATGATATATGTAAATATCAGAAGATTTTTAAAGTTTGACTTGTGGTACAACACAGGTTTTTTGCACTTTACTACTTGATATTGGCCTTTTAAAAATGCACAGTATGTGTAATAAGTTGTACTGTTGTTGCTAGAACTATATCTTAATATTATGTATTGTTCAGATAAAGTGTAAACGCAATCTCAAGAATATCTCACCGTAAGAATTCCCATTTGTCAAAGGATGCTTAATGTAAAGTTTGCAGAGTGACATTTAATATAGGACACACTGACATAGTACTGGTAACCCACAAAAATAACTAATTTTCACTGAAGCTATTTTCAGTCAGTAAAAAGGTTGATTTAGCAAACAGTCTAAAGTGTCAACAAACACTCCTATTTATCTGTCAACCATTTGCTTGAAGATTGAAGTGCACGACACTATTCACAATGTAAGGAACAGTTTCTTTAGGTGACATTGCTTTCTCTATGTAAGTTACTATCACAAGTTGAAGAATAATAATTTCACTGTAGGACAAGCATTCCCTAGAATGCCACAAATGTTGAACTAGTGTATTATGAAAGGATACATTTCAGCAGAAAAAAGGCATATTTTCACATTCAGTAAACCAACAAAATAGAATTTATTTTATTTTTATGATGTATGTTCCCTCAGACATCATCATGCATGTGTGAAGGAACAAACACTGCTGTTGATCCACACCTATATTACAATGAGTTTGAATTCAGTGAATAAATATTATAATAAGCATGAATACCAATTCTGTGAATGACAAATTTTTCCCCACTACTTATAATTTCTATGCAGTCTCTTCTGGATACTGACTACATTTTCCCACTAACTCCCCAATGAACCAAAGTGTGCACCCAGGCTCATCTACAAGTTTGCCTATTTGATCATTCCATTTCATATCCCTACCAATTGTTGCTCCCAGATATTTGTAGTGTTGACTGATTCCAGTTCCAGTGTTCAGTCATACAATATCAGTATTACTTAGACACCATTTGACTGATCAATATGAAACTTACAAAATATTTACAATTTTTCATATGCATGAGAGGGAGGAGATAGAAAGAGGGATTGGAGAAGACTGGCAGAGAATAGGGAAGGATGGATGGGTAGAGGAGGAGGTGGAAAAGGAAGAGGAGGAGAAGGTGGAGGAGGAGGCAGCAGAGGTGTTTATCAGAGAGAGGGGGGGGGGGGAGGAAGAGATGGACGGAGTGAGGAGGAAGGAGTACATGGACTATCTAAATATTGGCACAAATAAAAATCCAAGCAATGCTAGGTTTTTAGCTAGCTAGTATAGGGAGAAGCCTAACAAGGTACATTGTGAAAGTGTCTCACCAATACTGATATATTAATTACAATGGAAATTGTGTTTGTTAGATAACTCTAAAATACAACTCTATCTGAAAGATCATCTTGTGTTGAGTGGTGTACACTTCAGCTAAGTTTGAGTGGTTTCCTTTACTTCATTAGGGTATATCTTTGCTTTTAATATAATTTGAATTGCAATATTCTGTGAAAGCCACTAGGCTCCTACAACACTGCTTCTGTTGAACTCTGGAAATTATGTAACCCACAAAACTGATGAAATAACTGTCAAGTCATATCAAAATATCTCATGTGTAACTAATGATATATTTTTTCTAATGTTTTAAAATTTCAATAGTGGTGAATGTCAAGAAATCAGTCTTTGTGTATAATTTTGGTAGTTCATTGTGCAATAATTGAGTGACTGGATAATAAGGTGAAATATATATTACTTGTACACAATTTTAGCATGAAATACATGTAATTCTTGCATTTATTTATTATAAAAACAGGACAAATTGAAAGATTTAGTATGATGATCAAAAATCGTTTGTTACGTCTTTCTTCATAAAATAAGCAAAAATTATTTCTGAGTAAAATACAGAACATTTTTCTCAGAGCAAATGAATAGATATAAAACAGATATTATTAACAACAATTATTTACAGCTGCAAATTTATTATCGTTACACCAAGAATGAGAAACTGAAGAAATTTTATGGCTTTAACAAATGTCTTTACATTTGAATAATGTGCATAACAAGAGGATGAATTTATGAAACTTTTATGAATGCAGTATGTGCTGAACATTATTTTCACTGATAAGATAAATATATTTATATTTGAATTTACAAAAATCTTAAAAATCTGTCCATGTGGAAGTATTGCTGCAATAGAGATTTCAAAGTATACTGTTCCACAGCCTGGCACGGTGCATATTTATCTTCAAATATTTAGGATTTATGGGAAATCTTAGCACTTGTGGAACATTTTTCTTGTTTGAAATTAGTGTAGAATTTCATCAACATATTGCATAACAAGGATGAAGGCAGATTAATATTTATTCTGCCTGAAACTTATTAGCAACAAGATTAATAATGTGTGAACCCAGTTGTGCTTTTTATCACAGATCATTTTGAATCAGCACCTGCTATATGATTGTTCAGACCGTCACAGTGAAGAACAAGGTACCATTTCTCCGCTTCTCTTTTTCAAAATTTTCTTTGTAGTCTTCAATTACATAAGTGTAATTGATTACTATGTATAATATTGTAAACATTATTACTGATAATGTTGCTACCCGTATTAATTAGTAGATGATAGATTAATGATGAATATTTTCACAATTGTGTGCCTGACAAATCACAATGCACTAGAGCAAGATAAAAACTTTCTATCAGCCTATCTAGAAGATTTATAGCTATTTTAAAGTGACTTTGTACAATTTTCATAAAAATAGCATATCAGTTTCTGCCTACCATACAATAACAAGAGAAAATTAGAGCCAATTTGAAGAAATGTCTATCTTAACTGCTCTCATGAATATGACAGCTGGGTCTTATATCAGAAATCCTTTCATCTAAAAGGCTGCACAGGTTATTCAGTTTATGAATGAAGTCTAGATGTAAAATAAAGTGTGAGATTCTATGTCTTCTGGAAAAAGAATAGGATGACCTATCTGTTTTCATGAAGTGGGATGTGGGGATTGGAAAATGAACTGGGAGAGGAGAGGGAAGTACTGTAGTCTATTATATAAGTGACGAATTATGAGTATTTATCTACAGAAAAATCACAAGTACTTTAGCAGAGCATACAATTACACTTTCTATCAAGTGAAACTTGTAGCAATTTACATACAAGTCCTAGTAAGAACAAGGTTGAATTGCACCTGAATACAGACAACAGTTTTATTTGGCAATCTTTGAAGGTTTGTATTTTAGAAGAACGGAAACATGATAAATACTCAGCCTGTTCTTTGAAAGTAAAATTAATACGTTTTTAGTTTTGTCGGTGATTTAAAAGTTATTCCAAAGGGCATAATGATTTGAAAATGGAACTTTTACATTTTTAATAAGTTTTTTTTTAAATTTATTTATCCAGAAGAAATTATATTAGCACACTTGATCTGCTTTTAGCATACCTTTCATATAATATAGCATTCAAGTAGAAGACTAAGCAATTCCCTAAAATGTTACCCAGCACATGTTAACTTGGCAGTGTATGAGTCAAAAATTAATATTTTGCCATTTTGGAACTGCTCAGTTCAGGTCATAACAAAGACAAGTTATATGAGAGAAAAATGGCAAGTTCTCATACCAATCAAATATCATACTCAAGAAAAATGTTAGAAACTGTTTGAATGTATGGCACCAGAGGAACACACACAAAAACTCTTAAAACTGATATGAAATGAACGACAATTGTACAACACTTTTTTATTATAACAAAACTTTGTTTTACTCATAAGACTGGTTTCCAAAGTTTAACTGGACTGGCAGCATAATTTATTAACAGAACAAAAGAGAGATTGATGCAGTAGACTATAGTGATCGTATTCCTTTTCATATTATTTCCATGAAATGTATTAAATCCACAATATTGTTACATAAATCCAATACAATTGAATCTGATATGCAAGGTAAGTTATAAATATGAAATAAGCCATATTAAAAATGAAATTTTAAATTGGACAAAGTTTCTGACAAATAACACAGTGTCATGCCTTCAAATAATTAACAGCTTTGCTGTTCTTCACTAGTGAGCAGTAGTCCCTATGCCTAATACTGAATGCCACCAGTAATTAAAATTAGATCAAAACATCAAACAACAATAATAGTACTCCCAAAATATCTTGTTTTAGACAGTTATGAAGTTGCTCTCTGGAAGCAGTTCAATATTAGTAAAGGAACTATGACTGCAGAAATATGCTGCAGGACTTGCAAGACCATTAGTTATAAACACAATCATTATAGCAGATTTAATACCACAATAATTCACTTTTTGTCAAGGCATAAATATCTTGTAACAAAACTAAATATATATATTTCAAAAAATCTTTTACTCTCTTATTCCACATTTGATTGCTTAGCCTCTGGCGAAATGTACCTATACAAATAATCTTTTCACAGTTTGAAAATGTGTGTATATCACTATGAATTTAGGTAAAACTGTAAGAAAGCTGATGAAGATCACAGTACAGAGTGCAAGTTTTTAAGTTGCTGTCAACAAATTGTAGGAGAATGACAATAAGGGTTGGTTTCTCTCATTGCTGAACACAGTAGAATTAGAAAAAAAGAAAAGAGTGCTTCTGTTTCACCTACTAGAACTGATTATGGCAGTAAATGGTTTAAGTGACCGTACAGTGACACTCAAATTCGTAAAGAAACATGCTCACACACAAAAGTGCTAAGCTTAATTGGTGCCTAAATCAAGTGCCTGTAGACATAAAAAAGAAAGGGGTTGACCACTGTCATGAACATGACTTGGATTAAATCAGATGGAAAGAAACAGACACCAAGCTTGGTCCTCACTCTTTCCTGGTCTGTACTACTTCACACTTCCATTTTTGAGAGAGGCACAAAGACCCACATTGTTTTACCAGTGAGCAATATCTCTTACCAATGAGAATAATTACTATTATTATAGATGACATACCACATTTCTTAGTGTAGGAACACAGTATTTATTCTTAAGAGACCAGAATTTCTTAGCACAGCTCTCCTTTCAAATGGGACATAGAAAACTCAGTCTATAATTGTTAGTGAAGTGCACAGGTTGATTGTAATTACTACTACTTAACTTAGAGTTCATTTCATAAAGAGTGGTACCAGAGAATAGTTGCAAGCAAATTATATCAAAATAATATTTTTTTTTTTTCAAAAATAATGTTGTGACTTTTCTCAGACGACAGTATTGCTTCAGAAAGGAGTTATGAAAATAACGAAGGTAGGAGCAGCACCACTGTAAAAGGACACGTAGTGTCTGAAAAAGTTTTTCTTCATTTTTCTTGCTATGCTGTTTTCACTCTTTTCCATTTGATGGCTTGAACTGCACAGTCCTCTGTATTTTGACAGTTGGTCCTGGAAGTTTGCACTGTTCCCATTGGATTAGATGTCTTGACATAGAGTGTTGTCCAGCTGAGAAGATTAGTAGAGAAAGGCAGCAAGGAATTAAAAAAAATACTGTCTTTTTTATCACATGGAAACAATTTTCAGTGATTAACTTACAATTGCCTTTGTGCATATACAATAAATGGTATCATATTAATGCTTGCAGCTGTAGCATTGTTGATGTAAGTTACATAAAAGTGTAAAAGCTTCGAGCATCTTATTGGAGACATCTCATTCACTGTCTGAAAAATTAAGAGCAAACAATGCAGATGTTTAGTTGTCTATAGCAACAGTGATGCCATTTTGCCACATGAGTAATGTAGTAAGGTAAGGATTCCATGGATTAATCATAACACTTCAGTCACCATCTGCACTTTTTGTCAACGAAGTGATCTTCCCCTAAAGAGGTTGGCAGATATGACTGGTAGCTGGTGTGCCGGTAGGCCACGGTGGTTGCCGCACCGAGAGTCGGCGCTGCTGACGTGCAGTGACCCCCTCCCCTGCGTCATCACATCAGTTATTGTGTCCACCTCTGGCATGGGTGATACACATATGTAGTGTCTACCACTGATGCTGAGTAACAGAGCTTCGGCACCAGCAGTAATGCTTCATATTACTACATCATCATGAACACAAGCTGTCTATTTCTGGAACTGGTGACCTGGCACTGTGCCTCCAACTTTGTTTCTTACTCTTCTGTGACTGGGATGCCACTGTCTAGCTGTCTATCATTACAGCAGTTGTATTGTTTCGTGATGACAGAGATGTCCTATTGGAACTGCAGGAGAAACATCCTGTATCAGTGCTATGTCTTTCACTGGCACTCAAAATCCCTAATTTAGCACCACCTGTCTGCCTTTCACAGATGCTTCATAAGTGGCTGATGCTGCAGTCCACATTCAGCTGCACCATTTGTGCCATCTTATATTGTCACACCAGTTGTGTGCTGCTGTCGATGCGTACAAACAGTCTAACCCTGCCCCACCACATCAGTTGCTGTGCCCGCCACTTGCACTGGTCACCCGAAGCTGTGGCACCAGCAAACCTCCTTGGCGGCGTAGCCGGCGGTTGCGGTGGTGACCGTGGCCACTTGCCTGCAGCTGTCCGTAGCTGCTACTTTTGTGAAGCAGTGGAGGCTCTTCTTCATCCAAACTGTCCGACGGACTCACCAGACACTCACGTCTCTTCAAACTCTGCTCTAGACGCCTCAGGAATCTGTAAAAAGGGGAACAAACTTTTAAAATAAATTTTACTGAACATATCACTTTAACAAACGATGAAATTATTTATTAATGAATTTCAGATATAGACTGAGGTTTCAGTTCTTGGTTGGCTGTAAGAGGAGAATTTTGTTCTATTTCTCTCTATCCTATTTGCCCCCTTCCCTTCTCACCCATGGTCCCCACTTTTAATGTGTCTCATACATCTAAGATTTTTACAATAATAACAGTTAAATTCAAAATGTGTTAATATCACAATGCAGGACTAAACGGTTTGATTATGATAAACTACCTGTATGCAAACTAATTGATTGTAAGAAGAGGTATTGAATTAAAAATTCTACTCTGGCAAGAATTTGATACTGAGACCTCCTGCTTACTAGGCAGACGCTTTGACCACTAAGCTACCATGGTCTTGTGGGTAAATCAGCTAAACAGACTGTCTTAACTCCTCAAGGATGTGTGACGGCATATGCCATCTGCTGCCGGCCTCTCACTCAGTGTGTGCAATGTGATATGCTGTCCACAATTTTTTATTATATTTTTCATTTCTGCTTATGCTGTCTGAAGGACAGCAGCTAGCTGGCAGTGTCCTACATTCCTTAGCTTCATGCTGACAGAGCTTACATTAAGTTATTTGTATGGGCTAAAATTTTACTAATATTTATCTTCATGTGCTTGCCAATTTTCGAAAGTTGTGCCCAATAACTGGGCTGATTGAAGATAAAGTTCTGTGAATTTTGATGGGTGGTTATAATGAGGAAGACAAGTTTTGAATGTCTTCTGAAGCATGTAAAAGAAAATCTTGTAAGCAGTTAATTTTCATAGCTTGATTAAAACTTTTTATGGCTAAACTGATTTAGCCCATTAATCCTTTTTTCCAGAATGTCATTTCCAGTACTTTATATTCCATTTGCAGCACTGTTGTCACATACCAGGTGCTGTCAAGTAGAAGGCAGTGTCATGCTGTAGGGGTTAAGGCACGCCTTCCTCCACAACACATATTTTTAAATTCTGCCTCAATGTTCAATGTTAAAGTGTCTGCCTAGTAAGCAGGAGGTTCCAGGTGTAAATCCTGGCTGCAGCACAAATTTTAATTCAACACCTCTCCTTATATTCAGTATCTGTGATATTATCAGACAATACATGTCCAAAGGAATTGAATTATTGTTGATATGTAGGCGAAATGTTTAGATAAAATAAGTTGTTGAAGAACAGGCTTTATCTGTGAATTTATTTAGTCCAGTTTTTCATTATTCCATCTCCTCTCCTCTGTCTGTCCATATCCGTCTGTCTATCTCCCCCCCCCCCCCCCATATGTTGAGCTACAGATTTGTTCCCCTATGCACAGTTATCTTTGATTGTTAGGACCATGCATCTTGCACTGTATGGTGGCTTATGGAACACAAAAACATCCTCATGAAATCATATAATGTGGAAACTTTTGGAGAGGTTGATCAAATGCCTTCTGCAAGGCACTGTACCTCTCTGAAGCAGAACAGCCATTTCCAAGAAACTAAATAAATAAAGAAGTAAAATAAAATGATTAAAAACAGAATAAAAGCAAAAATTATTTGACAACTTTCATGATAATCAATCAATTAGTGTTGATGTCTTTTAATCACAAACATATCAACATCAATTTTATAAACATGTAGACATATACAAAATTTTTTCTTTATTTTTGCATATGTCGGAGTAAATTGGTCAAGAACTTTTTGAGATTTTTGGGAACAATGTAAAATTAATGGCTTGTAAAAATCTGAGAAGTACTTGTCTCATGGAATTGATTTAAGATCAACAATAGCAAGACCTCTAGCAATGAATTGGTGAAAAAGAAGGGCAGCATGCTTGATCACAGGTAGATGCAGCAATAAATGAATTGGTAGATGCTTGAATCTACATGTTAACCACCTACATGAAAATCTACATCGAAAGTTTATGAAATCAACTTCAAGTAACAAATCTAGAAGTGTATTATAAACTCATACATATCATTCCCATAGTGATCATGATGAACATATGAGATTAATTATAGCATGCATGCAGGTACTTTAGTCCTCATTCTTCCCATGATCCATATTTTACTGGAATTGGAGCTGATAGGTTGTAATGAAACAAGCAAATTTGCAAGATCCACTGGGTATTGGGCCATGAAATGAAAGGATGTCATTAAAAATAGATATTGTTATGATTTAGTTATGACTTGGCCATATACTGTGCACAGGATTTTAAATCTTTTATGTAGATCGCACAGTGCACAGCTGATGAGCACTGGATGTGTGTCAGACATTAACTATGCAGCAAAGTGGATGGAGTAAAACATCATGGAGAAAGGCGCAATCAAGGGAAAATTAAAAACAATACTTGTTTATAAAAAGGCAAATGAAAACTTACTTATTTACAGAAATACATCAAGAATGTGGATGTCTAAGGGGCATTTTAAAATAGTTGGACTTGACTATTGTGAATTATTGTATTTATGGTGTTTCAAATACAGTTTGTTGTGAAAGTCAGTATTCTGTTCAAGTCTCTTTATTTTAAAAATAATCAAAGTAATAAATTAATTATTACAAGAATTATTATTAATTATTACAAGAAGAACCCTGAACCAGTGGTGTGTATTGATGTTTTGTCTCACTACAAGCTTTCCCTGTGATGTTGTGCACCACAAGGTGTATCAGCATCCTTAAAACTTGCATTTCTCATGTGCTCAGTTGAGCTCAGATTCTACCAATTCACCTACTCCAGTGCAACCCATTCATGAGAACATTGATACTTTGGAACATATCCACAAGGTTTTGTGTAAGTGGCTTGTAGAACATGAACAAGAGCGGCACCTATGGCTTGAACGGGATGAGCTAGCTCATTGTTTGGACAACAAAGAATCTGAACTCACCTCCTTGTTAAACCTGGTAAAGACACTATGCCATGATTCAGTGGATAATCATGCTCAGGTTAGTAAATGTGTTTCTTCTACAAGTGTCACTTTGTGACTTTGTATTTCCACACCACTCCTATGCTGACATTTTAAACAAAGCTCTGTTGCTATGACAACACTGGTTGTTGATACTCCCGCAGCCCCAGCCAGTGCCCACGTGACTGCCTCTTGCACCAATAACAGTCAGATTTTGCCCACATGGTGAACTTCTTTTGTTTCTTGCCTGCCAGCACCAATTTTTAACTCCACAGCAGGATTTTCAACTTCCCCACCACAAGTGCTGCTGTATGGCTGTGTTACAGTGGCAAATTATGTGGAAAAAATTATTTCAACTTACGGTCGACACGCACAGGCTCTCATACACGTGACCTCTGTGCACCCAGCCAAGTCGAAGCTCACTCATGGTACTTTGACCATTCAGAACCTCTGGCTGCTTCGAACTCGGTCACATTATCACTCCTCACCTTGGCAGCCATCTCTCGCATGAACAATTGTGTCACCATCACCCAACCTGGCGGCCCCTCGGGCTACTACGTCTCCACTTCGGCAACTTTTGGGTGCTTCGATTCTGTTGAGTCCTCATGACTTCCATCAGCGGTCAGCTTCACCTTGAGCACCTGCTGCCTTGATGCCACCTCTGGCACCTTCGGGTACCATGTGACCTCACTTGAACTTGAGCTGCAACAACACTGTGACAATATGTTTATAATTAAATGGATTCACATGTGCACACAAATGTTTTTTATGTTACTGATGGCATAGTGCACAAACTACATGGACAGCTCTACGATCTCTAGTAATCTGAGAAGACTTTGCCCAGAGAAACTCATCATAGTTCAAGAGCAGATTGCTGAACATTTAGAAGCTGGAGTGTTAGAACCTTCTTCCAGTAATTGGTCTTCAACCATTCATTTAGTCAACAAAGATGAGGATACATGTGTGGTGATTATCAAAAGTTTAACACCAGGGCTATAATGGACAATTATCCAATACGTAACATTGCAGATTTCACTCACACTCTGACAGGCACCAAGATATTTTCTGTATTTTCAAACATGCTTACCACCAGAACCCAATGGCACAAAAGGCATTGAGAAGACCACCATCGTGACCCATATTAGGTTATTTCAGTCTCATTTTATGCCATTTGGTCTTAAGAATACAGCTCAAACTTGGCAACGATTTATCAATGAGGATTTATTTCACTTAAAATACTGTTTTGTTTACCTGGACAACATATTTTTGTTTAGTACCTCGCTCGAGGAAAACGACGATCCTGCCAGCTGTCCCACTGCCTCACAGGTTCCAGCATTTTGACTTCATTGCACAATTCACTATAGATGTACAACACATTAAAGGATTAGATTACAACATGACCAAGTTTTTATCAAGAGTGGATGCTATCTCCACACTGCTCAAACTATTTAACCTCATGGCTCTTCAATCAGTCAATGAACAAACTATACAGCTAATTTCAGTTCACAGTTCTTCATTGAAAATGATACATACTCCTTTCCCCGAAGCCACAGGCGTGTTCCCTCTACACCGCCAGACTGAGCTTTCCCTCCCCCTGATTCCCGCCACGCCCTTCCAAGATTTCATTCACTCCCTTCCTCCCCCCTTCGACTATGGCCTTACAGTACACCATTACAGTGTTCCTCTGACTCTGTCAAATGACTTATCAATCATCCTTTGTCACTATTTACTTTTTATACTATGTATGACCACAAATTTGTTACCCTCCTCCACTTCCATTATGTTATCCAAATAGGCCAACCCATGCATGTGTTTGTACTGCCATCAGATGAAGTGCTATATGCTCCCTACTCCGACTCTGACTGCCCCGACTGGTGCAATGTGCATGCGCCCTCAAGGACCCATCACCCGTCAACATCGACATCCGACTCCACTACCAGACGATGCAGGGAAGCTTTTGATTGTCCAAATGCTCTGACTCACACCAGCAGACTCAGAAGTAGCTCCACCCCCTCCTTCTGGACAAACAGGAGTACTCCATAGTGCGGGGGCAGGGTCTGTATGATGACACACATAAATGGAACACTATGTATCAATCTCCACAGCATATACAATGACTTGGCAACCAATGTTCTTTCGAGGCAAACTCCCAATTTGAAGAGTTGCTGCCATTATTTTAGCCTGTGCAAGAACTTTGTACTGTTAACGTGAATACATTTCAGTCTCTTGTATATGTGGTTGGTTATTGGGGATTACAACCATTTCACCTCCCTATAATGAATATGCTACTATTCTTATAACATCCAAGTATTATTTCCTCTGCTCACACCATGATAGCAAATAATTTGCCTGGAATGCCATACCTACCATCCCTAAAGATGTACTATTACCTTGCCTTAGAGAAATGATAAAGTTTTACTGTTAAAAGCAAAAGATTTCCTTACCTAATCTGATGGCCAATAGTACGCAGTCGACTGATCTTCTTAGTGGACTTAGGCAAGTCTTCCCCTCTGAGCAAGGTCTTAGGCAACATCTGACTCATTACATCCTGTTAGAAGAGAAAAAAAAAAAAAAAAAAAAAAAGAAGCTGAAGCATCCATACATTATTGGGCAGTTACATTTCTCATGTCTATTATACAGGAGCTGAAACAGCTGGGATAATAACAAGCAAGATACAGGTACAGCACATAATATAATACTAGCAGCTTGCAAGACATCAGTGGCAATACAGTAACCTACGAGCAAGTAATAGTTTTCAATATTAGTGCTATAATTCTTGGTTATGGAGTGGAGGAATCTTTTTTTTTCCTTTCATTTTTTCTACCTTTCATTAAAAAAGATAGGTTTCCTACAAATCAGCTTAAGCTGTAATTAAAAATAAAATTTTCCACACTAGAATACTGACGCTGTGGGATTGTTTTTACGTAAACAAGAGATGTTCAAAAAGTGATGGTAAACTAACATTATTAAATGCAATTAACATGTCAGGCATTTGAAAGTCCTGGGTGATAGTTCCAGCATATGCTAACAGATGGTTATGACAAGCAGACAAGAGAAGGCAGTTGAAACAAAATGGCTGCATTCCAAACTGTGTGTAGCATAGAACAACAGTACATGGTAATAATATTTTAGTGGTTAGAAAGCATGAAACCTCAAGAAATTCATTGAAGGATGTTGGAAGATAGCTGCATCACTGAGAAAAGAGTGTACAAGTTGGTAGGTGCCAAGGAAAGTGGAAATATGTCAGTCAATGTTTTGGTCATCCCAAAAATACTGATGAGAGTGACAAGCTGATATGATGATTTGACAGAACTGTTTTATTTCTGTAGAGGTTTTAGCAAAAGAATGGAGTATCAGTGTTGGGTCCATTCTTACTGTTATTATTGAGGTTCTCATCTACCAATTTTTGTGTGCACCATGGCCCCAGAGCAATATACATGCCATTTTTATTTTTTAGTCACTTGCAGCAACAACCTATGTCCCTATTTTAAACATTGAAACTGTCTGGCAGTTAAACTGATCTGAATGACCTCCTTGTATTTGAGATCTGAACTTCCTTCTTCCCAGGAGAAAGTGGAACATTACCCCCACCCTTCAGAAGAGTAAATTATCTATGTCGCTGTCTGGTGAAATATGAATCTGGAAAATATACCCTGTCATGTATTGTCCCAGGAGATGAAACCTGGGTGCATCATCATGAATCAGAAAGCAAAGACAGAATCCAGAATAATGACACATAACACCTCCAGTCAAGAGGAAATTCAAGTCTCTGCATTCTGCTAGAAGGATCCTTTTCACCCTCTTCTGGGACATGAATGTACCAAGTTTGGACTACTATCAGCAAAAGGAGTGAACAGTGCCCAATGCAGCACCAGTGAGTTAAGACCATCAATTCAGAGCCATCACAGAGGTATTCTTACAGTTCACACAATGTGTGCCTCCACACTGCTGCTGTAACTCTTGCAGGGATTAGTATTTCAAATTTACTGCATCTCCCATATACATCCATGTTCCCACTCCTTGAGATTATCATTTTTCTGGACTCCTGAAGAACGCTCTCAGAGGATCACACTTTGAAGTGATGATGATGTTAAAAAAATAGTGTACTCTTGCTTGAAAGCACAATCAAAAACTTTTTATTCAAACAGAATAGAGAAGTTTGTGCAATCATATGACACATTTACCTACTGAAAAGGAGGGTAGTTATGTTGAGAAATGAAATCCTATTTGTATCTGTAAGTGAAACAAATGCTTTACAAAACAAAGATTACTGTTACTTTTTGAATAACCTTGAATAGTTTTTAACTATCATAATATATGCTGTGCAAGGTAACTACACTTTTGCAAGCATCTAGACATTACTGGGGAGTATCAAAATTGCTTGTATAAGTACTTTTGCTTCTTTTGTTGTAACTGCTGTTAAGATATTGGGGAGCTCAACTATGAATATTAGAAAGATAATCTAAAAGTATTCCAAGAAACTGATAAAGTCTTTTTCTAGCAAAACCCAGGCTACAAAAAAAGCAGATATATCATCATTGTAACTTCCTGGCAGATTAAAACTGTTTACCAGATTGGGGCCCTAGTGCAAAATATTTGGCTTTTGTTGCAAATACTTCACTGAATGAGCTTGCCAGACTTGCTGTAATAGTATTACTTTCATCAGTACTTCTTTCCTGTCTTTCAAACTAGTGCTGTTAGGTGAGTGTGGTGTCGCACAAGTACAAAGTGCGCGCCACCTACTTTCGCCGCGCGCCGCCATGCACGCACGGCGCGGCGATCTCACGACGACAGCCACGAGCGCCCTCTGCTGGAACGCCGCTCGTGGCCACGACTGAAGGACATCGTTGACTTCGCACTTCGACTTCGGACTGAGATAGCAACGAGTTAGGACCTTCGTAATCAGATAGGCACCATTGAAGACTTTGTTATTGTACAGGCACTAGGCAGGCCTCTAACGACTATGTATCAACATTCTGCAGTACTATGTAAAAGTTAAGTATTGTTACATTCTGTGCAATATATCTCTTTCTAATTTACTCGAGTGTTTGTAGTTTCTGGCTGCTCCCCTCCGTACCTGCACCAGCGTGTCGGTCTCGTTCCACTCGGCCACCGACACCTACGACGAGGCTGGGACACAAAAGCGGCGACGAAGTCGGGACACAAAAGTGGCGACGAGGAGTGATAGAACCTTGGACCAGCCCGCTTGCAGCAGCCAGACAGCAGCAGTCGGAGCACGCAAAAATTGCTCCCGCCCACCCACCCTTATTATAAGATTTTTGGGGGAACATATTCAGTTACGTATTTTGTGGACTTTTTTGTTGCAGAGCGTCCTCTTTCATATTGCATTTGTGTTTTGTTATAATTTACTTGTATGCGCGGCGCCTAATCGGTCATCATGGCCACTACCCCGAACCCAAACTTAATGGAAATTATTCAGTTACAGACGGCGCAAATTACCCAGCTTCTCCAGGCCGTGTCGCAGTTGACGACACAGGCTGCTCACCAACAACAACAGCCGTCGCATCAGCAGCCCACACCTGCCGCCGCACCGCTTCCGACGTTCCGCCAGTACAACGAACGCGAGGAAGAATGGAGCGACTATTTCGCACAGTTTCAAGAACTCGTCGCGGCTCATCAAATTACAGGTCAGAAAGTGAAGCATCTGTTATTATCTGTAGTGGGCCCCCAGACCTTCGTATTATTGCAAAAACTATTCCCGCACGCATCTCCTCGTGATGTAGACTTTGAACAAATTGTAGATGCACTAAATGCTCATTATGAGAGAAAAGTTCTTGTAGCCGCTGCACGATACCGATTTTTCAGACTTAAAAAATTACCGCAGCAGTCACACCAAGAGTGGATTACGGAATTGAAGGGCTTAACCCGCCAATGTAAATTTACTTGCTCTTGTGGACTTTCGTATAGTGACGTGATGTTGAGGGATGCGATTACGCAGAATATTCAGGACCCCAGAATTCGGGCAGCAATTCTAAAACAGTCAGACCCTTCATTAGACAGTGTACTGCAGCTTATAGAAGCGCATGATACTTTTGACTTAGCTGATGTAGAAATGCGAAGCCATAGTGTAAATTCAGTGCGCCGCAACGGACGCTTTCCTAGCCGTAGTTCTCAGTATAGCACTAGTGATTCTTATTTTTCTACCGGCCGTGCTGAACAGACAGTGAACAGTAGCCAGTGTAAAAGTGCGACACACAGGTCGCCCCGCAGTGTTAGACACAGTAATTTGAATAACGGGCGCCAACGCTCATTTCAGAGAAATGTACGTAAATCTTGCCCCCAGTGTGTGTCTCGCCACAAGCGTGCTCATTGCCCTAGTCGCAACGCAACCTGTTATCAATGTGGCAAATCGGGACATGTGCAGTCTGTGTGTATGCAAATTAAAAACTCTAAGAACGGTAACGTTAGAAACAGTGCTTCGCAAAGTGCGAGAACAGTTCATTCTGTAAATGTTATACGGGCTGTGGAATTGAACAGTGCTTTCCTTGGATCTCAATTTCAAGAAAGTAGTTCTGCGCCTATGGCAAAACTATATAGTGCACCACGTAGCAAGCGCCAACGAGCGCGTAAAACAGTGCAACGGAAAAGGGTTCGGGACAAGCAAAATGACTATAAACAGTGCATTCCTGTAGTGAAAATAGTGCCTTCTGCAACTTCTAATTGTAATAGTGCCCAGTACTGTGTAGCTAGTGACAGTAGAATTGGTGTAGCTACTCAAAGTAATTTTAGTGCAGTAGCCTCGCATTACGCGGACGCCGATCCGGCGGTAGTGTCATCTAGTGACAGTGTGGTTAATCCGCTGTGTGCCGAGTATGCGCCGCTCACTTCACCACGCGGCCCGCGCAAGGGCAGTAAACAAACCGTAGCAGACGTTGCCCACATTCGCGCACCTGTCGAGCGCCGCAAGCAAAAACTTTTTGTGAATCTTTCCATTGACAATAAGACTGTGCAATTTCAGCTCGACACTGGTTCCGCTGTTACACTAATTAATAAAGATACTTATGAACTTCTGGGTTCTCCAAAATTGTCGCCGTCACAGCAAGTGTTAACAGCTTACACAGGTCAAAATATTCCCGTGCTAGGAACGTGTAGCCTGCCTGCCTCTTTTCAAGGTGTTACGAAAACAGTTGCTTTTGTTGTTCTTCAGGCCAAATCTACACAGAACATTTTTGGACTAGATGCATTCGACTTGTTTGGTTTATCAATTCAAAGAGATGTGCTTCAAATTTCGGCAATAGTGCCTCAGGATAAAATCAATGCATTGTGTGACAAATATAGTGACTTGTTTTCGCCGGAACTAGGTTGTGCAAAAGACTTCGTGGCACATGTAACTTTAAAAGAATCTGCAGTTCCAAAATTTCGTAAAGCTAGACCAGTGCCTATCGCCTTGCGTGATACAGTTGCCGAAGAACTTAAACGTTGGCAAGATAGTGGGGTGATTTCTCCTGTTTCTGCGAGTCAGTGGGCCTCGCCTATAGTAATTATACCCAAGCCGTCAGGAAAACTTCGTCTCTGTGCGGACTTCAAATCAACTGTCAACAGTCAAACTATTGTAGACACTTACCCCCTGCCCAGACCTGACGAACTAATGGACAAATTAGGACAGTCTCGCTTCTTTTCTAAGATTGATTTAGCAGAGGCATACTTACAAATTCCACTTGATGACGAGTCAAAAAAGTTTTTCGTCATTAATACTCACATGGGCCTTTTTCAATTTCAACGCCTACCCTTTGGCAGTTCTTCCGCTCCCGCTATTTTTCAGCGCTTTTTGGAACAGCTGACAGTTTCTGTACCGTGTTGTTCGAACTATTTAGATGACATTGTGGTATCCGGACGTACAGTTGAAGAACATTTAGCAAACCTGGAGTGCCTTTTCAAAGTGTTGACTGCAGCAGGTCTACGTTGTAATAAAGCAAAGTGTTCGTTTTTTCAAACTGAAATAGAGTACCTAGGCCATGTGATTAATGCCCAAGGAATTCATCCCTTACAGTCACATCTTCGAGCAATCAAAGACTTGCCTCCTCCTAAGAATGTGCATGAATTGCAAGCAGTGATGGGAAAGCTTAACTATTATTTCAGATTTATTCCCAATGCCTCTCAGATTGCAGCTCCGCTGCATCACTTACGTAGGAAGAATGTTCCTTTTGTGTGGTCTAAAGATTGTCAGGTTGCCTTTGACAAACTAAAGTCTGCACTGCTCAGTGATGCATGTTTGATTCCCTTTGACCCACAGAAGCCTGTAGTGTTAGCAGTTGACGCCTCGTCGTACGGTGTGGGTGTTGTTCTGTCGCATCGTATTGGATGTCACGATCGTCCTATTGCCTTTGCATCCAAGCTACTGACGCCGACGCAACAGAATTACAGTCAGATAGAAAAGGAGGCCTTAGCAATCATTTACGGCGTCACAAAGTTTCATCATTATCTCTATGGCAGAAAATTCTATTTGTTGACTGACCACAAGCCTCTCACGTCGTTGTTCTCACCCACAAAGCCAATTCCGCCACGTACGGCACAAAAGCTTCAGAGATGGTCCTTGATATTGTCAAATTATCAGTATGAGATTTTGTACCGACCTACCACTAAACATGCCAACGCGGACACACTTTCCCGACTTCCGGTTGGCCAGGATGTATCATTTGATTCTTCAGAAATGGCATGTTGTCAGATAGACTCCAGAGATGCTTCCGCTGTCGCAGACTTTCCTTTGAACTCTCGTCGGGTTGCACAGGAAACAGCTGCGGATGCAGACCTAAGTGTGGTAGCACGTTTTGTTCGCTCAGGGTGGCCTGCCAGAGCCAAAGACATTGATCGGCCTCTGGTTCGACGTTATTTTGCACAACGTCATGCATTATCTTTAAGTCAGGGTGTACTATTGTTGCATGCCGACAACGACCAAGCAAGAGTGATTGTTCCTCGTTCCCTGCAACGAGAAGTGTTACGCCTCCTGCATCAAGGACATTGGGGTATTGTTAGGACAAAGCAACTGGCCAGACGTCATTGTACCTGGGTTGGTATGGACGCTCAGATAGAGAACATGACGTCACAGTGTACTGTTTGTGCGGAGCATCAGGCGGCTCCTCCGCAACGTTTCTCAGATTGGCCACGCCCCAAGGGACCATGGCAACGTTTACACATTGACTTTGCCGGACCTTTCTGGAATACGCGATGGTTAATTGTTGTAGACGCTTTCAGCAAGTTTCCTTTTGTGATTGCCATGAACTCAACGACAGCTTCTAGTACAATCAGTGCCTTAACATCAGTGTTTTGCATCGAAGGCTTGCCTGAAACTATCGTCAGTGACAATGGACCTCAGTTTGTTAGTGCGGAATTTCAACAGTTTTGTCGTGTGAATGGCATTCAGCATATAACCACCGCACCTTTTCACCCTCAGTCTAATGGTGAAGCAGAACGTTTCGTTCGAACATTCAAGTCTCACATGGAGAAGATGAAAGGTCAGCACTCAAGGCAGCAAGCTCTTCAAATTTTCCTGTCTACGTATCGGTGCATGCCACGTGACGGCCCGTCTCCTGCCGAGCTGCTACACGGCCGCCGTCACCGCACTCTCCTTCACCTGCTGCAGCCTCCCACGCACCGAGTCGGTTCGTATGGCGCTACGCGTTTTCAGGTTTCCACGCCGGTGCTGTACAGGGTGTTTGCTGGAAACAAGAAGACATGGTTGCCGGGCACCATTCAACGCGTGCTTGGCCGCAATATGTTTGTTGTACGTTCTTCCACAGGGTCGGAGCTGCGGCGCCACGCAAACCAATTGCGCCTGCACAGGCCGCGCGATCCTGTCTCCAGTTTCTTGATTCCAGACCCAGTTCACCGCCAGGGAGCGCAGCCACATCGTTCGTCCCCGGACTACGAGATCCCTATGGACGTCGACGTACATCCGACGCAGTCGTCGCCGCCGCTGTCGCCCCCGCAGATGACAGCGTCACCGAGAGGGACTCCGGGACCGTGCGGGCCCCCCCAGCTTGGGCCACGCACCTCAGAAGAAGATGACCTGCTCCCTCTGGGCGGGGGCGGGCGCCCTTCCCCAGGTTTCGGCGGGTTCCCTGGAGGATCGCAAGGCGGATGCCGGGGCGCGGACGGCGTCTCGATCCCGGCCTCAGCTACGACGCCCGTCCCACCAGTAACGCCCCCGCTCAGGCCCTCCTCCCAGTGCCGTCGCCGTGGCCCTCAGCCCTACGCCACGACGGCGCGGCGGTTTGGGGGGGAGGGGTGTGGTGTCGCACAAGTACAAAGTGCGCGCCACCTACTTTCGCCGCGCGCCGCCATGCACGCACGGCGCGGCGATCTCACGACGACAGCCACGAGCGCCCTCTGCTGGAACGCCGCTCGTGGCCACGACTGAAGGACATCGTTGACTTCGCACTTCGACTTCGGACTGAGATAGCAACGAGTTAGGACCTTCGTAATCAGATAGGCACCATTGAAGACTTTGTTATTGTACAGGCACTAGGCAGGCCTCTAACGACTATGTATCAACATTCTGCAGTACTATGTAAAAGTTAAGTATTATTACATTCTGTGCAATATATCTCTTTCTAATTTACTCGAGTGTTTGTAGTTTCTGGCTGCTCCCCTCCGTACCTGCACCAGCGTGTCGGTCTCGTTCCACTCGGCCACCGACACCTACGACGAGGCTGGGACACAAAAGCGGCGACGAAGTCGGGACACAAAAGTGAGGTGTGCATGAGAATTCATGTTAAGGTAGTTATCAGGGCAGAGATACTGATGAAATAAAGCTTTTGAGATGAAATGACAGTTGTACCTATGTAGCTCAGTTGCCAGAACATTTAATTATTGGAGAAAAAGACTCTGGGTTAGATTCCTGATCTGGCATATACTTATAATCTGGCAGGAAGTTTCAAAGCAACACACACACTGCTGTAAAGTGGAAATTCATTCAGGAAATATCATCATTACTTAGATTCGAAGTCATGTCATGTCTGTAGATTCTTTCAATTTGTTTCCTTCAGCCGCAGTTTGTCTCTGAAATATGAAAATCATATTTAATGACATGAATGTGCTATATGAATTCATTACATTAGTCACACAAATATTAAATAACACATTTGTGTTCTATTAACAGAAAGGGTGAAAAATCCATCACTGTTTTCACTCTATTATTATGATGCAGTGATGCCATGTCTGGCTAATCAACGTACAAAAGTATTCAATTTAATCTATCATGTTTGAGATTAACAAAAATAAAATTTTGTGAATGAACAAAAATGTTAAAAAGTCAATTTCATTTATTGCAAAGATAACAAATTGCATTGAGATGTGGAAGATACCTTCATGTAGGTTTTACATGGAGCATGTTTACAATCTTTAAATGCTTTGATATCCTACCTAAGTAAATTAGATAATTTGAAGAGAAAATTTCTGTTTACACACACACCTACATCAATTTATCATTCATTTAAACCTAAAGATGTGGTTTCTTTACTTCCGAATGTGATAGTGTCTGTGAATTCTGCACAAGATTGACTTATGTATGGTATGGCATTTTAGTCAAGTGTTTACCTCTAACATCTAGATATGTTCTTATAATAAATCAGTTTACTCCGAGTGTAGTGTGATTCAGTGGCAGGTTTAACAGTACAATAAGTAGGCTGGAGCCTAGGGTAGCAGATTTTAGGGGCAGCAACTTTGGGACAAAATTTTTTAAGCTGTAAGTAAGTGCAATAAAAGAAATTTAATAACATTTACTAGTACCAATTTTTCAACCCCCCCCCCTCCCAGAAATTTCAAAATGTTCAAATGTCTGTAAAGTCTATGGGACTTAACTACGGGGCTATCAGTCCCTAAACTTACAAACTACTTACGAACTAGGACGGCACAAATATCCATGCCCGAGGGGGGATTTGAACCCCCGACCGTAGTGGCCGTGCTGACCGTGACTGGAGCGCCTCAGTCACCTCGGCCACCGCGGCCGGCCCAGAAATTTCAATGACGCATTTTGCCTCATGACCCCCCTCCTCTGTGGGCATCTCTGGTATTGTGTAATAAATATTAAGCTTACCAGGTTCAAATTCCGTCCACAGCACAAAGCTTAACTCAACGCCTCTCCTTATATTTAATATCTTTGGTATAACACAACAATGTTTGTCACAAAGATCTGAATTGTTGTTGATATTCATAGGGTTTCAAAGTAAGAGACAGTTTACATGGAACTCTTTATGTTGAAAAAAGGCAGACAAATTCAGTTTTTACGTTAATATACTGTATTAGTTGCTGTCATTATAAATTCTAAAAAAAAAAGTTAATAAAATTTGTAATGTGATTGTCTTTTGAGAGTGAAGATGAAGGGAGCTGGTTTTCTTACTATTTGAAACTTTTCTATCACTGGATTTTACCCCTACTTCACTGTTTTTATTCATTACAGAAGTATCATATACTTCTAGAAGTGAGTGAATAACCATCAGATCTCTGGGTCAGGGCCGGCGCAAGGCACGTGCGAAACGTGCAGCCGCACGGGGCGGCACTTTCCGAGGGGTGGCAGATTTTCCGCCCCCCCCCTTTTTTTAGGACAAACATTCATGCCCAAGAGGGGATTCGAAACCAAACCTCGGAGGGAGCGGCTTCGGATAACGTGGCATGGCGCCTGACTACCTGCCGGCCGCCCCTGTTGAACAAGGGGAGGGAGGAGGTCTATCTTCCTCTCCACTGTGGCAGCACTAGGGTTGCCAGATCTCCGGGCGCCGCCCGGAGTGCTCGGGTTTGGAATGAATTCTCCGGGTCTACGAGCCAATGAATCTTATCTCCGGGCTTGAATGAAACCTTCATCTCAACTGTTCTTCTTTAAAATTCTTGAATATCCGTCTCCAGATCGCTTATATTTTCTAAAAAATGACCGGTTTCGGGACAGCTGCCCATCTTCAGATCAAATTTTGAAGTTACAGAGTAACTGTCCCGAAACCGGTCATGTTTTAGAAAATATAAGCGATCTGGAGACGGATATTCAAGAATTTTATTCATATAACGATCGTAGTAACTCCCTGGAGACTAATAAGTCTTGCTTTGATTTTCTTTTTTACTACGCTTTTTAAGTACTATGCTCATTTAGCGACGATCTACATCGAACGTAACGTAACTTAAACTAAGGACGAACACAAACTCCATGCCCTAGGGGGGGATTCGAACCTCTGGTGGGTGCAACCTCGCTCACCGTGGCAAGACGCCTCAGTGCGCTCGGCCATTACCGGGCGGACGGCTCCTCTCTAGTAATTATGAATAACTTTATATAAATGTCAATTTCTTATTGCAACAGAACGCTACTTTTCTATTCTTCCTCTGAAAACTTTTCATTGTTCCGTCGGTAGTAATCGGCTAGCATTATTAAGCAAACACTGTTGCAGCAACGTTTCAACTGGCGACGTCTATTATTTGTGTTCGTTCGTTTATTGTTTGTTATCAGTTTACCGGCAATTTTTGGAATACTCGGATAGTGTGTGAACAGACAAGCTTAACTCAGATTAGTGAGTAATAACAGTGAAATGAAGAGACGATATCTAAGTTCGTTCCGTGAAGACTGGTTGCAGGAAGAAAATTATAAAGAGTGGTTACAAAAAGTCGATACTGATGTGTATGTGTAAGTGCAGAATGTGCAATATCTCATTTACTGTTAAGTACGACGGAGTTGGGGGGGGGGGTGAATCATTTGCCAAGGGGGAGGGGGGCACGTCAGGTCTCCGGGCCTGCCTCGAGTTCAATCCGGCAACCCTAGGCAGCACCGTCGTGTTTACACCGGAGGAACAGAAAAGGCTAATCAGTCTGGCGCACACGCCACTGCCAGTATCCTTATGAGTGGAGCACTGTCGGCCTGTTACGCGCCGTGCGTTTACTCACAACTAATTTAGCAGAAGACGAAATCTAATTTGGAAATTCGAATGCAATGTTAGATACTGCGCTTACTTGTTAAGCCTGAAGCAATTTTGCTAAGCCCTTCAATGGCAGTTTCCGAGTGTTTCATTCTTCCTGCATTATGGAAAAAAATGGTTGGACATTACTACAGTCAAACATGTCAGACCCCTAAAATGGCTAGAAGTATGCCGCGACGGATTAGCCGCACGTACTAGAGCGCCGTGTTGTGGTGCGCGCGGCCGTCCGCCATCGGGGGTTCGAATCCCCCCTCAGGCATGGATGTTCGTGTCGTCTTTAGTTTAAGGTAGTTCATACGTAGTTTAGGAACTGATGACTCCGTAGTTAAGTCCCTTACGCTTCTCAAACATTTGAACATTTGATTTGCTAGAAATATTCAGAATGGGCAAATACGTTGAGTAGTTACAGGGGACAAAGACATTGGTAGTAAGCCTGGCATACGTTGGGTTTCGACGTATTTTTGGAAATTTTTGCTATCCGTTTCTGAGTGATAGTCAGACGTTTTTGTTTTTGAGCCATGAAACACCTTTATCCGCCTGCATGAACAACAATTAAACTTTGATCAGCACTTTTGTTTGACAATACTACTCGCACACTATCACTTTGCCAAGATTTCAAATGTTTGTATAGCTTATGGGACTTAACTACGGGGTCATCAGTCCCTAAACTTACAAACTACTTATGAGCTACTTACGAACTAGGACGGCACAAATATCCATGCCCAAGGGAGGATTCGAACCCCCGACCGTAGTGGCTGCGCAGACCGTGACTGGAGCGCCTCAGTCTCCTCGGCCACCGCGGCCGGCTGCCAAGATTTATTTACTGTATATTTCATCTAAGTATACTGCTGGTCGTTTTGATTCTGATGAAAACCTGAGAAAATTTGGTCTTTTATCAACAATGCCCTTTCGTCCGCATAAAACAAAACGTTAATTTTGAACCTTCCAAAACAAATATACATAGATAGAACATTGCTTCTAAGGGTTTCCTTGCTATCTTTGAAGCTCATTTCTGTTTGAAAAAAGTTGTGCAGTTTTCGCAAAGTTCGTATTTGCTTCTATTGTTCGTAACACCATAGAATATCATCGGTCACATAATTACAGTGAGCTTCTTGCTTCTTTCGCTAGTTTAACCGTAGCCTCGCTGTACCTCGTCACGTGACCTAGTTCCTGCACCACTTCGCCTTTCCAGGCAATAGGTATTGTTGCGTTCACTACAACGAAAACTGCAGAATTCGTTTCGGTAGTTGGCCGAGGGAGTCAAGATTAGTCAGAAACACTTTCATTGCGTTTCGTAAGAACAGAAGAATTGGTGCATCCGAATTTCTTGCAACTTGGGATGTAATAGGTTAGCGCTTTTCATATAACGTACAGTCAGTATTGCGTATGCATGTTACTCAGAATTTTTCTCCTTCAAGATTGCAGAATAGGATTTTTTTTTTTTTTTTTATGATCTGTTACTTCAAAAAATGGCAAGTAGGCAAATAATACGCGTCCTCCCAATAGCTCGAATGAAGATAAAGCGAAGATAAGTGAAGTGATACGGCAATGACTAATTTGTTGCCCCCTTATTCCACAATCAGATACGAAAGAAGTGACACATGGAAATTACGACAGATGTCGAGTGTCAGTTCTTTGAAATGAACAACCACAATGCAGTGAGTTAATATATTTCGAATAGGATTAGTACCCATCGATGCCCGGCTGTGTATTTATTGAATTATTACATTACTCCATCTTCTTATTCTTCCTCTCTCCATTGTCTTCCGCCCCACTCTTTGACCGTTTCACCTGCGTGTGTAGTGAAATTCGGTCTGAAATTCAATTTCACGCGGCTCACTTCTTATGACTTCATCTCCTGAACAGCATATCCTACAATAATATTTCACACACATTTGATCATTTTTGTAAATTCAAAAGGATTATTAAAATTAGCTAGATTTCTTCAATCAGGTTTGACTCCATTTATGAGCCGGTGACCAGCGACTGTTTTGTACAAATTCCGTAGAGAATATCACCAATCAGTCGCAATTTTTGTTTTTATTTTCTTGATCTACATGGTTTTGGGCACACTGTCGCTAATCTCAATGTTTTATGATTACATCTATACAGTCATGCTGAACGTAACTGTCAACATGACGGTTTAGATGGAAGCATGTATTAAAAGCTTTGAGACTGGCCATTCAGTGGACAAAACCTATAGGTAGATCTGAAAAGTAAAAACAGAAATTGCTGACATTTCATACAGATTTGTTTAAACAAAACTCCACAAACATCTTAAAAAAAAAAAAAAAAAAAAAAAAAAAAGGTTGGGGTGGGGTACGGCAATTTAGTAGCTCGCACGGGGCGGCACTCGGGCTTGCGCCGGCCCTGCTCTGGGTACAATGCGTCTTTTGGCTCTCCAATAAAAGTTGATTTGGATAAGATAGAGCAATTTTCGAATAGTTGTACAGCACCATACATATACGGTGAAGTTCTCTTAGTGAGCTGCAAGAAAGGTGTGCACTCAGCACTAGAACATTACATTCACAATGATACATTCTGCAGTGGCACAAGAATACTTGTTTAGACATAGCTTATCAGAGGCCCGACAATGCACTTAGCAAACAGTGGGGTAAAGATCCAAGCCACATTTGGTCATAACAAACCATGCCACATGTACATGCTACCAGCCAGCCTTATAAATACCGTGGATGGCCAGCTCTCAAGCAGTAAGTCTTTCCCATCGAGAGCGATCAACCACTAGTGGCTGATCTGGAACTGCAGGCATCACTCCCAGATACGGCTTACCCTCCTGGCGAGGCTGGGGTCAACAAGAAGCCATCACAGCTTCTTGAACACTGTGCAACGTGGGACAGTATATGCAGTGCTTTAGTTGGAAAAAAATTAGGCAGTACTCTGCTTGGCAGGGAAAAAAATTTAGGCAGTACTCTGTCAAATGAGTCAAATGGACATTTTTAGAAAACCAAGAAAGTAAAGATTTGGACATGTGAATACCCTAACAAAATATAGCTACAAATAACAGATTTGAAACTCATTTTTATTCTATTCAAGGATTTAGGGTAGTTGATACCACCCATTGGCTTTGGACATCTTATCATAAGTAATCAGGAGTGGCGTTCCAGTAGACAATAAGAGTGTGTGTTGCTGCCGGGAATTAAAAGCAGACTTATATCATACGAAAACCATTAAAAATTCGGGCAATGAAACTGCATGGAACTTTTAAAGACGAAACCAAGCGTTTACTGCCGTAAGACGCAAAACTGGCATCGTTACCAACAGTTGAACATGTAAACACCAAGCCGGTTGAAGAAGCTTTGGTCAAAGAGATTAAAGTTTGCTTCTATTTTAGTTCTTACTAGTGCTATGGCACACTATTTTATAATCTTAAACTGACTACAGTGACAAAAAGACGGTTACATAATATTTACAGTAAATTTTTATGTTGGCAGTGAGTTGTTCTTAAAAATTGTCGTGCTAAGCATGAAAACATACGTAACTCATGCAGTGTTTCACTATTCAATCAATGGAAATTGAGTGAAACAGTGGCGATGCCCTCACTGTCCCTTACATTTTTAAAAGAATTGTCAGAATTTCGTACTTGCTTTCTTCAACAAATAGGCTATTGCATACAAAAGACTTTGGTATGTAGTAGCTTATCTCTTTGGAACAAGGTTCTTAGAAGCTTTGGAGTCAATAACAAGCATGTCATTTCCTGGGTCTTGGGTCAGACTAGACAGGACTCGGAAGTCTCCATTGGCTAATTCGAACATTTGACCACCAGTCAGATTCAATGTTCAAATGTTTGTTAAGCTTATGGGACTTAACTACGGGGTTATCAGTCCCTAAACTTACAAACTACTTATCAACTAGCTTATCCTAAGGACGGCACAAATGTCCATGCCCGAGGGGGGATTCGAACCCCCGACCGTTGTGGCCGTGCAGACCGTGACTGAAGCGCCTCAGTCCCCTCGGCCACCGCGGTCGGCCCAGTCAGATTCCATTGGAATTGTGTGAATGTACAATTTCAACGATTCGACTGTTATGATCACAACTCAAACGAACCAAAAACTTTACAATTTTCCTTTCCGAAATCCATACGACAATTTACAGTTGGTCTATTTCTTACAGATTTCGAAATGTTCAATTGTTTGTAAATCGATCAGATCAAACTACATGGTCATCAGTCCGTAGCTTACAAACTACTTAAACTAAGGTAAACTAACCTAAGGACAATAGACACACCCATGCCCCAGGGAGGACTCATACCTCCGATGGCTAGCAACCGCGCGCTCCGCAGCACGGCGCCTTAGACCGCTCGAATTTTAGCCACTACGCTAAGAGTGAGTTTGAATTTTAGGTGGTACTGGCCCAACTAAAGCACTGAGTATATGCTTTGTCATAATGTTCTGATTGGTGCCAGTCTTCTAGCCACATGAAAAAAAGAACTGCAAGAGTTACCTGGCGGCTGGCTAATTCTAAACAAGAGACATCAGTGGAACTTAATGCTTTTACCACAGTAGTGGCCACAGCTAAAGAATATTTGTAAATTTGCCAACAAAAATGTGCAATCTTTACTTATGTTTCACAACATCAAGCGATGACTATAGATTCCAACAGCTCCATCCTGATATGTAGGGCTAAGTGCATTTCTGCTTGGTGCCGCTACAGAATCTTGACCACTCCCACTTTGATACAGTGGACTCTCGTTTCTCACTGCTACAGCAGTGTTGAGTGGCAATCAGGACACTTTGTTTAAAGGTTCCTCATGTCTCCCAGTCAACAATGCCATAGAACATCATGTACTATGCATACATTGTCAATACAGAATACACAACATGCTACAGCATCTCTGAGATGACCTTGTCAACACACACTTGTTGAAGTAACTATAAACGAGGCTGCATTTACATGTTGCACTAACAGGTGGCATTACTTCAGTACCTGAGCAAAGATTTCAACAGTATTTAGTAAAATCTGGCAAAATTATGTCTTGCTAAAAAGTTGGGACTAGAAGGTCCGAAAATATGGGAACAGTGGTAACATTAGGAGTATTGCAACAGTTGCTACACTGCAGTCCCCCTCTGTACCTAGACAAGTGCGACCCACCATCATACATGGATTCAAATATTGTTCTGGATTTACAGAAGCCTCTAAAAGTCTTTAGACTTTGGCTCAAGAGGTTTTTGGCCATCTGCTGCCAACATTGGAGATCTAATAAAACCGTTCCTTTGCTTATGTAGCCGTTATGGAGTGATTGTTGTGCCGTGCTGTCAAACCACCAAGTACATGTGTACTCCTCGTTCCACAATTGTCACTGTTTTTATATACTGAGCTTTGGTAAGTGCAGATTATTATCTTATAAAACTGCAAACCTTTGAAAATTCAGTCAGGAAGGCGTGAATAATAAAATATTTCTGCAAATTAAAGTGATAATCGGGGTTTTGGTTTATGGGAGCACCAGAAAATGCGCAAAAGCTTTATAGTCGCACCATCAACCAGTCTCAACATAATCTGCACAAATGGTACTTCTATTGATGCAAACGGTACAGTCTGAAGTACAAACATTCATCAGCTTATCATGCCATCAGACAGCTGATGTTTCTTTTCCGATAAGAATCTGCTATCCATGTGCTCAGGGCATTTCCTCTCGCTCTGCCTCTTATGGGCTTCTCAATGGTGTGACCAAAGAGGAGAATAGTTTTTAAAGTTGCGGAAGCATGAAAGTCATTTGTCGAAATAGGATGTTTCTCTTAAATTTCTTTATAGTCTGTTCTATTCTGTGCACGTTTCTATTTTCCGGATAGACATAGCATAAATCGATGATCAAAATACAGGGCGGATCCAGGACGGCCTGCTGGGGTGAGGGGGGGGGGCGGTCAAAGAATTCACATTGTCAGCGAAACTCTGGCTCAGTAGAAAGACTCTATTAAAAAGAGAGAGAGAGAGAGAGCTGTTGGGGGGGGGGGTGAACGACCCTTCACCCCCCTCCCCCCTGAATTCGCCAATGTCAAAATAACAGGTTAAACAGGACAAGTAAAACTTCCTGGCAGATTAAAACTGTGTGCCAGAATGGGATTCGAACCTGGGACCTTTGCCTTTTGCTGTCTAGGACCCCACCTACTGAGCTCTGCTGGTACACCTCATGGCATGTCCTCACAGTCCTAGGCTGTGGCTAAGGAATGTCTGCACAATGTCCTTTCTTCTACTAGAGCTAGTCCTATGAGTTTAGCATGAGAACTTCCGTGAAGTTGAAGGATGGGCCGTGAAGCGTGCCCGTATAGCTTAGTCGGTGGAATGCTTGCCCACAAAAGGCGAAGGGCACACGTTTGCATTCTGGTCCGGCAGGCAGTTTTAATCTGACAGGAAGTTTCATACCAGCGCACATTCCACTGCAGAGTGAAAGTATCATTCAGGACAGGTAAACCTGAAGAACCGGACCACGCTGTCGACGGGACGTTAAACCCTAGTCTTCCGTCCTTCCTTAAGAACCCAGTAACATTAGTTGTCACTTAGCTTTGGGATTTGGTTCTTAGATGTAAGACTTAATTTGGTGAAACTGCAGAACTTTGAAAAATTGTCGTGTCTGTGAGGAAAAGAAGAAAGTAGTGTGTTAGGTACATTACCTCTCCGGTGTCTTCACCGGAAGCTTCTATGGACAAACGCCGGCCCTCATCAAAAGAACCGCCAGACCAGCAATGCCTCTCTGGGCACAGCGCCTTTTCTGATGACGACAGCCGCAGCGTCATCTCCCTGCAAAATCAAGAATAAAAGTTGAGCACAAGGAACCGGATACAAAAGCAATACTGTTAAACTTGTGTGATCAACTTGCAACGAAATTAGTGCGAATAATGTTTCAACCATCCAATAGGCCTACTAGGAAATTATACTGATATATAGGAATATTTTTCATGCCAACGATTACTTCCATCGTCTGTTTACCCTCCTAAGTTTGAATAATTAGCAAACACTTTAAATTATTACGTGAAATTTACTGAGCTATTTTTTTAACAATATCGATTTATTAAAACGACAATGGAATAAAAAAAAAAATGCTTCTAAGGTGAATATCTGTGTTTACTTTATCAAGCTACATCAGAGTAAGTATAAAACAGCTTTTGAGCGTTACTGACGAATATAGTATTAAGCTCCATAATGTGCATCTAGATTTTTTTATAAGAGGAGGGAGAGGTCGAATCTTGAATTCAAAAGGCAGTTGGAAACCATGTTTCTTAAATCCGTGATAAAGTTTCTTCAATTTCTTTCTGTAACAGCTACTCTCACAACATAACAACTAAAATAGCAAACAATAATAATAATAACAAATAAAACAAAAGAAGATGCAACAAAAGTGCAAGTGTCCAGTCATGGCATTAGAAGGTAGTGCAATTGTGAAAATGCGTAGTTTTTCGCAAAATAGTGCAACATTTGGACCTGGTTAACAGAAAGAGGGACATATGGATTAGCAAGCGCTGGCATCCACTGAGGGTGCCTTGTGCAAAAGGCGAAACACGTATGAGTAAATAGGGGAAAAAACCGCCTCATTTACTGTAACTGAAGGCGTTTTCTTAAAAAATACTACTGTGAAAATAGTATTCAGCTGCTGCCAAAATGGCCACTACAAGAAACATATATTTTCGTATTAGAATGTTTCAAAATATTTACATTCATGAGCACATGAGCTGTTGTTGTTCCAGAGATATTTTGGTCAAGATAAATGGGACACCCTGTATAATAACAACATTTTCGACAAAAAAATTGTTATAACGAAGTCTGTTGAATTTAATCACATCATTTGAAAGATGAGGTAGAGTCGAAATCTGAATCATGACAATCGGTGGCTCAGCGACTGTGGCAGTCGCTTCTCGAATTCTCGCGTGGAGTTCTGGTGCATCACGAGGCAGGGGCGGTACAGACAGTGGCGCAGCCAGGATTTGATTAAGGGGGGGGGGGGCTCATTTTTTAAAAATAAAGCATATTGAATTTATTAATCTCTGACTTACTTTTACACTTTTCATAATTTAAACCCAATATACTACGAAAACAATTGCACAAGAAACAAAATGAGTAGGCTCGCATTAATTTGAAAGTGGAAGAGGAGCAACATGGTGGAAATGGAGTGTATATAATCAGCTCGTAAAATAATTAAGCTGCTTCTATATTACTAGCCAAAGAGAAAGGTCTTTACAGTTCAATTAACATGAGACTATATGTGTAAAAATTGAACTAAAATAAACTATTATTGTTCATAAGATTCCACTCGGTGGCGCCGCTGGCCTGCTTAGCAGCGGGTCGACGGATATGATCGGCTCGTAAGTTCAGCATAGCAGTAACAATAGCGGCAGCATCAAAGCTGGTCGCGGCGGCATTAAAACCGCTCACAGTGACAACACGCGTTCTCAGTGGGGGCATCACGTTGTTGACCCACTGTCACGTTCATTTGTGCTTGGCAAATTATAGTGACGTTTTCATCTTGAGGTTTCAAAACTCTTCAATCTCCGTGTTTGCTTACAAAATAAATTTGCTTTGTAGGTAAGGTCCGTCTTGAACAAACACAAATGTTTTCTGGTTTCTCCCATACATGTTTCGCTGGCGTTGCAGCATCATCAATGGGATGTTTAATTCATATTGTTTGTCAAATTAACAATGAAATGATTGTTACTTTTTGTACAACCCGCGGCTCCGCTCGCGTGTTGGTTGATTACACAGGTTAACATGGATTCAGGGGTTTGGAAAGTAAGTGGTGTTCTTTACTAAATTTGCACCCCTGAATATGAAAATCATATCAGTTTTTTCCATCACCCTCAGTTTTTTCTGCACAGCTACCCCCCCTCCAAACCTACCATTGCCTGCGAAATCTATGTTATGCAGTGTCCACAACAACAGAAATGTGGCAATGCTGCATTTTTTGTGTGAAGTTGAGGCAGAGGGGGCTAATGAGCTTGGAGCTGAAGTTCCATTACCGCCACAGAAATCAGTGAGTGAGTGCTATAGCTACAAGAAGGTGCTTTCGCGCTTTGTTGTGAGTGGTGGTATTTCACTGAAGGTGTGTTAAAAATGTCAGGAAGGCAGTGTGTGAATAGCCCAGATACATTTTGTTATATCTGTGGAAATTATGTGATACGTGCAAGACGTCGACAAATAACAAAATTTGTGTAGAAGTCATATTTTGCATATTTCGGCATGAAGCTCGGCGATCAGGACAAGTCATTTTCTCCACACATTGTGTGCCATACATGTGTGGAGCAGTTAAGGAAATGGAGTGAAGGTAAAATAAAGTGCTTGAACTTCGCAATTCCTATGGTATGGCGTGAACAGAAGAATCATGGTGATGACTGTTACTTCTGTATGATGAATGTAACGGGATACAACAGAAGAAACATGAAAAACATATCGTATCCAAACTTAGATTCGGCAATCAGACCTGTTCCTTATGGCCCAGGGCTACCAATCCCCTCTCCACCAACATCAGTGGATTCTCTTGAATTCTCTGAACCAGATGTAACTCAAGAAAGCAGTGAATCCGACTATTCAGAGTGTGGTACCGATAGTAGCCCAAAACCTCTTTTCAAACAGAACTTGGCAATTTGGTGAAATACTTAGGACTCTCAAAAGATGCAGCACAATTACTGGGATCACGTCTCAGTGAAAATAACTTACTTGCACACGGTACATCATATTCATTGTACAGAAATCCTGACAAAGATTTCAGGGAATTTTTTGTTGAAGATGGTTTAATGGTGTTCTGCAAAGACATCGCCGGATTAGTGATGAAAATGGGAGCTCAGAAGTATGAGAGTAAGGAATGGAGATTGTTTATATATTCTTCAAAGCGAAGTTTGAAAGCAGTGTTGCTACATATTGGAAATGACCTAGGATCAATTCCATGTGCTTATTCAGTACATTTAAAAGAGACATACAATACCATGAAAATACTTCTACAAAATGTGAAGCACGAAGAACACCAATGGCTTGTGTGTGGTGACTTTAAAGTGATTGACATTCTTCTTGGTCAGCAAGCAGGGTACACTAAGATGCCTTGCTATATTGTGTGAATGGGACAGTAGAGCTTATCATGAGCATTGGAGTAGGAGAGAGTGGCCTAAGAGGCAAAATCTGACAGTGGGATCGAAGAACATAGTGAATGAACATTTGGTTAATCCAGATCATATTTTATTGCCTCCACTGCACATCAAATTAGGACTCATGAAGCAGTATGTTAAAGCACTGGACAAAACAGGAAACTCTTTCTAATACCTGTGTAGGCAATTCCCAAATCTATCGGCTGCAAAGTTGAAACAAGGGATATTTGTTGGACCAGATATAAGGAAGTTGATGTCTGATGAGCACTTTGACACTTCAAGCTTGTAGAAGTTTAAAAAATGTTGTGTATCGTTTCCTTGGCCAGAATAAGCAGCCTCATTACAAGGACATAGTGGATGACATGCTACAGTCCTTTAAACAGTTAGGATGCACGGTCTCTCAAAAACTACATTTTCTAATGTCACACTTAGAGAGTTTTCAAGAAAATTTGCCTGACACATCAGAGGAACATGGTGAAAGATTTCATCAGGAACTTAAAACTATGGAACATCATTATCAAGGTCGTTGGGGAATAAACATGATGGCTGACTACTGTTGGTGCATCACACGTGAAGGAGAAGTGACACACAAGAGGAAGGATATCAAGCGTTCATTCACGGGCAAACGAAAACGGAAGTAATACCTCTACCTAGTAAGTGCCCACCATAATATTTGCTTCTTATAATTCATACGCTTTTCTTCCAATTCTTTTTTAACCATTTTACTGTTCCATTTCGTTTCCATTGCCCCGTAATTGCTTTCCAATTTCATTGGGTGCAGAGTTAGACAATGATGAATATGATGATGATAGTGGTGGTGCAAAAACCTGACGTGCTACAGAGAAACAGGCTCCAGATTTGTGATCAGAAGGGTCAATTTAGTCAGAAATTCATATTTTCATGCAAACTCCAGACAAAAAGTCAACATTTGTCGACCTGTGTTATGATAGATAAGCTATCTTTCAGTGGTTTGCTATGCGACTGGTTTGAAGGATGAAATGAAATACAATACCTTCTTTAGAAACAAACATGTTTAATCAACATTCAAATTAAAAAAAAATAATGAATGTAATAATATCACAGATTGATCACTTGATATAATGCGCGAAACGTCAAATCGATTTTTAAAGCGATCTATTAAAAGAAATTCCTTTTTTACTGCTTTATTTATTTATTCTTATATTTCCTTATTCGAATGCTCAGCCTTACAGAGAAAGAGCTGAAGACATTGTAGCACGCATAGACCAAAGATATGGTCTGTGGCATCACGTTTCGCTGTATGTAACCTCCTTTGCTATAGAGTCGCAAACGTCATCGCTGGCCTTCAGACCGAATTTTTTTATAATTTGACGACTTTTCAACCACCATATCTTCCACCCCCTTAGAGCTATCGACATGGAACTGCTACGGTGTACAACGGGAGACTTCGGACAACAATTGCACACAGACTATTCGTTTGCGTTTAGTAGTTTTCGCCGCAGAGCGAAATATTAATACACACACGCGTAGAATTTTACATACTTTCCATCCCAATATACTCCACCCTTTTATCATTATCAACCCTCAAGAAACAATGCAGGTAATAAAAACATTTTCGAAGAGTAAATATAATTTATAATCATTGTTCCGAATTTCGTGTCATATTCTTCAAATTACTAAATATCTATCAGATCGCTTTAAACCGTGCCTACAATCTTCCTCAGATATAAATTAGTTACTGTACAAATATTTAAGTCTCTGTGTCTTGTCGTTCGGACGTGATAAGCGTACGCCGAACAGACATTCACATTAATGTATATGGATAAATTGCTATCCGATCGCCATAAAACTGTGCCTAAAGCCTTTCCCGGGTAGATATTAGTAACTGTACAAATTTTTAACTCTTTATGTCTTGTGGTTCAGACGGGATAAACGTACACTGAACAGACATTCACATTTATAGATATAGACTAGGCCTACCTTAATATCACATGTAGTTGTGTTTGTGGTTCTTCAACTCACAAAACGTCACTGAGAATTTTTGACAGTTTGTCATCTGCATACCAAAACGTGTGTAGTTAATGGGGTGAATGGTTAGCTTGTAAATATTTTCGTAAAAATCCCGATATTTACAACCTAACCATTTCTCCCCATTAACTACACACGTTTTGGTTTGCAGATGACAAACTCAAAAATTCTCAGTGACGTTTTGGGAGTTGAAGAACCACAAACACAACTACATGTTGTATTAAGTAGGCCTAGTATACCTATAAAAATAAGAAACGATTTATATTAGTTTAACAATTATCTGTAGTTTTTACACTTAATGTACAAAAAGTAACAATCATTTCATTGTTAATTTGACAGACAATATGAATTAAACATCCCACTGATGATGCCGCAGCGCCAGCGAAACATGTATGGGAGAAATCCGAAAACATTTGTGTTTGCTCAAGGCGGACCTTACCTATAAAGCGAATTTACGAGGCGCATCCAGAAAGTATGTTCCGTTTCAATTTATCTCCGCTGCAGCGCTGCGACTGCAGTTCCGCACATGCGCTGTAGACGATGTGTATCGAGGAGAAGAACGTGCGCCATTTGGAGGTGGTCGCTGTCAGTTACGTACGCTTTGTTGTGCTTGTTTGAAATGTCGGCCGCCAGTGAAGTCAGGTCGGTGATTCGGTTTCTGAATGCGAGGAAAATGAAACAAAGTGAAATTTATCGGCAAATTTGCGATATTTACGGACCAAATGCGATGAGTGATTCGATGGTGAGAAGATGGGTCCGACAGTTCAATGGCGGGCGTAGTGATGTGCACGATGAAGAAGGAAGTGGGCGTCCACCTTTGGTTACAGAAGAACTGGCTCACGCGATTGATGACAAGCTCCAGGAAAACCATAGGCTTACAATTAGTGCTCTCGCTATGGACTTCCCCCAAATTTCACGATCACTGATGCATGAAGACACAGGTGGCAGATTCCTATGAAGAAGGTATACAAAACCTGGTACCACGCTATGACAAATACCTGCAAACTTTCGGCAGTTATGCGGAAAAGTAGTTTAAGAGTTGTAGAATTTTGTGCAATAAAAATTTCTTCTGTATCTGTGTACAATTTCTTTTTATTACCAAACGGAACTTACTTTCTGGACGCGCATCGTATATAGTGACGTTGGATTTTATTACATGTGTACTATTTCAAATTTCCGGTGCCGGCCTGTTTAAAAAAAATCGCACTGACGTATTTTACGGCCCACTTTAGATTTGTAGTTTTATAAGTTTTTGCAAACATTTTGGACAAAAAGAATAATCTAAATAATAAAAAATTAATTAATAAGAGTGTCTGAAACCCTTTTATGAAAAAAAAATGTTGTTGGTGGGTTACGAACCACTGACCTTTAGTGTCACAATCCAACGCATTGCCCACTACACTATGGATTTTTTTTTTTTTTTTTTTTTTTTTTTTTTTTTTTTTTTACCTAGAAGTTCCATTCTTTAATTTCGTACTATTGATAGCTGTTCTTAACTGATGCTAATATGGCATTTGTAGACACTGAATTATCATTTATAGTACGGAGAATGACGTGTTCTTGTTAATTCTTCAGTGCGCCATTGTTTTGAAATGACAACGTGTAAGTTACGATAAGAAAATCATCAACGCACGATGGCGTATGCCGGGAAGAGTTCGGTGCGAGGAATGACACGTGACATCTGCGAACGGCTGGTTTTCGTTAATTCAATGTAGGGTATCAAATGAGTACGAAGTCTTTCGCGACGTAGTTCTTGCGTAAAATACTCTCGGTGTTCTTGCCGCGTCAGTTTTACCCCTGACGACGACTATGGAAGATATAGTCGAAAGCTTGGGCTCCTACCCATATTTGACGCGGCAAGAACACCGAGAGTATTTTACGCTAGGGTGTCAAATCTCCGTTATTTTTGCAAATATCTCTCAAACCATACGTGATATGAAAAAAAAGGAAACAAAGTTGTAGAGAATTTTCTCCTCTACAAATTCGTTTATTCAATTTTCGTGTCAGATGAACGGTTTATTTGCAATTAAAATTACATTACAAACGGCTTTTTTTGGTATTACTAATGTATTTCTTGTCCGAAATATTTCAAAACGCGAGGTTCTGGTCTCCGGTAGCCAACAATTATGTCTGTAAAATTTGGTGCCGATCGGTTGAACGGTTCGACCTAAAAAGTGGGAACACGTTACAGTCAGACAGACATCGTCAAATCGCCGTTATTTTTGCAAATATCTCTGCAACGATGCAAGATATGAAAAAAGCATAATAGAGCGAAGTTGTAGAGAATTTTCTCCTCTGCCAATTAGGTTATTTAATTTTCGTGTCAGATGAACAGTTCGTTTGCAATTACAATTATATTACAAACGGCTTTTTTTGGTATTACTACCGTATTTTTTGTTCGAAAAATTTGAAAAAGGGAGGTTCTGGTCTCTGACGGCCTAAAATTATATCTGTAAAGTTTGGTGCTGATCGGTTGAACGGTTCGTATTAAAAACAGGGAACACGTTGCGGACAGACAGACATACATCCCAAAATCGCCGTTATTTTGCAAATATCTCTGAAACGATACGAGATACGAAAAAAACATAAGAGAGCAAAGTTGTAGAGAATTTTCTCCTCTACAAATTCGGTTATTCATTTTTCGTGTTAGAAGAATGGTTGAGCTGTTATTTTCATTTAAATTTCGAGCTGTCAAAAGACGATCGCAAAGGCCCACTCTTAGTGTTACTACCGTAACCTAAAGTGGGCCAAAACAAATAATTGAAATGAAAACAATAAAAACTAATAAAATAAAAAATGTTTCGGAGGTGTTGGGGGGTGTCAGCCCCATTAGCCCGCCCCCTTCCCCCGTGGGCGCGCCACTGATTTGACAATAAAGAAACATAAATCAGAAAATGGCGGTCAAAGAGTTTATGAAATTCTACGCGGCTGAGGCTGCAAAAGGTACGCACCTGGCGGAGTCGAGGCTCTCGGAGGAGGAGGAGGTGGAGGCGGGCAGCTGCGAGACGCGCGTCCTGGCGCGCTTGGGGCTCTGCTTGCGGCGCTCGCGCAGCGGCACGTCCAGCAGCTCGGGCAGCGGGCTCTTGGCGCGCGGCGGCAGCGACGGCGGCGGCAGCGGCTGCGGCTGCGACGGAGACGTCGAGCAGCCCGGCTGCGCACCGCTGCGGTGCCGGTGCCGCCGCCCGCCGGACCTGTCGTAACACCCAGTGGCGGCTGGTGATAATGTGCTAATGTGCTGCAGCACACTGTAAATATATTACTAAAATTATGCCATTTCTCTTCGAATGCAAGCGAGAAATCGCTGTAAAATTACATCCTTTCTCTTCGAATACGAGCCAGATATCACAATAAAATTACGCCAATTCCCTTCCAATGCGTATTAGAATGCTAGTAATAAGGATGAAAACGCATTTTGGAGCGCTCTCGCCACGGAAGCTGGAAACCAGCTCCGTGTGCTGAAGTGGGATTCAGCCACGCTGGTGAGTGCGCAGAGGCGACGCAGTCGTCTGTTCGCTAGTGCGCGTGCGCAGACGTGACGTCGGGCCTGGTGACTCTTTGTGCTGAGACCGACTGCAGCACCTGATCAATATTTCTCTTAGCGCTGCGTGTAACGGCTGCGGAAGAATAGTATATGACGAATATTGCGGCATACAGAGTCAAATAGCGCGCTGGCTCAGGCGTCTTGCGCGTTGTCTCTCAAACCTCCCTGTGTGAGGCTCGTATTCAAATACCTCTGACTCAAAAATTTTAATTTATGTATATAAAATTAATATTTTTAAACGTTATATTTACTACCTGCAGTGAATTCATGCAGTTGGCAGCGCTGTTATAGAGTCCCCTGAAGATCTTACTATCAATACAATATTAATTGATATTTAATTAAAAGCAATCATACAAAGGTTGACTTTTTATTTTAGTATATTTTGTTTCCTGTTTGTTTTTGTAATATTATAGCACACTGGTCAAATTTTGTATGAGCCGCCACTGGTAACACCACGGCCGTTAGCTACACTTATCTCTATACCACTTCGATTTTGACGATTCTGAGATATGTTATAAGGGATTTTTCTGTGATATGTCAAAAACATTAATGAGTAGCCTAAATCAAACTGGACATCTGACCTAATGGTCGAAATTTAGTTAGCAGTCGATCCTAAGAGAAGTCTTTCCGCTCTTTTCATTGGTGAAATCCGTTTTTTTCCAAAAAATGAATCGTCACATCGAATAACGCTGTATGGCACATTTTGCAGTTTACGGGAAATCGAAAAAAACTGCTAATTCCAGAGAATTGATGGAAAATAATAATGTACCAGTAGATACGTATTATTTGTGCATACAGACTCTTAAAAATACTTGGTTGTGCTTTCCAAAATTTCACTAAGTATAGTTTTTTTGCAAAATTTGAAAGTTTTAAAATGGATAAACGCTGTATAGCACTGGATATACAGCTTTATTCCATATCACTCTGTACCATGCTGTAATGGTAAGATGTCTAGAATCCAAAAAGTATAGGTAAAAAAATTATTACAAGATACAAAAAATATTTGTTGTAAACTGATTACATTGGTCTTAAAAAAGTAGTAGTACATGAGTCTGTTAAAGTTGAGACGCAAATCTGGTAGCCAAACTCAGCTGTCACACTGTAGGTTTTCGTAAAAATCTCGGTATTTTGTATCCATATATTTTATCATATCCAATAGATCCTTTTTCTTCTTCTGAAGTGTCAGTGCCCCAATGTAAAGCAAATGAAAACCAGAAGACAACGGCAATTTTTTTTATTTGATGTTCACGGAACCCATACAGCATTATTCCACTCACCTGTGTTGGAGGTTGTTTCCCAAAAACTACCTTTCCTTTCCGTGATTTATATTCCATTCCAACATATTGAAGCCTTTTCCTCTTAATATCCTGCCTATTAGCGATGTTAATTTTCCTTTTCCGTGTGTTATTAGCGCGTTTCAAACCGCTGTTGGTAAGCGTCACCTTGCTACACTCCGCCATTATTGTAACATACAGCATTGTTCCAGCGGAGGCGCGAAAACTTCGTGGGACTCCTCGCTGTTTAGTGCTGCCCTCGGACGGTAAACCGGCCAACTTTTACAGCAGGCGATGCAGACTGCCGCTTACATCATTATTCCACGCGATTCTACGAAAAGTCAAAATGTGCCATACAGCGTTATTCGATGGCACGATTCAATTGATGTAAAAGCGATAAATCACACGTTAAACTTGGCTCTTCACATCAAAAGCGGACACCTACATAAGAGCTTGATATCAAATTCGGACATCTGCAGTGTGCACCAATGGAAACACAGTATATGATCACATGACCTCGAAAATCAGACATGGCGACACTATGTGCCAGGTACTAAGACGTATTAGCTCGTACGTAAGTTTTTCCGTAATTTTTTATAGTATTATTGCTAATAGCCATCTTAAAGCGAGTAAAATGAAACGTAATATATCATCAGCGTCGGAACGAAAACCTAGGAAGCGGTTGAGACAACCTGAAAAGTGGAAAATAAACACTGAAAAGAAACAAACTTAAGACTAGCTTGTAAACTACACTGTTCTGTTGTGAGGTGTGTTGTACGAAATTATCACTTGTTGAAAAGACGTTCGATGTCAGAAATAACGTAAGGATGTTTAAGGATAGATCTGGAGACAGTTTCATAAACCTTACGCTAATAATTTTAGAGATTCTGTGCAATAACATTTCATTTTGTATATAAAATTAAAAAAAAAATATTATGATTGTTGTAGTTTTCATTTTTCCAATATGTACCATTTTTCCAATATGTAATAGAGTTCAGAATTTAATATTTTCCCCTATAAAACGATACTCCTATAATTTCCCGGATTATACACCTGTAAAAGATTCTCGTCAGCAGTAAGCGAATTTCAAAAACGGACATTTGAAAGCGTGTTCACATCGGACACCTACACATTTTGGTTTCCAAGACGGACATCTGTATTTCCAAACACAATTTCAAGGTACTTGAGTAATCAAATTGATATTAGCCACTTCCAGGTATAAATCCTCGAGTATTAAAGTTGATAATGCTCAAATAAGCTTATAAATATATTAGCTCTACGTTTAGCAATAAAAATGACGTTTATCTCAGTTTCTGGTAAACGACAGATATCCGTCTTTGATAATAGGCTACTCATTTGTTTTTGTGAACCATAACATCCTTCTATGGTGACACGGGAATTGCTGCAAAGTGGTTCAAGTCGTACCTCGCTAACAGGAAAACAAAGGGTGTCAGTGCAAGGGGCTAGATATTTAAGCTATCAGTCATCTTCAGATTGGGAAGAAATTACGTGTGGTGTCCCACAAGGATCGAATTTAGGGCTATTTCGTTTTCTGTGATGTGCACGTGTTGTGGTTAGCAAATGAGAAGGCAGAGTTCGATAGATCATATTAGCTGTAGTTAGCTGGTCAGAACACAGCAGCAGTGAATTTTAAAAATATTCTCGTCACGAATGTTCGGTTGGTCAATTTCAGCCTCACTCTTCTGTTTGAACCTAACAATGACCTCGGAATTTGCGATATAACAGGGAAAATTATTTAACGCTGTTCCTGCACTTCTACTCTATGGTAGACAGATTATTGTATGTATTTTTGTCCGTTCAATAAATTAATTATCCTCGTAAAATGATGACATACAAGTAAAAAAAATCTACTTTTGACAAGCAAGACAGTAAATACGGTTCCTGCTCATTTCACTGCTAGCAATTTAAACTGTGCTGTCAGGTCCCTGCCTAAACAGAAACTCTAAAATAGTGTCCCATTCGCATACAAACACCCAAGTATATGAGCCGGCATAGCATGTGAGGGCATACCTTTGCCTCTTACTATACGGTATGCATAACCCTCAGTTACTATCTTGGTGTAGAATCTGACCCCAGCATGAACATTATCTAATTTAAGGTATCTTCAATGACAGCAACCAGTCGCCTTTTATGCAAAATGTTTGTATTACATTTCTCCCATTACCGGTTTCGATATGCCGAGCATGTCATCATCAGATGGTGAACGGTTTTTTATATTGCAGATGGTGTGTGGTGGGATCTGATGATATGCGAGGCATATCGAAACCGGTAATAGGAGAAATGTAATAAAAACATTTTGCATAAAAAACGACTGATTGTTGTAATTGAAGATACGTTATTTCACCACAGTCGCAGTGTTCCTCATCCATAATGGATAAAAGTTTTATTATCTAATTTATCTCTGGAATGGTGCCGCTCTTGCTCAAAACGTTGTATGTATTCTCTTAGAAGACAATTGTCTTCAAGAAATCGTGTTAGTGTAAATGATATTTTCATCTTGTTTACTGAATTGGTGTGTGATGTAACAATGGGTTGTAAATCTGTTGGTTGTCCATAGACACTGTATGACAGCGGAAGTGTTTATGGACTATTTTGGTAATACTGTATAGAAAATAGATCTGCAGAAGAATGTAGCCAGGAATACGATCCGATGTAAGTGAATGCAATAGTGAACACAGTATTCGCAATACAGGTACATCAGTACATCATTATTGGAAAAATATTGACTTTAAAATAAAAATTATTTGGAAGGTTTTTTTTCCCTTTGTATGGTAGTTCCGGGGAATCCTTTCATTCTGCCTGCACGCCTCCCTTAAGGTGACGACGACCAGTGCCAGACCCTCCTGTCGTGGCTACTTCATTATCGTAACGGTCTGCAGAGTCCTTGAACAAGAGGCCATTTCTGTCTGTCTGTTCTTTGAGATCGTGGTAAGGTTTCATCGGAGGACGCGAACGATGTCTCTTAGTTTCGTATGTCTCTTCGTATGTGTCGTCTGACAGACGGCGTATGGCACGATACGGACCAAAGCATCGCTTCAGTAACTTTTCCGATAGCCCAACATTCCGTAGAGGGGTAAAAATTCATACCAGATCTCCTGGGAGATATACAAGTCGGTGCTTGTCTTTATACCACTGACGGTCCTTCTCCTGGGCGTCCATTGTCCGTATGCGAGCCAGCTGTCTTGCTTCTTCGAACGTGGTGATGACCTGTTTCACATAATTGTCCTGAGTGTCGTCAGGTTGGAACGAAAACAGCGTATCCATTGTCGTCTCCAAGGGCACACGCAGGGAGGGAGGGGGGGGGGGCAAGGGGCCCGTCCCCCCCCCCCCCCCCCGAAATGTTTGGGCTTACACAAGATAAAATGGAAATTTTCTAGTACCAAAATCCTTCTTCATTATTTAATATTGCTTATGAGTATAAGATGAGTAGCACAGATCGAATTCTGCTTGGATCTTAATGTTTTCAAGTGTATCTCAAAATTAAGGTTGCACAGTGGTAGAGTGCTAGACTACAAATCCAATGGTCCCGGGTTCGATCCCTGCCAGGTCCTAGGGTTTTTATCTGTCACTTTCCACTTCTTTCACCTCTGGCAGTATTGCTCATGTGAAAAATACCGAGTAGCACCGTGGTTCGGAACCCACGTTAAACTGTAGGTCCCCCTATAACTGGCTGGGTAAGTCAGTTCGAAGGTCGGAGGAAGGCAACGGCATACCACCTCCAAACAGGACCATGCCTAGTAAAGCACTGTGGTGTTCAAACCAATCTTCGGATTGTTAACTGCTTTACCTTTTTTATCTCAAAATTATGGATCATAAATAATTTTTCATAGTCACAACATCGTACGGTAAACGTATCCATCCAGTCTATGTTGTTGTAATTTTCGGTCCGTAGACTGGTTTGATGCGTCTCTCCACGCTACTCTATATTGCACAAGCCTCTTCATGTCTGAGAATGGCAAGCCACATCCCTTTAAATCTGCTTACAGTATTCGTCTCGCGGTCTACCTCACCTATTTTTACTCCAACGCTTCCTTACAGTACTAAATTGACACTTCCTCGATGTCTGAGAATGTGCCCTACTAATGGCTCATTTCATTGCATCAAGATATGCCTGGAATCTCTTTTCTCTCCAATTCTTTTCAGTACCCCCTCATTAGTCACGAGGTCTACCCGTCCAACTTCAGCATTCTCCTATAGCACCAAATTTCAAATCTCCTATCCTCTTCAATGTGAACTGTTTATCGTCCACCTTTCAAAATGTTCAAATGTTTGTAAAGCTTAAGGAACTTAGAAACTACTTATTAACTAGCTAATACTAAAGACGGCACAAATATCCATGCCTTAGGGGGGATTCGAACCCCCGACCATTGTGGCCGTGCAGATTGTGACTGGCGCGCCGCAGACGGCTCGGCCACCGCGGCCGGCTCCACCTTTCACTCTCGTACAAGGCCACACTCTAGACAAATGCCTTCAGAAAAGACTTCCTAACAAATTTCTCTTCTCCAGTTTTTCAAAAAACTTTAGCCCCCCCCCTGACCTTATTTCAGAATAGTGTCTCCGCAGTTTCGTTGTCTAGTTTTCGCTGCATTGAATTATCAAATGATAACTATACCATAGACACGAGCTGGGTAATTCATTGGGCATAGACCTAGGTAAATTATTAGTACACGTGAAAGGTTTCCACACATAGAAGTTGCAAAGCACAGTAGCTAGCCAGGTCCGAGGGGAAAAAACTGAAGTGCAGCTTTACATACGTACTTAAGATATTTTCATGTAAAGAACTTAGCGAGAGCAGAGCACATCTTCAATTCTACCACCAAAAGCACAGCTGCTCTTGTATCACAGAACATTATCTTTTTTACTTTGCGCGGGTAGTCAATCAACATTACAGAGAAGGAAGCTCCTGAATCGACTAGTGCCCGGGTAAGTTGGTCGTCGATGATGACGTCAATGAGATTTTCCGACATCTTAGCGACTGTCGGCCATGGAGGATTTTCATCTGCTGTGACCTTACCTCCTTAGAAGGTCACCTCGCCTAGTTTTTCTGAACGTGGTTGCTGGCGAGCGGCTGGTATCTCTGTAAGGCGACGGTGAACGGCAGCGTCGTGTTGGGGAGTGATCACGTCCACGATACGGCGACGGGCTTCGTCCCATAGGTCGACAGTAATCATCTGCAGTAGACTGCCGTTGAAACGACTGCTCCGATAGTTGGCGTCTTGCGGCATAAAAATTGTCAAATACTCGTCTTCTCTCCCTACAGTATCGTACATGTCCGGGAAGGTCACAGTGAAAACACAATGGCGTGTTGTCTTCGGTTCTCCAGATATCTGTCCTCCTGCGAGGCTTCACAGTTGCTGGCGGAGTTGGTTGTCGTAGCATCGGTCGGTTCCTAAGCTGTCGTTTGGCGGCTGCGGTGTAAGTCAGAGTAAGGCGAGGCCATTCTTCACGTCGGGTGCGACTGGCGGTGCTGACAGGCACTAACGGTTCAAATACCTCTTCCTCAACAGCGTCAGTTCCCTCATGACATACAGGACTCACACCCACGGCCATAATATGGTGCTCGCCTGGTCAAACAGTCCCGGCATAAACTGTGACAATTCTTCTCTCTCAATTTGTCGTCTGACAGAAGGAAAGTCTTCCACAACGGCAATAGGGACTACATTCAGGAGTTCCTCGTACTTATTTCGTCCAACCCTCCTCTGTCGCATCTCTTCAATTTTCTGGCACCATTGGATAAACTTTTGTGTCGTCGAAATGTCTTTTAACAGAAGATGATCTTGATACATGTCTTCCGCAATGCCCTTCATGAGGTGTGATACTTTATTGGCCTCCTCATATCCACAAAACAACCCACAATCGCAGCTTATTTCATAAACGCCGGCATTACTCAATTTGTCAACTGCGTCCTTAGTTGAACCTAGGAAATTCTTAGTCTTATTGGTGCTGCGGAAGACTGGCTTGATGCCTGCCCTACGAAGAACCTTGCCCAGACGTGCAGTGACGCCCTGCACGTAAGGTAATAGGGTGATGCTTTGTGCTTCCTCCTGCTTCCCTCTATTGCTTTCATTCCTTCTGGACATTGTTTTATTTATCTCACCCAGCCCATAGCCATTAGCCGCAAAGGTGCTTCTGAGATGTCGTAGTTCTGCCTGCAGGTGATCGGTGTCGATGATCCTGTGGGCCCTCCTTGTTAGAGTTTGAACGGCGGATTTCGTCTGCATGGGGTGGTGGTGGGATGAGGCCTGGATGTACCTTCCCGTGCTGGTAGCCTTTCTGTACACTCTGTGACCGAGTTTACCGTCGGACTTTCGGTAGACTTCGACTTCGAGGAAGGGCAGCACCCCATTATTTTCTACTTCTATTATGAAATGTATTTTGCTGTGCCGCCGATTGAGATGTTCGTGGAAGTTCTGTAGCTCCTCTTCCCCATGTGGCCAGTTACGAAAGTGTCATCAACGTATCGCAGCCAGCATGCTGGGCATAGTGGCGCTGACTGGAGAGCCATTTCTTCAAATGCTTACATGAAGATGTCTGCTGCAATCGGAGAAAGTGGGGAGCCCATAGTTACACCGTCTGTTTGTTCGTAAAATTCTCCTTTCCACTTGAAGTAGGTGGTCGTCAAGCAGTGGCGTACAAGTGTCAGGAGCTAAGCGTTCTTCTAATATGTTCATTGTGTCTGACACTGGTATGTTAGTGAATAACGATGTCACATCAAAACTAAACATCAGATCTGTAGCTGATACACTCTTCTCTTTTAAAAGTGCCACGAAGTGGGTCGAATCCTTGATATATGTCCCTGTGTGGCTTACTAGATGTTGGAGCTTTGGTACCAGCTCTTTGGTCAGCTTGTACGCGGATGAATTAATGCTGGCCACTATAGGTCGCAAAGGAAAATACTTTTTACGCACCTTCGGTACCCCATACATCCTTGGTGCCTGCGGAACTTGTGGGATGAGACTTCTGGCTGTGTCAAAGGTCATCCTGGTTTGCTTCAGCAGCGCCTGCGTCGGTTTGGTTATCTTAGCCGTCGGATCATCCTTAAGTTTCTTGTAGATGGGATCACTGATAAGATTTTCCATTCTTTTATTATAATCTGGTGTGTCCATGACGACAGTGGCGTTGCCTTTGTCTGTATCACTACTAAGTCAGGATTCTTCTTCAACTCCACTATGGCCCGACGTTCCTCCCTGCTAATGTTTTGTTTTGGTGGCTTCGCCTGAGATAGGATTCGTACCGTTTCTTGTCGGATCTTCTCTGCCTCGGACTGTGGCAGGTGATGTCAGTGATGTCTTCCTTCAGTACATATTTCGGTGCGATCGCAAAATTTAGTCCCTTAGCCAGGATCTGAGTGGCTGCTTCACTTAAAGTGTGACCGGAGAGGTTTAGCACTGTTCTTTGTGTATCCAGGGAAAACCAACGTCTCCCTTCCTCTCCCTCGTCCGCTGCTATATAAACCCTAAGCTATCGTACATTCAGCAGTCAGACACAGACCCTGATAAAGACCGTTTGCAACAGCGCCCGAAACGTCGGTAGACTTTTATAAAATGACGACGCGGTCTCATACCTGGAAGAATTTTATTGATAGTAACAACAGCCGCGGAAGCCTACGTTTGCATTTAGAGATTTTGTTTGTTTTGTTCTTATCTACCACACATTCCTCTTACTTTCCTTTGTTTGTTTTCCCTTTTATAGGTAGTTTCCAGGGGTAGTTTTAGCTAGGCGTCAACACCTGAAAAATGGAGGTTCTTTTTTTTACTAGGGTCATAGTGGCGGTAGCATTTTACTTTTACCTTCCTTTTTTTCTTAAAAAAAATAGAATGACAGAAATACTATAAACAAAAATTCAAATCCCGACAAAAGGAGAAAAAAATGGGAAAAAAGAATAAAAAAACCACATTAAAAATGCCAGGAAAGAAAGAGGTTAAGGCGAACGCTCGAGAAAAGTTGGAGATCCGGGTTGGAGTCCCGGTACGATACAATTTTTCATATGTTACAAAATGATAGATCACTTTTAGAAGTCGGTAGTTTTCGCAAACTGCGAACTAACATGTGTTTATGTAAAGGCTGCCGCGGTGGAGTAGCCGAGCGGTCTAAAGCACCTCGCTGCGGAGCGCGCGGCTGCTTGCCGTGGAGGTTCGAGTCCTCCCCGGGGCATGCGTGTGTGTGTTGTCCTTAGGTTAGTTTCCCTAGGTTTAAGTAGTTTGTACGCTACGGACTGATGACCACGCAATTTGGTCCGATAGATTTACAGACATTTGGTTTGTAAAGGCTGTTTGTGTGTGTACTGACCTCCTGGGCCTCGGCTCGGCGGTGGCGCACTCGTAGAGGCCGTCGGAGTCGCCGCGGGTGAGCCTGGCGGCGGCCAGCCCCAGCCCCAGGGCCAGCGAGTGCGCCGCCTTCTCGCTGAGCGGGCTGTCGCTGCGCGAGCTGACGGGCGACGCCGCCTGCTCCTGGCCGTGCACCACGATGCTCGGCAGCTGCAGCGACGAGCGGCTCGCGCTCAGCCCCAGCAGCGTCTTCCCCGACTCCACCAGCTCCTTGCCGATGAAGACCTGCCGCCGCCAAAGAGCTCAGCCGTCATCACTTACAATCTACATCTACATCTACATCTACATAGATACTCTGCAAATCACATTTAAGTGCCTGGCAGAGGGTTCATTAACCACCTCCATAACTTTTCTCTACCGTTCCATTCTCTAATAGCGCGCGAGAAGAAAGAACACCTAAATCTTTCCGTTTTCGATCTGATTTCTCTTATTTTATTGGGATGGTCATGTCTCCCTAAGTAGGTGGGTGCTAGCAAAATATTTTCACATTCAGAACTAAAAGTCGGTGATTGAAACTTCGCAAACAGATCACGCCGCAATGAATAACGTCTTTCGTTTAATGATTTCCACCCCAATTCGTGCAACATTTCCGTGACGCTTTCCCCCCCGTAACGTGATAAAACAAAACGAGCTGCCCTTCTCTGAACCTTCTCAATATCTTCCGTCAGTCCCACCTGGTGAGGGTCCCACAAGGGGAAACAGTACTCCAAGAGAGGACGCACAAGTGTGATGTAGGCAGTCTCTTTGGTGGAGCTGGTGCATCGTCTAAGCGTTCTGCCAATGAAACGTAACCTTTGGTTCGCCTTCCCCACAATATTTTCTATGTGTTCTCTCCAGTCAAAGTTGTTCGTAATTGTAACTCCTAGGTATTTGGTAGAATTTACGACCTTAAGGTTTGACTGATTTATCGCGTAATTGAAGTTCAGCGGATTTCTTTTAGTGGTCATGTGTATTACTTCACACTTTCTTTATTTAGTGTCAATTGCCAATTTTCGCACCAAGTAGAAATTTTGTCTAAATCGCTTTGCAGTTGCTTTTGATCCTCTGTTGACTTCACTCACCGATAAACGACAGCATCATCTGCGAACAGTCTAAGGGAATTATTCAGATTATCTCCTAAATCGTTTATAAACACGAGGAAGAGTAGGGGACCAATAACGCTTCCCTGTGGAACGCCAGATATCACTTCTGTTTTACTCGATGACTTACCGTCAATTACAACGAACTGTGTCCTTTCTGACAGGAAATCGTGAATCCAATCGCACAATTGGGAAGATATTCCATAAGCACGCAATTTCATTAGAAACCGCTTGTGGGGTACAGTATCAAAAGCCTTCCGGAAATCCAGAAATATGGAATCGATTTGAGATTCCTTGTCGATGGCACTTAACACTTCATGTGAATAAAGGGCAAGCTGTGTTTCCCAAGAGCGAACATGATGGAGAAGTTTTGTAAATGCGACATAAAGTCACTGAGGAGGTAGGCGACCATGATGAAATGATTAGGTAGTACTGCTGTGAAGCTGGTTAGGTCGCAAACTATTTATTATTGGTCACACTTGATGTACAGCGTGCCCTCAAAATGACGCGTATTATAAATGTTCAAATGTTTGTTAAGCTTATGGGACTTAACTACGGGGTCATCAGTCCCTAAACTTACAAACTACTTATGAACTACTTACGAACTAGGACGGCACAAAAATCCATGCCCGAGGGGGGATTCGAACCCCCGACCGTAGTGGCCGTGCTGACCGTGACTGGAGCGCCTCAGTCACCTCGGCCACCGCGGCCGGCGACGCGTATTAATTAATACGCATACCTTATGTGATATGGCGCCACTATACACATTGTAATTCCACCTGGTGGCAAAAAATGTCTACCTGGACAGTATCATGTGTGTTAAAACTTGTAGTCTGCGTTTGTATGTATATTGAAGAACATCTTCCATCTGTTCACGTGTGCACATGGCACGGAAGAGGTACAATATGACGTAAATCATAATTTTCAATATGAATTGTAACCTACTACTTTTTCTATCATGTGAGGAATTTTATTAATTTTATTATTTTATATTCTTATGTTTTTAGATTCTAATCTGATGATGGTTATTCCGAAACGCGTCATTTTGAGGGCACGCTGTACATCAAGTGTGACCAATAATAAATAGTTTGCGACCTAACCAGCTTCACAGCAGTACTACCTAATCATGATGGAGAAGGGTTAATGTTAAGGTAAAAAGGTAAAGCAGTCAACAATCCGAAGATTCGTTTGAACACCACAGTGCTTTACTAGGCATGGTCCTGTTTGGAGGTGGTATGCCATTGCCTTCCTCCGACCTTCGAACTGACTTTTCCAGTCAGTTATAGGGGGACCTACAGTTTAACGTGCGTTCCGAACCACGGTGCTACTCGGTATTCTTCACATGAGCAATACTGCCAGAGGTGAAGGAAGTGGAAAGTGACAGATAAAAATACCAGGACCTCGCAGAGATCGAACCCTGGACCTTCGGATTTGTAGTCTGGCACTCTACCACTGCGCAACCGAGGCGCACTGAGTCTTTTACCCATTGTTTTAACCTAGGGTGACCAGATGTCCCTTATTTTACAGGATCGTCCCTTATTTGGCCTAAGTGTCCCGTTGTCCTGACGAAATAAATACGGGACGCATATTGTCCCGTATTTTACTAACCGCCACATATCTATATCTATAAATGTGAATGTCTGTTCGGTGTAAGTTTATCACGTCTGAACCACAAGACATAAAGAGCTAAAATTTTGTACAGTTACTAATGTCTACCGGGGGAAGGCTTAAGGCACGGTTTTATGGCGATCGGAGACCTATTTATCTATATTAATGTAAATGTCTGCTCGGTGTACGCTTATCACGTCCGAACGACAAGAAGCAGAGACTTAAATATTTGTACAGTTACTAATTTATACCTCAGGAAGGTTTTAGACAAGGTTTTAGAGCGATCTGATAGATATTTAGTAATTTGAAGAATATAAAGCGAAATGCGAAACAATAATTACTCTTTGAAAATTATATTTACTCTTTGAAAATGGTTTTATTGGTTGCATTGTTACTTGAGGGTTGATAATGATAAAAGGGTGGAGTATATTGGGATGGAAAGTTATCGGTGTATATAAAATTATACGTGTGTGTGTGTTAATATTTAGCTCTGCAGCGAAAACTACAGAATGCAAACGTATGGTCTGTGTGTAATTGTTGTCAGAAGTCTCCCGTTGTACAACATCTACATCTACATCTACATACATACTCCGCAATTCACCGTAAGGTGCGTGGCGGAGGGTACACTGTACCACTACTAGGCATTTCCTTTCCTATTCCACTCCCAAATTGAACGAGGAAAAAAAGAATGCCTATATGCCTCCGTACGAGCCCTAATTTCTCTTATCTTGTCTTTGTGATCTTTACGCGAAATGTAAGTAGGCGGCAGCAAGATCGTACTACACTCAGCTTCAAATTCCGGCCCTCTAAATTTACTTAACAGAAATTCACGAAAAGAACGTCGTCTTTCTTCCAGCGATCCCCAATTGAGTTGCCGGAGCATTTCCGTGACACTCGCGCATTGGTCGAACCTACCGGTAACAAATCTAGCTGCACGCCTCTGAACCGCCTCTATGTCTTCCTTCAAACCGATCTGCTGTGGGTCCCAAATACTTGAGCAATACTCAAGACGTGATCGTACAAGCGTTTTATACGCGGTCTCCTTTACAGGTGAAGTACATCTTCCCAAAATTCTCCCAATAAACCGAAGTCTGCTGTCCGCCTTACTCACAACTCTCCTTACATGCTCGTTCCATTTCATATCGCTCTGCAATGTTACGCCTAGATATTTGAACGACGCGACCGCAACAAGAAGCTCACTACTGATGCTGTATTCTAACATTATAGGATTGTTTTTTCTACTCATGCGCATCACCTTACATTTTTCTACATTGAGAGCTAGCTGCCATTCTTCGCACCAACTACAAATTTTGTCTAAGTCAACCTGTATGCTATTACAGTCAGTTACAGACGACACCCTCCCATACACCACAGCATCATCAGCAAACAGCCGCAAATTACAACTTACTCTGTCCATCAGATCATTTATATAGATAGAAAATAATAGCGGTCCTATCACACTCCCCTGGGGCACGCCTGACGATACACTCGTCTCTGATGAACACTCGCCGTCGAGAACAACGTACTGCGTTCTATTACTTAGGAAGTCTTCCAGCCAGTCACAAATCTGTGAACCTATTCCATAAGCTCGTATCTTCGTTAGCAGTCTGCAGTGTGGCACCGTGTCGAACGCCTTTTTGAAGTCGAGAAAAACACAAGAGCAAGCTGAGTTTCACATGAACGATGTTTCCTAAACCCGTGCTGATTCATGGAAAGAAGCTTTTCCGTTTCAAGGAAATTTACTATGTTCGAACTGAGAATATGCTCCAAAATTCTACATGAAACCGATGTCAACGATATTGGCCTGTAATTGTATGGGTCAGTTCTCTTTCCTTTCTTATACACGGGAGTCACCTGCGCTTTTTTCCAATCACTAGGAACTTTGCGCTGAATTAAAGACTCGCTATAAATGCAAGCTAAGTAGGGGGCCAATGCCGCAGAATAGTCTTTGTAAAACCGAACTGGTATTCCATCCGGACCAGCAGACTTTTTCGTATTTAGCTCTCTCAGCTGCTTCTCTACACCGGAAATACCTATTGCTATGTCCCCCATTTCGGAATTAGTACGTTGATCAAATGATGGTATATTTGCGCGGTCCTCCTGCGTGAAAGATTTCTTAAAGGTTGAATTTAGAACTTCAGCTTTCCGTTTGCTTTCTTCTATTACTGCCCCGGAATGATCAACTAGTGACTGGACAGTGGGCTTTGACCCGCTTATCGATTTTACATAGGACCAGAATTTTTTCGGGTTCTCGGAAAGATCTTTTGCTAAGGTATGGCTGTGATAATTATTGTATGCTTCACGCATCGATGTTTTTATAGACGCACGAATCTCTACTAACTTTTGCCTGTCATCATTTGCGTGTTCTTTTTTGAATCGAGAGTGCAACAGCCTTTGCTTTCTCAGCAGCTTTCTAACATTATTATTATACCACGGTGGATCTTTTCCATCCTTAATCGTCTTTACTGGCACATATTTCTCTAACCCTTCATTAACAATGCATTTAAATTTAGTCCACAATTCCTCTACATCCATAGTCCCAGAATTAAACGATGCCCATTCATTTTCTAAGTGCGATCGTAACATTTGCTTGTCGGCTTATCCCAACAAAAACACGCTCCTAGCCTTCTTGACTGGTTTATGAACTTTGGTCACCATCGACGCTATGATGATATCATGATCACTAATTCCTGTCTCTACACAGACATCGTTAATAAGGTCAGGCCTGTTTGTGGTTATAAGGTCTAGAATATTTCCATTGCGCGTGGGTTGCCGGTTTAACTGCTCAAGACAGTTTTCGGAGAATGTGTCCAAAAGTAGCTCGCAAGACTGCTTGTCTGTGCCGCCTGAAATGTAACTAGCGAGGTCCCAATCTATACTCTTAAGGTTGAAGTCACCTCCGACTAATATTGCATGGCCCGGATACCTATGCACTACCTGGTGTAGACTTTCCTTGAATGATTCTAAAACTGCTACAGCAGCACTGGGGGGCCGGTAAAAACAACCAACTATTAACTTTACTTCTTTTAGACCTGTTATGCGTGCCCAGATAACTTCACAATTACTTTCAACCTCGATCTCAGTAGAAACAATATCTTTGTCCACAGCGATGAACACTCCTCCTCCGGTTGTATCAGATCTATCTTTCCGATATACATTCCACGCTTCGCTAAATATTTCTGAACTTTCCACATCATCATTTAGCCAGCTTTCGGTGCCTAAAACTATCTGAGCGCAATAACTTCCATGCAGCGCTGCAAATTCGGGAACTTTGTTTCTAATACTCTGTAAGTTCGCGGCTAATATTTTTATGTTCGAATTTTTGTTCCGAACGTGGCCTGAATTCGCTGTTTGAATGCTGACAGGCGAGTGCTCATCAGAGTTAGCGCCTAGCCTAAAAAACCCCCATGTGCACTCCACAAGTACTCTGCTACCCGAGTAGCCGCTTCCTTAGTGTAGTGCACCCCTGATCTATCTAGGGGCACCCTACAATTCCCCACCCGATAACGCAGATCCAGAAATCTGCAGCCATGACTGTCACAGAGTCGGCGAAGCCTCTGGTTCAGACCCTCCACTCGGCTCCAAACCAAAGGACCCCGATCAACCCTGGGAACAATGCTGCAAATCGACAGCTCTGCTTGCACCCCGCGTGCGAAGGCAGCAGCCTTCACCAATTCCGCCAGCCGCTCGTAGGACCTGAGGATGTCCTCAGAACCCAAGCGACAAGCGTCATTGGTGCCGACGTGAGCCACGGCTTGCAGTCGACTGCACCCCGCACCCTCGATAGCCGCCGGCAAGGCCGCCTCCACATCTCGGATGAGGCCCCCCGGCAAACACACCGAGTGCACGCTGGAATTCCTTCCAGATCTGGACGCTATCTGCCTAAGGGGCTCCATCACGCGCCTGACATTGGAGCTCCCAATAACTAATAATCCCCTCCCCCCGTGCACCTGCTCGGACCCTGCTGAAGGAGTGGCCACACCTCCACTCACAGGACGAACGGGCGCGGACGGACGTCCAGCCTCCACATTGGCCTTCCGCCTCGAGCGACGCGAACGCCGTACAACCCGCCACTCCCCTTGCGGAGAAGGCGGCTCGACGACGTCCGGTACACCTGAAGGTGCCTCGGTAGCAGGGACAGAGAGCGAAGAGTGAGACACCTGAGGTGTCCCACTCGACGCACCAGACTCCCCACCATCGCTGCACCCCGAGACAGCAGCCTGAAGACGGCTGACCGTAGCCAACAGCACGCTCAGCTGTTCGCGAACCGCGGCCAACTCCTCCTGCGTCCGCATAGCAGTTCCATGGAGATAGCTATAAGGGCGTGGAAGATATGGTGGTTGAAAGTCGTCAAGTTATAAAAGATTTCGGACTGAAGGCCAGCGATCACGTTTGCGATTCAATAGCAAGGAGGTTACGTACAGCGAAACGTGATGCCACAGACCATTATCTTTGGTCTGTGTGTGCTACAATGTCTTCAGCTCTTTCTCTGTAAGGATAAGCATGCGAATAAGGAAATATAAGAATAAATAAATAAAGCAGTAAAAAAGAAATTTCTTTTAATACATCTCTTTAAAAATCGATTTGACGTTACGCGCATTACGTCAAGTGATCGATCTGTGATATTATTACAATCATTATTGTTCAATTTCGTGATTGGATTATTCGAAACGAATGCATTTTATGTGTGATTTTATCTACACTACTTACTTTCATGATAAACGGTAAGTGCATAGACTACTGCAATCTGATAGGAATATTTTTCATTTCCGCTTTATCAGCGACATTTCCTCAAAAATTTACATCGAAACCTCATTGAAGTAACGGTTTTGTCTGGAACATCAGCCGGAAAAGATGTTTTTATACCTCGCATTCCTTTAATCCCTTCAGATATGCCGTTTCAGTTCAAAAGACTTCAGTTTGCAGTTCGTCTTGCTTTTGCCATGACAATTAACAAAGCTCAAGGACCATCATAAACGTCGCAGGAATCAATTTACAGCCTAATGTTTTTCACATGGTCAATTATACGTCGCTTGCTCAAGGGTGGGCAATCCCAAAAATATCTACATTTACGTTCCAAACAATACTACAAATACCGTAGTTTACCAGAATGCCCTAAAATGAAATTAAAATGAATTTGGACATTAGTCTCACCATACATATTGAGATATTGCACCAGGGGCTATAAGAAATAATGTATGTTTTATTTATTGTAAAGCATTAAGCACTTCATATAATTGTATTTTTTATTTGAATGTTGATTAAAAATGTTTGTTTCTAAAGAAGGTATTGTATTTCATTTCATCCTTCAAAATCAGTCTCATAGCACACTACTGAAAGATAGATCATCTACCATAATCAACCAACACGCGAGCGGAGCCGCGGGTTTAAGCTAGTCATTATATAAATACGCTAATATGAAAATAGTGGTACAGATTACTAATTTAATCGTACAAGAAGGCCAATGAAAGTTACATAATTCGAAAGACTGTTTGTCGTAGATTTCACGAATATAAATATTATGTGTGCATTTAGCCATTAAAAGTGGTAAAAGGAAGTAGAAATTTTCCTATCTACAGCTTGGATCAAGTTCTACATTCTCCAACAATCAGCTCACTGGCTATTCGCCTCGACCAAAGACCCTGTAATGCGGCGCATCTGCAGTATTAAAATAAGTGAATATCGAAACATGGAGTGCTCCCAACTTACTTTCTTGTGCCGTTCAAATGCTTCATTTTCGCAGTGATGAAGAGTGGTTAAAGGAAATGGATGTTTTCATATGAATGCCGATATAAAGGATGATGCATCGGGAGAGGCATCTAGTGGTGCACGGGTGGAACTACGAAGTCGACATGTTGTCAGCTCTGGAATTCTGAATATCGCAGTATAGAAATAACATTATTTCAGGGCGTTGTATAAATATACGAACACCGAAACTGTAGTTACATTTCAAATATTAGGCTAATGAAAGTTATATAATTCGAAAATGGCATGAGAAGTATATACTTCCGTTTTTATTTGTTGTTATTGCGTCAGGCATTTTCCTTAACACGTAAAAGATACCATTTCATACCTCTCAGTGCCGGTTAAATTTTACCAAATATCCCAGCGGCCTCCTATGATAATGTTGGCAACAGATGCTGAATAGTGAGAATCCTGTGAGTCTTCATTTTAGCCAATCGCTTGACAACGCTGATGTTTTCTCATGGAATCTTCGCTTTACGAGGGCAATTATTTTTACTGAGCGGACGACGGTACATACAAGAACCTGTCAACCATAAAGCTGGAACAGCATTATGTTTACTTTATGGTCTGTACTAATCGAGTCATTCTATGTGGTTCGAACAAATGGGCAAAGATTTTCTATCGTTTTGTTGATGTTGCCAACATAATCACGCGAGGCCGCCGACATGATATGTAAAATTTTACCCCCAGTGACCATTGTAAATACAATTGGTCGATTTTAGACCACAGGCAATACTAGTATTTTCAATTTGGTCAGACCAACATACCTGGGTGTCGTGCTGGATAGATCACTGACGTACAAATATCACTGCGAAAAGACCTGCCAAAAGGTTTCTGCCAGGAACAATACGTTAAGGAAATTGACGAACAGTAAATGGGGAGCTAGCCCGACTGTGTTACGAACAACTGCTCAAGCACTCTGCTTTTCCACGGCAGAATATGCATGCCCTGTATGGTCCCGATCCACATATGCCCAAAAAAGTCACCACAGCCCTAAATGAAACATTCAAGCTAACAACAGGATGCATGAAATCCGCACCACTTGTGAAAATATATAAAGCAGCTGGATTCTCATCTCGTGAATGTCGAAGAACTGCTCATGAATACACAGAAAAATTCAATCAGATCCTCGAAGAACGCCACCCGCTGCGCGGTTCCTCATGCGGACGTGGCAGACTTAAATCCCGCAAGAGATTCCTCGCCAGTGAGCTGTATGAACCCCGGAAGGACTAGCCTGCTTCACGAGAAATGCCCAGCGGCAGCACAACAAGCTGGATGATCTGGAGAACACTGAACCGTATCAGAACACGTGTAGCACCACTCAAAGCAAATCTAGTCAAATGGGATTTCAAAGAAGGAGACAACAAATGCGACTGCGATGAACTTCAAAATATGGAACATCTTCTACAGTGTTCGATCTGCCAGACGAGGTGTACCCTTAATTAACGATGGCTTGAGAAGAGAGAAGCACTGGACTTGGCCCGACACTGGGCTGAAAGACTTTGAAACAAATTTCCGGCCACGAAAGAGTAAAGTAAGTTTCAATTAAATTTTTTAAAAGTAATGTTGGCGTAACCGAATGGAGGGTAAATGTAGTCATAATCAAGCAATGCAATAAATGCGCTTGAACTCAAAGGCAATGAGCACCATTTGTGACGTCATTCTTTAACACGAGGCCACAGCAGGCAGCTCTGGCACGCCTCTGACGTCATCGCGGTAGTCAACGTGATAATATAATTCAAATATTTCAATCTTTGAGGGCGATATATTTTTTATTTTAAATGCAAAAAAGCATAGCTTGCCCAAAATCGATATGAAAATTTTGATGCATTCTTGATCAATATATAATTTTTTTTTATTTTTATTTTTTATATATATATTTTTTTAAAGTAATGCTTCTTCACGGCATGTGCAAGTCTTCTAACAATACAAATTCAGCGATTAATGAATTCATTGAAAGAAGACAGCGTGCTGAGACAGTTTGATTTCTTGGACATTTTAAGTTCATTTCACGAGACGTTAATTGATCATATCACGAAATGGGCTTACCCATTTCAAGTGCTAAACGCATTTAACTGGTCTCAGCCTAAATATCCTCTCCTATGGAAGTGTGTTCAGAATTAGTGAGTTTGATGAAAATATTTTCCAAGAAAGATGTGAAGATCAACTTATTGCGAAAGTAAACCATCTTCAAAATACATGCGAAGAGAAAATTCATTAATTGAGAACTGTGTAGCGAGTTGGTAAAAACTGGTCTCTCATTTTCAACTTAATTTCATCTGAAGATATCTGGAGCAAATCCTGAGGTGGACACAGTGTTCTCTGTCACAAATATTTTATGGGCTTTGAGAACAACATGTTTAGTGTGCAATCATTCCCAGCATTGGAGAGAAATCCACATAAGAATGTCTGGTAATATACTCTTGATGAAAACACAGGGTATTTCAGTTGCCAGTCACTTTGTTTATTGTACCCCCAACACGTTTCGAGGGTTTAAACCAACATCATCAGGTGGAATAATATTGTACTGTGTACATGTAGGTTTTATGATAGGGCCGGCCGCGGTGGCTGAGGAGACTAAGGCGCTCCAGTCACGGTCTGCACGGCCACTACGGTCGGGGGTTCGAATCCCCCCTCGAGCATGGATATTTGTGCCGTCCTAGTTCGTAAGTAGTTAATAAGTAATTTGTAAGTTTAGGGACTGATGACCCCGTAGTTAAGTCCCATAGACTATACAAACATTTGAACATTTTTTATGATAGGTTGACCTATTGCACTATCTTCAAGAGAAAATACAAAACACTACATCAGATTGTAACTTTGTACAATTCTTCACTGAAGTTAAATGTAAACAATTAAAATATCATACCTCCAGTGGCCACAGGTTCCTTGCATTGTCATAACCTGACTTATGTGTAATAAATCACAGCCACCACTTTTGTTTACTTTTAACAGATGCAAAGAACTTACACTAAAGACATAATATGACTAAGATGGACTCTAATATTTTATGGTTCTTACCGAGTGAAGGACAAATCTCCAGATAAAATTCTATATTGGCAAAAAATTGTGTATATATAATATTAATTTATGTGTGCATTGTATACTCGTATTTAGTTTATCACCATTTAAAAATTATGAAAATGCAAGGGATCTGTGACTACTGGAGGTGTGATATTTTAATTGTTTTCATTTAACTTCAGTGAACGATTGTTCAAAGTTACGTTCTGATGTAGTGTTTTGTATTTTCTCTTGTAGACAGTGCAGCAGGTCAACTTATTATATAATACCTACATGTAAAATGCCGTGCGCGGTATTAATATGTTCATAGCGATGGTCGCAGTACAGAGGATATAAAATGCCGAATGGCAATGGGAAGAAAAGCATTTTTGAAAAAGAGAAATTTGCTAACATCGAATATTAATGTAAGGGTAAGGAAGTCTTTTCTGAAGGCATTTGTGTGGAGTGTTGCCTTGTACGGGAGTGAAACATGGACGATAAGCAGTGCGGACAGGAAGAGAATGGAGGCTTTTGAAATGTGGTGCTACAGAAGAATGCTGAAGATTAGGTGGGTAGATCGCATAACTAATGAAGAGGTACTGAACAGAATTGGTGAGAAAAGGAATTTTTGGCATACCCTGACTAAAAGAAGGGATCGCTTGGTAGGGCACATTCTTAGACATTGGGGAATCGTAAATTTAGCATTTGAGGGAAGTGTGTGGGGTAAAAACCGCAGAGGGAGACCAAGAGACGCGTATAGTAAGCAGATTCAAGTGGATGTGGGTTGCCGTTCTTATGAGGAGATGAAAAGGCTTGCTCAGGATAGAGTAGGGTGGAGAGCTGCATCAAACCAGTCTCCGGACTGAAGACCATAACAACAACAAACGGCGCGTGCGAATTTGCGATTCTTCAGGGGCCTATCCGGTTCTATTCATCTCAGAGTGAAGGGGTAAAGTGTTCTGGATATATATTGGCCTAGTGATCATTTCTATACATATTAGAATAATGGGTATACTATAGCTACCACACAGTACATCGTCAAAATTTTCAAAGTTACGAACTTCCTGGAGCCCACCCAAATTGAGCAAACCAGTTGGATTTTGTACATGACGTGTAGTCTATGGTGGGCTTTATACGGCTTACAAAAGCACCATTCATTCATGGGCGGTTCCTGAGAAAATTTAAAATCCACGATTTTTGAGTACCAAAAAAAAAAAAAAAAAAAAAAAACCAATTGTCGGGATGGTCACTTCGATACTTAATATTCATTGCAAATCTTCGAAATTTTTACCGTATGTTCTTATGATGATATTCTCGAGGCCGTTTGCAAATTTTTTCGATATCGTTATCCGTTACCGAGATCCAGAGGTTGAAACTCATCACAGTTTTGCACAAAATCACAAAACCCGATTTTTAGCCATGTTAGCACCGTGAATCGCAAATATCTAAATAACTAACAAAAAAAATTGTTCAAATATTTACAATACATCCTGTAGACATTTATCAATAAACGGCATTTTTCAGTTTTCGTAGATCTTATTCCGATGGCAAGATACGGCCGAAAAATCGCGATATTCTGCTAGAAAAAGTGCGTATTGTGCTGAAAGACGGCGTTAGGACAGCTCTGGAACTTACCATGCGATTTGAAAAAAGGTATAAGGCGAAAAAATCTGATTTTTGTACATCTTAAAGATTGAAATCTTCCGTCGATGAAGGGGTGATTTTTGTTTTCGTTTACTTTACAGTTAATATGCGGCATCCGGTTTAAAAGAGTTTGCAGAGGTAAAAACACATTGCGTAGACTTCTCGCTTGGTTGATTTCAGGTTACACATAGCTGCGGATGAAATGCAGATAACGTATCGAAGTTTTATTGATAGTTTAGAGCAGAATGAGATATCGGTCCGCGAATGATAGTACGCGGCAGTAATAGGTTCGAAAACGCTATTTATGATTGTGAGGTAATGTATCTTGAGGAACAGGAAATGACTAAAATGTTATGTGTATGTTGTTTAGGTGTTTATATGGAAAATCCGTTTCCCGTTTTTGGAAATGCGTATTCTTTATCCCGATACGCTTCAAAAATCATAATTTTTGGTATCAAAAGATCCAACTGCGTGCATTGGCAAATCTACACTTCTATTCATCGCAAATCATCGAAATTTTTACGATGCTTTCTAATATTATGATTCCGGAAAGCTTTGAAATATAAAATACTATCCAAATTTTACTCACCATTGATTTCATGTTATATAATTAATACACTCTGATGTAACAGAAAAAAGACGAGAACCAGCTCAAAAATGCTCCTGCCATAGCACAGAAAAGGCGAATGTTCTTTGACACAAGTGTGAAACCAACTGCCTAATCCTCATTCCGAGTTCTTCACCAAAAATTTTGACATGCAAACATATTAGTGCTTTTTTCGGCTGAATGTGAGTAAGACAGAGACAGTGCAACAGGCAGAGAGAGACATATATGATGGAACAGAGAAAGTGTCAGTTCAGGAGAAAGGCATATGCATGAAAACAGCAGTGGGAAGCGAAACGAGACGTCGGAAGTCAGGAATAGTAGCAACAACAAACTAAGACAGATGCAGATAGTAGAAATTGGAACTAAAGGAAAAAAAGTGAGAAACTGAGACAAATGGAGATCATACATAAAGCATGAGCGTGCGGCTCTCCAATACTATAGCACGAAACAATTTGTCCAATTTTTCCCATCCCCAGTGCTCGCGTGCTTAAGTTTTCGGTCTACAGGTCAAACCCCAAGCAAACCATTCCCATGTGTAAAGGAGACAATCGTGATTGAAGACAATGAAAGCCGACTCTAAGTGAGAAAGAAAGGATACTGGCAACAGGACATGAAGTGAATGGGAGAACGTCAGTGGGGCAGAGAGACGATAAAAGTGGCAGAAACAGACAGCGGTGAGGAATCGCGAGGGAAAGGGATGAAGACAGAAAGCGGCAGTGGGAGAGACAGCAAACAAACGGACAGAGGCATATATAGATACTGACAGTGAGAGGACAGTGCTGACTATGACGGTTTAACTGGGCAAAAGTATTTACAAAGTTATGCCCTAAAAGTGCCCGAATATGTTCGCATGCCAAAATTTTTGGTGAGGAAGTCAGAATGAGGACTGAGGCAGCTGGTTCCAAACTTTTGTGGCAGAGAACATATTCGCCTTTTCTGTACTCCGGCAGGAGCCTTTTTCAGCTGGTATTATTCCACTTGATGATGGGGGTTTAAGCCCTCAAATGCGTTGTGGATACAATAAACAAAGTAACTGGTAACATAAATACCCTGAGTTTTAATTAATTTCAAAAAACAGGCGCAGTAAAGCCTAAATCAAAATGTTTTCATTTAAAGTAAACACACTCTTGTCTTGCTTCCACTGATTTTGAGCGTAGCAGGGATCTCTCAACTCGGTTTCTTGGATAGATGGGTTGTTGGGGACATGGAAACCAATCTGCCAGTGGTGAGTGGAATGAGTGAAGATAGCAAAGGAGGGAAAGGCAAAGGAAATGCAATCCAGGGCGAAAAGAAGGGAGAAAGACTGCATTAGCTCGGGGTATCCTGCTGGCCACACATGTACTGTAAGACCCCTGTAGGACTCGTTTTCTTAGTGGGTGATTTGTACTCTTCCATATCTGTTTTAGTTCCGTTCGAAACAGAAAATGGGTTCATAACACCGTTCTTCTGATTACGATTTTCTTTGTGTATGGAAGTCTGAACGCACTGTAATGTGTTACTCCTACTCTGCCTGATTCTCCATCGCAATAGTAATATTGTGTGGACTCTTACGATAGCTCCAGATGGGTGCAATTCATCTTCGTGATTTATTGATTACAGGCCACAGTATGCCATCATACTGTGTTATAGACTTATAATTACTAGAGCTGTATCTTAAAATATCACGAAGTAACACGAAGTAATTGACGGTGCATTCAAAATCGTCTTTTAATCAATGTAAGACGTCACCTAAAATATATTTCATGCCAAGCATTAAAGCATTCCTGCATTTAAGTTGAACTGACTGATGAAAAAAATTAGTCTGAAAATATAAATCTTGTATTTTGCAACAAGTGGGGGTCATTCGGATTTCTTCATGTACCTTTTCTTCAGTGCTTGGTCAAATGTGATCTTTGAATATAGAGTGTGTGTTTTTTTATTGCACAGAAATCTACAGTTTTGTTCCATTCTTGATGACATTTTGCACACATTACCTTCAAACCAAGAGGAAGTCGCCGAGGGTGTAAGAATCACGTACAACGCATAAACAATGAGATGCGCGAAAAATTGCTGCATCACGCGACAGTGTTATACCTCTCTTCCTAAACCAATGGATCGATTTCAACCAAATTTGGTGATCTTATTCCTTACAAAGAAGAAACAGTTGCTACAGTCGTAAGAACCAGCTGCGTCACATAGTTCAGGAGCTTTGAGGCGCAAGATGCGTGGGGAAGGATAATTTATACAGACCACGATGAAATCTACTGTTTTATTTCGATCTTGATGAAATTTTGCACAGTTAATCTTCAAAGCAAGACAAAGGTCACTGTCTATCTAAAATTTCAATTGGTGCATGGCGGGGGTTGTTTTACATATGCACTTCTGCAAAAACCACAGTTTTGCTCAGATTTTGATGAAATTTTGCACATTTGATATTTAAAGCAAGAGGACGGACACTTAAGGTGTAAGCATAATATATAACACATAGTGTAGGAAATGTGACGTCATAAACAATGGAATGCGTGCAGGTCTGCTCCATCGTGCGACAATGTTGCGCATCTCCTAAACCACCGGAATGACTTCAACCAAATGTGGTGTACATATTTCTCACTGTGACGTAATAATTGTTGCAGGGATAAGAACCACATAAGTCATATTGGTCAGGAGATATGATGTGCTACATAACCATAGGAATGATAAACCGCCCACTCACTCAAAAAGGTTTAATTTGCAACGTCTTCATTATCAATACTTTTCGCAAAAAGTTTCACTTGCATTCCTAATATTACACTCTACGCTGGCGAAAAATTGCATCATTGTGTGTCATATTGTTCAGGAGAAATGACAAGCATTGAGCTACGTGAAAACAAAACTACTGGCTGAAATCCACTATAGATACAAGTGAAATGGACAGGAGGAGATGGACAAAGGGATAAAAAGGAGATGAACTATAGTCGTATTACATAGGAAGGCGGCCCAATTTTCAGCCGTTCTGCTCATGCCCCTCCGTTAGCGCAGTGTCAGCCAATAATATTGAGTCTCTAGGCGCATTGTTACTCAATGTTTCTCCCACGCTCGGCCATAGCTCCTCCCCTTCATTCTTTCTCACTTCCTTTATCGCTCCACCTCTATGCGTGGGAGCGCCATACTACATGACACCAACTTTAATATAAGAAGGGAATAAATACAAACGCGGACAAGTCGGGTTTAAAGCTATTCATAATATATCTGGATTATTTTTAGCCAGTATGTATACAATATTTCATTCATACCGAAGAAAATGACGATGTATTGAGTCGAAACTTGTCCTACTGACAATTCGGTCAATTTATACTGGGTAAAATTATTCAATATTTATTTCTATTCCATATAAAAGAAAAGCTGCTTCCGAGGCAAAGTGGTTCTGTGGTCATTTGTGTGTGAACAGATCAATGTAAATCCATTGTAAATATGTCGTTCTTATTTTGCTTGATTTAAATTCGCGTCCGTTTTTTGTAATTTCTGTCATATTATGGAGGACTCCATATTAGCAGCTGTTCACAGAATTGTTATTGCATTTTATTACAATTTGTGACGGAATGACTGTTTTCCCGACGCCTTACTGATCAGCTTTTCTGCATATATATATATTTAAAAGTGTTGGTGACATACAACAAACCTGGTTCACACCTTTCGCAGGAGCCGCATATTCCCATGTTGTTGTTGTATTCAGTTCAAAGATGGGTTTGGTGCAGCTCTCCACGCTACACTTTGCAAGCGTACTCATCTCTGAATATCTACTTACTGTATTTGTCTCTCGGTCGAAGTCTGCGTTTTGTACTGTAAACACTTCCTTCCAAAGCTAAACAGACAATTCCTTGATGTCTCAGAAGGTATCTCACCAATCAACGACTTTCTTTTAGTTAATATAAGCCAGATATTTGTTTCTACCCTATTTTGTTCAGCACCCCGTCATTAGTTAAGTAAAAAACCCATATAATCTTCAACATGCGTCTGTAGCAGTACATTTCAAAGACTTGTATCATGTTTTTGTCTGAAGTCCTTATCATCCACGTTCCAGTCCCCCTACATATTAGCAATTGGAAACCATTGCCGCGATCGCTAGTATGTTACTGAAGTGGGGGGCTCTTTTAGTTAACTCTTTCAACCCCAGAATTTATTAATTTACGAGCACAATAATTCCTTTGAAAACTTCTATACACAATGATTGGATTTAAGTACATTTGTTAGAATTTTTTAATTTTTTTGGAAGGGCATTAGGATGACTCCATATGTCATAATTGGGCAGCATATGTTTATCACAACTAACATAATTTTGAAACTGTTTGCTACTATTTTAGACATCTGACATTAATATATAACTGAAATTGTCAATTTTTTTCTTTCCTTTAGCTTGATATTGAAATGGAAATGATCATATGGCATTTTTGGCTGGGAGATCCCATATGGGATTGTAAACAGAAATTAACAAACCCTGAGACTGTTTTTCGTCTCAAATATTTACAACGATATATGTATCACCTTAGCCTAAGGTTAAAGGCAGGACTGTTCCAATATGTCCATTGCCGAGGTCCTATTCCGCTGCATGAAGAGGCTTGGCAGTAGTGGCAATAAATAATTCATGGTAACATAGAAGTTGAATTAAAGTTTGTGAGGCGGAGGGAAATCGCTCCGAGGTGCCTTAATCACTAGTGATGCGGTGGTGTAGCGGTAAGACGTCTGCCTAGTAAACATGGAGGTCCAGGTTCGATTCTCGGCTGCATCATAAAATTTAATTCAATGTCAATTTAATACAAATAAACAATCCCTGAGACGGATTTTCGTTTCAATTATGTCAAAGAAATTATTGATAAATATGAAGCAATGAATTAAAATTTGGGGTGAGGCCGAGAATCGAACCCGGACCCAGCAGACGTCTTAGTGGTGTGATAGTCTAACGGTTAAGACGTCTGCCTAGTAAGCATGGAGGTCCGGGTTCGTTCCCGGCCGCATCACAAATTTTAATTCATTGCTTCATATTTATCAATAATGTCTTTAATTCAGTGCTTCGCCTTTATCTTTAATTTGTTTCCAAATGAGATTGTTTAGCCACCGTCATTTTATTTGAGGCCCCTTGGGCGACTTGCGTGCCGATGATGATGAGGACAACACACAATACCCGGGTCACTTGCGTGGTAGGCAGCGACGTTATTTTTTAATATAATAATATGAAAGTTTTGCTGCATGTACTCCAACGTAGACATTAAGAAACAGTACATATTTTGTCATACATTTAGCCTAATGCCCTGTGTTTCGTCGAAGTAATGGCAGACACCGTAGTCACGATAAATTTCGTAAAGGCCTGCAGGGTTGTTTACAGTCTTAGGACAAATGGTTATGCCTAGAGGAACAGATGAAGCTGACGTTGCCATATGGAAATACTGGGAGGGAAAGGGATACATTGTACCTAAGCACGTCACACAACTAACAGCTCCACAGCAGCAGGAGCCAGCAGCAAAGCACGCATACCTCGAGCTCTTTGGCGCTCTTGAGCTCGCCCTCCTCGATCTTCTCGTCGATGTGGTCGGTGCCGATGCCCTCGTCGTTGGACTCGAGGAAGATGTCGTCCGACAGCGTCTCCGAGTCGGAGCGCGCGCGCGGGCAGCACGCGTCGGCGGGCGAGGCGCCGCCCCCGTTGCCCGCGGCCGCGCCGCCGCCGCCCCCGGCGGCAGAGCAGGTGGGCGGCGCCGCCCCCGACGTGGGAGCGGAGGAGGCACCGCCGGGGCTGGCGGGGGGCGCGCCCTCACCGCCGGCGTCCGCGTCGGGCGACATGGCGAGGGCGGCGGCGTCGTGCTGCGTGTGCAGGTGGCGCAGCTGCGTCGTGGGCGGCGCCTGGGCGGCGGGCGGCAGCAGCAGCAGCGGCGAGGACCGCCGCCCACTCGGACCCGACGAGGGCGGCGCGGGGCCCCCGGCGCCGGGGGGCGGCGGCTCGTCCGTCTGCGCCAACACGGGGATGCCAAGTGTTATAGAGTCAACAACTTAACCGAAACTTACAAATATTACCCTCATTAAAATTTTGTCACTAGATATGCCAGTTTTAATACACTAATGGCCATTAAAATTGCTACACCAAGAAGAAATTGAGATGATAAACGGGTATTCATTGGACAAATATATTATACTAGAGCTGTATGTGATTACATTTTCATGCAATTTGGGTGCGAAGATCCTTAGAAATCAGTACCCAGAACAACCACCTCTGGCCGTAATAACGGCCTTGATACTCCTGGCCATTGAGTCAAACAGAGCTTAAATGGTGTGTACAGGTACAGATGCCCATGCAGCTTCAACACGATACTGCAGTTCATCAAGAGTAGTGACTGGTGTATTGTGACGAGCCAGTTGCTCGGCCACCATTGACCAGACGTTTTCCATTGGTGAGAGATCTGGAGAATGTGCCGACCAGGGCAGCAGTCGAAAATTTTCCGTATCCAGAAAGGCCCGTACAGGACCTGTAACATACTGTCGTGCATTATCCCGCTGAAAGGTAGTGTTTCGCAGGAATCCAATGAAGGGTAGAGCCACTGGTCGTAACACATCTGAAATTGGGGTTCTCCCCAAACATATCGGTAAAACTTGGTGTTGCTCAAAGTAGTTTTATAACTACACTACTGGCCATTAAAATTGCTACACCGAGAAGATATGCAGATGATAAACGGGTATTCATTGGGCAAGTATATTATACTGGAACTGACATGTGATTACATTTTCACGCAATTTCGTGCATAAATCCTGAGTAATCAGTACCCAGAATAACCACCTCTGGCCGTAATAACGGCCTTGATACGCCTGGGCATTGAGTCAAACAGAGCTTGGATGGCGTGTACAGATGCCCATGCAGCTTCAACACAATACCACAGTTCATCAAGAGTAGTGACAGACATATTGTGACAAGCTAGTTGCTCGGCCACCATTGACCAGGCGTTTTCAGTTGATGAAAGATCTTGAGAATCTGCTGGCCAGTGCAGCAGTCGAACATTATCCGTATCCAGAAAGGCCCGTACAGGACCTGCATCGTGCGGTCGTGCATTATCCTGCTGAAATATACGGTTTCGCAGGGATCGAACGAAGATTAGAACCACGGGTCATACCACATCTGAAATGTAACGGCCACTGTTCAAAGTGCCATCGATGCGAACAAGAAGTGACCAAGACGTGTAACCAGTGGCACCCCATAACACCACGCCGGGCGATACGCCAGTATGGCGATGACGAATACACGCTTCCAATGTGTGTTCACTGCGATGTCGCCAAACACGGATGCGACCATCATGATGCTGTAAACAGAACCTGGATTCATCGAAAAAATGACGTCTTGCCATTCGTGCACCCAGGTTCGTCGTTGCATACACCATCTCAGGCGCTCCTGTCTGTGATACAGCGTCAGGGGTAACCGCAGCCACGGTCTCCGAGCTGATTGTCCATCCTGCTGCAAACATCGTCGAACTGCAAACGTCCCCATCTGTTGACTCGGGGATCGAGACGTGGCTGCACGATCCGTTTCAGCCATGCGGATAAGATGCCCGTCACCTCGACTGCTAGTGATACGAGGCCGTTGGGATCCAGCGCGGCGTTTCGTATTGCCCTCCTGAACCCACCGATTCCATATTTTGCCAACAGTCATTGGTTTGCGACCAACGCGAGCACCAATGTCGCGATACGATAAACCGCAATCGCGATAGGCTACAATCCGACCTTTATCAAAGTCGGAAACGTGATGGTACGCATTTCTGCTCCTTACACGAGACATCACAACAACGTTTCACCAGGCAACTCCGGTCAACTGCTGTTTGTGTATGAGAAATCGGTTGGAAACTTTCCTCATGTCAGCACGTTGTAGGTGTCGCCACCGGAGCCAACCTTGCGTGAATGCTCTGAAAAGCTAATCATTTGCATATCGCAGCATTTTCTTCCTGTTGGTTAAATATCGCGTCTGTAGCACTTATCTTCGTCGTATGGCAATTTTAAGGCCAGAAGTGTAGTAAAGAAGAGCCGTTCGTACAGTTAATGAATAGCGCGAGTATAGTATGGAAACTAAGGGAGTACAACGTGACAAAAAAGCAATAATCGTAATATTTGTATGACAACACGAAAATTGAAATCCAATTTTTAATATTAATTATTCAAGGAGGCCAAATTAACATTCATTATTTCGTGTGGCTGAGCGTTCTTGTGCACATTTTTCAACAGGATATCACTCAGGTAACTTGCATGTTCCTAGCCTGCCCCACGTTACTTCGCCACCACTCCATTGATAGATTGCTATGTAATTTGTTTCTATGTAGGAAGTGCACTCCACCACGGAGACATGTAAATTAATATGTGACCACCTGGAGGTGGGTAGAAGCCCACAAACGGTCGTTCGAGAAATAAAAACCTCTTTAGTTGTGACCAGTAGCGAAAATTATTCTACACCCTACATAATGTAATAATGTTTTAACATCACATGGATGACAACTGGAAAACATTAGTTAAGGTTCTAATTAAGCATATTTTGGTGTATATGCACGGTTGGAACTTAAATAGTGGCAACACTGTGGAGACACTGTGCAATGGAATCTACTATTGTCGATGATAGCACACGTTGTTGACATACATACCTTACATCCGAGCAAATGGACTCGCTCGACCCACGTCATCGGCGTGCGCACAGTCGAGGGAAAGACAGTCACTTGTGACCGAGTGTTCTAACGTAACGCTGTCGCTATGTTTTCGAAACAGAAACAAGGGAGTTGGATCAAGATTGAATGTGCCAGAGATCGTACAGCGAGGCACAGTCATCAAGGTCTTTTAGAGGCTTACAGGAAATCGGCATTGCCGTACAGAACAGTGGCACTTTGGGTAAAAACCTTCAACGAAGGTCGACAAACTCTAGCAGACATGCATGGGACAAGTCTTCGTTGCGTCTCTGAAGAAGAAGTGCATACTGTCGCTGCGTTAGTGATCAATGCCTGACGATTCGTGAGATCGTCCACGAAACCGGATTAGCACATACGACTGTGCTTTGCATCCTGAAGGAATGCCTGGGCATGAGAAAAATTGCACCACGATGGGTTCTACATGAATTAACGGAAATGCCGAAATGGATGCGTTACGACGCTGCTCAGACGCACTTGGAGCGCTATGAGCGTGAAGGAGAGGCTTTCTTACGCCGTATGGTAACAGTTGATGAAATATGGGCCACATTGTACGAGCGGAAACTGAAACGCGAATCCAACGAATGGCGTCATTATAGGTCGCCGCGGAAGTCGAAAGTACGTGGGAACCCTAGTGTGGTGAAAGTTATAGTGATTCTCGTGAACGACTGTGATAGTGTTATCCTAACGCATTACGTTTCTCGACGGCAGACCGTCAATGCGCAGTTAAATTGTTCGTTTTTGAAGCAGCACCTGCGACCAGCTTTAGGAAAGAAGTGGCAACATTTTCTGCGCAACCCACCCATCATTTTTCACGTCAATGCATGGGCGCATACAGCGCAAGTTGTGGCTGCTCTACCGAGCGAGGTGGCGCAGTGGTAACACACTGGACTCGCATTCGGAAGAATGATGGATCAAATCCACCTCCGGCCATTCTGACTTAGGTTTTCCGTGATTTCCCTAAATCACTCCAGGCAAATGACGGGATGGTTCCTTTCAAAGGGCACGGGCGATTTTCTTCCACATCATTACTCAAATATTCCGAGCGTAAGCTCCGTCTCTAATGACCACGCTGTCGACGGGACGTTAAAATCCAAGCTTCCTTCCTTCTGTGGCTGTCAGGGCCGCCGACTTTTTAAAATCAGTGTGGGTGCTCCTGCTTTCATTTTTCATGACCCTTTCGGCCACAAGTTCAAAGAATGCGCCAAGCAGTGGTTAATTTCTGATTTTTGCTTGCAACCTAGAAAACATACGTCATATTTGTCGCTCTGTCAGTAATAATAACATTGCATGATTCGATATCTGGAGAAAAACTAGAGAGAACAGTCACTGATATTATTAACAGTACTTCAACTGTTGGAGATTCAATATTATAGCAAACAAAATAAGAAACAAAAAAATCATTAATTTGAAAATTAGCACCACGAAATTTTAAGAAGTTTAAAATGAATCAAACGATTGAAGGATGTTTCAATTTCATTACTCATTTGCGTCTCACAAGGAAAGTACGTGGCCTCGAACAAACACATGTACACCAAAATCATATGAGAGATAATGTAAAGATACCTTATTGCACTAGTGACACTCCCGCATCTGCAAAATTCTGCAGTCGTCCGTTAGAGGCCTCTGCGTGTGCCATGCCGCATTGCACTTTGACCTGTCGGTTCGCCAGTAGGGACGGAGCAGTGTGCCTCCGAAGTTGCGTTTTGTGATATTTGTGTGGTGAAGCGTTAGATGGGGCGGTGATTGCTAATCAATCCTGCGATTAGTTGAGATAAAGTTACGAAGAACCCTTCTTTTTGAAGATAGTATTAGTCTAGAAGATGAATCATTTGCATGCTTCCTCGTATCTGTTAAGGTGCAGAAATATGAGCATAAGTTAGATACTGTTGTTACAAACTCATTATAATGATAATAGGGATGACAATGACGAACAACTCATTGAAAGCGGTAGTGCTACGGTAAGTGCGGGAAGAGGCGATGGAAGCAGTGGCAGTGAATACCAACAGTCTTTCGGGAAGAAGGTTGAAGTTGCAACTATCATCACAGCTTTTGATGCAATTCGCTAGAGAACATGTACGATGAATATTACATAAGTTATAGTTAAGATATCTACATTACGTATGGCGTCTACAATTAGATCTACAGTGCTATATAGAGCATGGTTGCAGAGCTTTGCAGAAAAACGACACCCACCAGCACATTGAGGTGTACGTAGAGATCCTGTAACCAAACGTTCATACAGATTTGTTTGTTCGAGCCCATGTACTTTCCTTGTTAGATAGACGATACTCTTTCATAAATACTTTGATGTGGTCCTGCGTCTCTATTATTAGATGCTCTTTGCCCTGCAATGATTAATTTCTTAAAGTGCATAGTTATGGAACGCTAGATTTACTATGCAGTTTTAATCTATTCGACAATGAACTTTGCCCCCTTCATTTAGAGAGATATATTTCCTCATGACTTACAAAGTAAAGACAACTAAACCAACGAACTGTACTGTGCTAAGATATATACCCATGATCCACTTGTATAACTTTCAGGAAATCTTTGAAAAGGCGGTTATATATAGCGACAAAGCACAGATCCCACACACGTGACGCCTTTATTGCGGCGCCTGGCTGCACTCCTTCAGCAGACAATGGCGCTTCGTGAATGGAGCAATAAATAGCCAAAACGTCCTTTCTGGATTCACTTTTCAGTTCATTTCTGTATATGTGTCATTATTAAGCTCGGCTACTAGCCCTGCAGATGCTTCGCCCTCTATCTGGCAGCGATGTTTTACGTGAAGTCGTGTGTAACGCCACTGCACTAGTATGCTGTACTTGTTAGTAGAATTAAATACTTTGATGTAAAAGACAGTGCGGATGTCAATCTATCTTAATGAACTGAATTAATGAAGCTACCATAGCAAACTATGGCTGTCACTGAACTCTGATTGTTGCATCAGTTACGACGTCATGCGGCCAGGGGTCAATGGTCTCGCCCTTCCCCGTCTCCCGCAACCCCACCCTCCGAACGGGCTCCAAGCCCCTGCAGTGAGTGCTCCTTGGGGCACTGTTGGAACGGCCTAGCGGCTAGGTCGTGATTGGTACACTCCGTTGTGAAAAATGCATAATTGGCAGCTATGAGTTTTCTCCATGTTTGTGCTACTTTATTTTCCTCCCTTATTTTGTGTGGGTGCTGAGCACCCCCAAAAATTTCGTGGGCGGTGCACCAGCACCGGAGCACCCACGGAGTCGGCTCCACTGGTGACTGCTCTGTTCGGTAGATAGGACTGGGATGTATTGCACCAGCCACCATACTCCCCGGACTTGAGTCCTTCTGACTTTGATTTCATTCAGAGGATGAAGGAACCACTTCGTGGCATTCACTTCAGAACTGTTCCAGAGATTCGACAGGCAGTAGACCACTGCATTCGCATCATCAACAGAACAGGATCTGCTAACGGTATATTACGCTTTCCACATCGCTGGCAATGGGTCAAGACAACGCTGGTGGCTGCTTTGAAGGACCGTAACAGGTGCAAACAAGTAATGCTTTTGTATCGGTTGTGAATAAATAGTTGTCACAATTTAAGTTCCAACCCTCGTACTTATTGGACAATGAACGCGCGACCTTACACTAATTGGGTTTTAGGTGATCATCGTCATCATCATCATCATCATTAGAGACTGATTATGCGTTTCAGCGCTCAGTCTGGAGCTTAGTAACTAATAAAATTCCTCCATGATCCCCTATTCAATGCTAACATTGATGCCTCGTCTGATGTTATGCCTTTTACTTCAAAATCATTCTTCACCGAATCTAAGTACTTTCTTCTTGGTCTATCTCGACTCTTCTTACTCTCCGCTGCCGAGCTCATGAGTCTCTTAGGTAACCTTGCTTCTCCCATGCGTGTAACATGACCCCACCATTTCAGTCTGTTCGCTCTAACTGCTTCATCTATGGTGTTCATTCCCAGTTTTTCTTTGATTTCCTCGTTGTTCCCATCTATTAGTACCTGCAATCATTCTTGCAGGTGGCGTAGAAAATTTCGGTAAGTTGGGAGGAGCTTAGAGACCGAAGCTAGCGTATAATGTGTCAGACTTACCTCGCTGGGACAGAGCGGGTTGTTGGAGCCACAGCGCGACGGCCCCGGGCTGGCCATGGAGCTGTAGCCGGAGGAGCTGAGGTTGGACTCGGAGGCGGTGCGGTCGGCGCGCGAGCACATGGAGAAGGGGCTGAGGTAGCACATGGCGGGCGCCACGGCCGGCGCCAGCCCCGGCCCGCCGCCGCCCCCGCCGGCCGCCGCCCCCGCCGCGGACGCGGGCCGCCGCCGCCGCGCGCCGCCCTCCACGTCGTCGTCGTCGTCGTCGTCGTCGTCCGAGTCGGGCTCGCTGAGGTTGCAGGTGACGGTGATGATGGGCGGCGGGCAGGGCAGGTCGAGCGACGCGGGCTTGTCCAGCTCCTTGAGCATCTGCCGGCGCTGCTGCGGGGGCGGCGAGCCGGGCGCGCCCGCCGACGTCGTGGACAGCGAGCGCGCGCGCGGCGTCGCGGGCGGCGACGCGTGCTGCACCCACAGCGTCGGTACCGACACCGCGGGGGCGGCGGTCGCCGGGGGCGGCGTGGGGGCGGCGGCCGGCGGGGCGGCGGCGGCGGCGGAGGCGGAGGAAGAGGCCGAGGCCGCGGGGGACGACCGGCCGCCGGACGACTGCCGGCTCTGTTGGAAAACACACACGCAGCGCCACGTCACAGACTGCCTCTGTGCTGTTCGCGTGCTCGGGAATCGCCCTCTAGTATACTCTCAGCCTTCCCACTTCGCTCAGCTTGCGTGGTTTGGAGCGTACACCAAGAAGTTATCGCCTTGCCCGCTGTGGCGCTAGTAGCGTGCACTACAGCCGCGCTTCACGAACATTGTAATCAACAGTAGAAACTAAGTAAACAGTGTAACTACTGTTTGATTGTCTAGACTAGCAAGAGGTATGATCGGGGAATTACGGTGGATTGATTTCATAATAAGTAGGTATTAATCGTAGTAATTGTTATTTGAAAACCATTACAGAGTTTGCAATAATCCGATCTTCATGTTTTATACGCGCGCTCTAATTTTCTAACCCATCGGTATATCTGGTCTGTTTAGTTACTCTATTAAACATGCATCTCTTGCTTTTCTCTGTGGCTTCTCTCTGAAGGAAATTAGAGAAGAGATTACTGAAATTACTTGCGAATCATGCCGAAGCCTTATTCAGCAAGAAAAGTGTAGTTCCCCATCAGAGGACATTATTTTTAAACAAGACACAAACAATGTTCAGAGTTACGGGTGTGGATTGTGAACTAGTGTATGATTTCGTGCGTGAAGCCAAATTTGTCAGCACTCAAGCATGTACAACATTAACTTCATAACATACAGAAAAATTAGGTGAGGTAATATGTAAAACAATTATACCAGTCGTCTTAAAAACATTGGAGCAGAAGTGACTGAACGTTTTGAAAGGGGAAGTATTTAAATAGCAAGCCCATAAACAGAAAACTAATCCGAATGAAACAAATATCATAATGGCGTATAGCGGTGGACGGCCAGACTAGTGCACGCTTGCAGCGCTCCAGTGGCGAATGTGAGTACTTTCTGACATTAGGTGATTTTCCCGGAGTGGGGAGGCTGGGAATATACTAGCGGGCGATGGCTCGTTAGATGTCGCTGACACTTAATAAAATAAAATTGTCATCACTTCTGAATGGGGTAAAATTTTACTTACCTCGGGTGATTAAATTGACAACATCAACAAAATGGTGAAAATAGTTGACCAAACATTAATATTCTTGGAAATCCGAACCGCTTAAAATAACATGAATAGTGGTTTCGTACAGACCATGAAATAAATAAATAAGGCTCCTATAGCTCTCTGGTTGACAGTTTCTTGTATGTACCCGTGTCCACTCACGAAGGTGAGGACGCCCACTCGTCATCGTATTCGGCCAAATTTATGGCATAGTCTGCACAGGATAAGGTGGACGATGTGCAGAGACGCGTTTTCATCCGATGTACCGGGCGAGTTCATTCCTTCGTTCGGAAGGTGAGGCCGTGTCAGTCCACTTCCGCCTGCCGGCCAGTGAGCTGGGCTCTTCCCCTCCAGTGCTCGCTCACTGCTCCGGCCGCTGCCTCCACCACTACCGCTCTCTCCACTCTTTCCCAGCCGTCTGCGCAACTGCCGGCCAATTTATCCTGCGTGAACTCTACTTGGGGGGCGTGGTGAAACATGAAAGTTCCCCAAGTGGGAACTACAGAAGGCTAAGCGTTTAGGAAATAGAATAAATTTTGATATGGATCTGTCACCACATGCATCTTATCAATTGTCGCTGTCAGAGCGTGTTTACACAGCGGTGTTGTGGCCAGTGGAGATAGTGCTGTTGGTCAGTGCATTTAGTTTGGTGAGAGGGTTGAATGCTTTCTCTAATAAGAAACTGAAACTGATCCAAAAACTCGACGATAAATAACGAAGAAAAACGAACAAATTCCATAAAAGACCAAACAACACCCCTCCAAATAAATAAATAAATAAATAAATAAAGGAAAGAAATGGGATTGACATGGAAAGGGTCGCAGTTTGCATTCCACCCGCTGGCAAATATTTTTGTGCTCCTTGCTCCTTGGTAAGGCATACAATACTGCCATCACAATTAATTGCAACTTCATATAGGTTTTTTTTTGTTTATATGTGCACAACACCAGCTTGGGACGTCATTATTTAAAACAAGCACATATCTTGCAAACGTGGGCTTGTGAATGGTCCATAATGTGCATGTTTTCAGCGTCATGCTGCTTTACACTTGGTTCTCTACTGGATTGAAGGATGAAAGAATCTGTTTTCAGAATGTCATCAATCAAGTTTGTTTTTCTGTGGTGACATTAAAACAAACTTGTCAGTGCAAGAAGGCTGCATTTATAACATGCGCAAGATGCGTTCAAAATTATTGCTTTTCCTGTTTCTTCGATGAATATCACCTGGTACACGTAATTGATCAATTGAAAAGAATGGAAGTATCAATTTACATACATGACATTCCCGTGTACCAGTTAACTACAATCCCTTTTTAAATGTCTGCAGTCTCGAATTTAATAATGTGGCTATACTTTTTGTGCTCATATAAGTAAATAAAATAACCTACATACTGTTGCGGTTAATTGTGACGTCAGTAGTGTATGCAGTGCCAAGGAGCACAAAAATATTTGCCGATAGGCGAAGTCGATCCCGCAACCCTTTCAATACGAATCCGATCTCTTACCGCTGAGCCAAACACCGCTTCTTAATCACAGTCACAGGGAAAACAGATAAGATGCATATGGTGATAGATCCGTATCAAAATTCATTTTATTTCCTAAACGCTTGGCCATTTAGAGTTCTCAATTCGAGCACTTTCATGTCTCACCACGCCCTTCATGTACCATAAACTTGGACGAATTCGGCCATTGTGAAACGAAGATTTCATAACCAAACATTTGCGTTGTCACGCAATTGCCTAATGCCAGCGTCACATGATTGTCAACTTCACCACGCGAAACTGCCGGGATGGCAAGTAAATTGTAATCTCTTAAAGTTTTGCGTTAGGACGATCAGACTACACTCCTAACCGCGGGGCATGGTGGGTATTTGAATGCACATACATAAGTGGATAGCGGTTTAGCGACGATTGCAACTTTCTGTGATAGCATGGTGACTACCAAACGGGACATGAAGTTGTTGGAAGATGTAAAATGTTGAATGTGAAAGATACAGTGATATACCACGAAAGAAATTCTGAACGGATAAGTCTAAAGGCTGGATCGGACACAGTCAGGATGGTCTCATACACGACGTCGTCAAGGAGAAGATGAACGGAACTGCAGGATGAGGAAGATCAAGAAATCGATACCTGAAAGAAGGAATGAGATACAGCACACTAAAGGAAGAAACTGAAGATAGGGAACACTGGCATCAGACATATACCTGCCACTAGGAAGAATACTAATAATAACATTTATAAGGGATTGAAGATCAAAAATGTCGAGTATGAGTTAAGTACATACTCAGACTTAGGAAAAATTCTCAATCTATTGGTATAAAGGATTTAAATACGTGTCATTTATTCTTTGAGAAAATCCATTGAAAACAAAATGCAGATCGCGTCTTCTGATTAGTTGTGCAGTCTACAAGAAAGAAAAAGCAATATACTGTTGGAGAAAGCATTCAAGATGATTTATTTGATTTTGCGTTGATGTTAGAAAGTCCTCTCGTTGTGAGATATAAAAACGTTGAAGGGGAGCCGTTCAAGTGCCAAGAGATACAATGGCTGAAATACTGCTAGAAAGAAGGTCAGACATTTTACAGGGACAGTCCACTTGAGAGTACTTTCATACAAATCAGTTTTCTTCGACGAAGTAAACCAATTTGTTTCCATCTCAGCGGAGAAAAGGGACCTTACTTTGTTTCCTCTGCTACCTCCGGTACACCATGACTTCTACAGAACTTTACGAGCATCAGTTGGCACAAATATCATTGACTCTGACTTAGTATTTAGTAATATTGATGAAAATGACCATTAATGAGAATGACTCATGATTCAGTGGAAGGAAACACTAATATAATATCGTGATGGTCAATTTTATATAAATTCATTGAAGGCTTTTGACAATGCATTTTCAACAATTTCGTGATAGTTCTTACTTTAATATTATATTCTATAATATGGTATTCATTTCCTTGTTTGAGGTAATAAATTCTTTCAATAATGTTGATAGTTCATGTTTCACTAATTTGGTTTTACCATGGACACCTTACCTAATAACCTTTCATTCATCTTAGATTTGTAAGATGAAAGCATTTGACAATCCTTTAAAAATCCACCGAGCTCAGAAATCCAGTATTTCTTAATACAAATGCGAAGTATTTTGACGGTCAGCATAATAAAACTGTTAAATAAACGTAGAAGTCGGAGTGGTAAAATGGAATTAAATCATAGGCTGAGTGATACAAAGGCTTCCAGTCCTCTAGTCATTTCTTCAAACCTATACAAATCTCTTAAAAATAACAAAAACTTCAATATTAACTGTATGTAGTTAATTAAAAAAAAAAAATGTGTGTAATGATAATATGCTTGTCAATACTACACTGAATCGATAAGTTTGTATACAGAGTTTTTTGAACTTGATTTTTAGTGTGCTGCAAAATCAAGAATCTGGACTTAAATCCTTTATACTTATCAGTACAGAATTACACACAAAGATCTGTCATTACATAACTTGTGCAAGCCAGTACGGGCAATAGAAAACAGAAACCAAGTCAAACACTTTGCACAACTTACAAAATGGTACGGCCAAACTTTCAGGAAACATTCCTCACAGCCGGCCGCGGTGGCCGAGGGGACTGAGGCGCTGCAGTCACGGTCTGCACGGCCACTACGGTCGGGGGTTCGAATCCTCCCTCGGGCATGGATATTTGTGCCGTCATAGTTCGTAAGTAGTTCATAAGTAGTTTGTAAGTTTAGGGACTGATGACCCCGTAGTTAGGTCCCATAAGCTTAACAAACATTTGAACATTTTGAACATTCCTCACACACACAAAGAAAGAAAATATGTTATGTGGACATGTGTCCGGAAACGCTTAATTTCCATATTAGAGCTCATTTTATTACTTCTCTTGAAATCACATTAAACGTGGAATGGAAACATACAGCAACAGAAAGTACCAACGTGACTTCAAACACTTTGTTACAGGAAGTGTTCAAAATGTCCTCCGTTAGCGAGGATACATGCATCTACCCTCCGTCGCATGGAATCCTTGAGGCGCTGATGCAGCCCTGGAGAATGGCGTATTGTATCACAGCCGTCCACAATACGAGCACTAAGAGTCTCTACATTTGGTACCGGAGTTGCGTAGACAAGAGCTTTCAAATGTCCCCATACATGAAAGTCAAGAGGGTTGAGGTCAGGAGAGCGTGGAGGCCATGGAAGTGGTCCGCCTCTACCAATCCATCAGTCACCAAATCTGTTGTTAAGAAGCGTACGAACACGTCGACTGAAATGTGCAGGAGCTCCATCGTGCATGAACCATATGTTGTGTCGTACTTGTAAAGGCACATGTTCTAGCAACACAGGTAGAGTATCCCGTATGAAATCTTGATAACGTGCTCCAGTGAGCGTAGGTGGAAGAACATGAGGCCCAATCAAGACATCACCAACAATTCCAGCCCAAACGTTCACAGAAAATCTATGTTGATGACGTGGAATAGAGGAAGTGCAGTACATACGAAACAATTGGGTATTTTGACAATTTACATTGAAATTTGACAATTTACATTGAAAGAGAAATACTAAAATGAGCTCTAACATGGAAATTAAGCGTTTCCGGACACATGTCCACATAAAATATTTTCTTTCTTTGTGTATGAGGAATGTTTCCTGAAAGTTTGGTCGCACCTTTTTGTAACACCCTGTAATAAAATAAAAAAAGTTCTTTTATCAAAACTACAAGAATAACTAATGTTAGACACATAAAGAAAGTTGTTTACCATTCTGATTATAAGGCTCAACTGAGCGAGCGAGCTGTGCCAGGCACTTGAATGTGATTTGCAGAATATCTATGTAGATGATGTAAAACAAAACCTACGCAGCAGGCTTATGAGGTAGGTGGCGGACTCTATAACTTACATAGATGATTTTATAAAATTGCCATATTCCCGTAACGTAGGGTAGACAAATACATCAAAAATGTTTACTGTAAAGTACGGAAGCATAAACATTAACAATATTACAAACACAAACTGTACGAAACTATATATTTCTATAGTTGGTCGCGCCATCTGGCGTAGTTATATCCACATATTGATCGTCATATATGACACACAAATGAAACTTCATCAGTCGGTTCGAAAAAAGTATTATTATAAGAAAGTACATGGACATAGACCGGAATGGACAACTTGTCAAGATACAGGTCAATAGCATTTTTTAAACTGGTAGCAGGGAAAGTGTATGTAAAACCATCAAGCGTATATACAATAAATGTCCATATCGTCGTAATCGTTGTAAGCAGCTCGCTCAGTTGTGCCATATAATATATAATCAGAATAGTAAACATCTTGTGTATAAAATGAGTTATACTTATGGTTTCGTTAAAAAAACTTCTTTATTTTTGTCATGTCAGTTGTACAATTTGTTTTATTTGGTTTATATTTTCTACTGTGCTTAATTCGACGGCACTGGTTCGTACTTGGTATGTAATGACAGATCTTTGCGTGTAATTACTTGTCTGGTTATTCACTATCTATTTTACATTCAATATTTTGCCTGCATTTATTCTTTTTTGAATTACAGAACTGATGAAGGCTTCTAATGTAGTGGGAGTCGATTTTGGAAATACAAATAAACAGATAAAATCACGACGAAGTTGCTTCAGTTAACGTATCTTGATTTCATCGTGAGGAACAATGCTCCCAGTGACGTCTTCATTCAGTAATTTACGTTTAGTTTCATGTAATTCAAAAATCTTCACCACATACATACAATAAAGCAGAAAATGTCGCAAATGTGTTTGAACTGTGGTTGAACCAGTCTAACGTACCGCGTAGCGATTGTATATCGTACGAATTATTTACAGACGAATGGAAAAACTTCTGGATTTCGATCTCGGGGAAACTGGATTTAGGAAAGATGTTGGAACACGGGGGGCAATACTCACATTACGACTTATCTTAGAAGATAGTCTAAGGAAAGGCAAACCTACATTTCTAGCGTTTGTAGATTTGGAGGAAGCTTTTGACAATGTCGACTGGAATAAACTCTTTCAAATTCTGAAGATAGCAGGGGTAAAATATAGGGAGCAAAGAGTTATATTCTACCTATACAAAAACCTGACAGCAGTTATTAGAGCCGAAGGGCAAGAATGGGCCGCAGAGGTTGGGAAGAAAGACAGGGTTGTAGCCTTTCCCCAATGTTGTTCAATCTGTACATGGAGCAAGCAGGGAAGGAATGCAAGGAGTGATTTGGTGGGGGAATTAAAGTTCAGAGAGAAGAAATAAAAACTTTGCGGTTTGCCGATGACATAATAATTCTGTCAGAGACTGCAAAGGATCTGGAAGAGCAACTGAATGGAATGAACAGTGTCTTGAAAGGAAGCTATAAGATGAACATTAACAAGAGTAAAACAAGGATATTGGAATGAGGTGTCAGAAAATCAGGTGATGCTGAAGGAATTAGATTAGATAATGAGGCAATAAAAGCAGTAGATGAGTTTTGTTATTTGGGTAGCAAAATTACTTTTGATGGCCGAAGTAGAGAAGATACAAAATGCAGAATGGCTATGCGAAGAAAAGCGTTTCTGAAGAAGCGAAACTTGTTAACATCCAGTATTAATTTAAATGTTAGGAAGTCCTTTCTGAAAGCATTTCTCTGGAGTGTAGCTTTGTATGGGAGTGAAACGTGAACGATAAGGAGTTCAGACGAAAAGATGATAGAAGCTTTTGAAATGTGGTGCTACAGACGAATGACGAAAATTAGATGGGTAGGTCAAGTAACTAATGAGGAGATGCTTAACCGAATTGGGGAGAAAATGAGTTTCTGGCATATCCTGACTAAGAGAGACACATTCTGAGACATCAAGGAATTGTCAACTTAACATTAGAAGGAAGTGTGTGGGGGGAAATCTTAGAGGGAGACCGAGGGACGAATACAGTAACCAGATTCAAAAGTATGTAGGTAGCCGAACTTATTCTCAGATGAAGAGACTGGCACAGGACAGGGTAGCGTGGAGAGCTGCATCAAACCATTCCGCGGTCTGAAGACCACAACAACAAGAACGGTGTATTTACAGCAACACATTCAAAATGTGGCGTTAATTCGTAGCTTTTGTGGCGCTATGAACTGTAGCAGCTATCATAAATATAGTTCAAAGAAGTTTCGGGCGTGCAGCCGCATGAATTTGACTTCTTCTAATATTTCGGCTGAGAAAAGTTCAGCCATCTTCAGAGAGAGTCGAAGACAACTTCTTCTAATATTTCGGCTGAGAAACGTTAGCCACCTTCAGAGAGAGTCGAAGACTGACACTTCAGCACGCGCTTCGTGCTTATAAAAGCGCGGAACGCGCTACTGAGCATGCGGCCACAGATACAACAAGACGCCAAAGACGTTACTGGGCGGCAAGGAAGTACACGTGTATGTAAATTATGTCTGTGGCTGCGTGATAGATTGTTGCGAAGATATCTATGTGTTATGACAGATACTGTGGCGTCGTCTTTGTAAATTTATCAAAGAAAGTGCCGAATTCCAAGATTTATCTAAACTGAAGCAGCTGTCTCTGTTAATTAAATGACCTCGACATATTTGTATTCAATAACGAGTTCTTTGAACAAACTGACGATGTCGCCATGGGTAGTTTCTTGTCGCCTTTGCTGGCAAATATGTTTACGGAGGACTTCGAGAAAAAGGTGCTGGAATCTGCCAGATTGAAGCCCACAGTGTTCTGGAGGTGTGTTGATGACACATTTGTTGTGTGGCCTCACGGTGAAGATAAGTTACAAGAATTTTGAAACCACCTCAATTCCTTCCATAACCAAATCCAGTTTACAATGGAAGTCGAAAAAGAGGGTGTAATTTCTGGGTGTAATTGTACGACGCAAAGACGATGGCACCTTAGGACATTCAGTAAATAGGAAACCGACGCATACTGATTTATACTTACATGCAAATAACTGCCATCATCCATCCCAGACGATGAGTGTTCTTAGAACACTGGTCCATAGAGCACACGTCATTGCTGATGAGAGTAGTCGGCAGGACGAGCTTCTACACCTGAAGAGAGTTTTTGAAGCAAAAGGGTACTCTCCACAACAGATACATAAGGCCCTACGTATGAAGCCAACAGTACGTCTAAAGACCACAGAAGATGATGCAGAAAGTTTTAAATCCGTGGCTTTTCTGCTATATGTTGGGAGCCTGTCGTCGAAAATCGGACGGATTCTGAACACAAAGATAAGGTAAATTTTCGGTCCCCACCAAAGACAGCAACACTTTTGGGTTCTATCAAAGATGATTTGGAGCTCCGGAAGGCCGGTGTTTACAAGATCCCCCGTCAATGTGGCCTTTCGTACATAGGACAGACAACACGTACAGTCAAGGAAAGATGCACGGAACACCAAAGATATACCCGTCTCTTACAACCTAATAAAACGGCATTGCAGAGTACTGTATTGATACTGGACACTCCACGACGTACGAAAACGTCAAAACTTTAGCCACCACTTTATCTTTCTGGGACTCATTGGTGAAATTCGCTTGGAGCAAATTTAATTAACAGAGACAACGACTTCAGTTTAGATAAATCTTGGAATCCGGCACTTTCTTTAATAAATTTATAAATACGTCGCCACAGTATCTATCATAACACATCGATTTCTTCGCAATAATCTATCGCGCAGCCACAGACATAATTTACAAACATGTGTTCTTCCTTGCCGCCGAGTAACTTTATTGGCGTTTTGTATCTGTGCCCGCATGCGCAATAGCGCGGTCCGCGCTTTTATAAGCACGAAGCGCGTGCTGAAGCGTCAGTCTTCGACTCTCTCTGAAGATGGCTGAACATTTCTCAGCCGAAATATTAGAAGAAGTCAACTTTATGCGGCTGCGCGCCCGAAACTCCTTTGAACAGTCATTGCGCCGCGAAAACATGAATATGCACATCATAAATATAGTCCGGAAGTCTGTCGTTTCGATTTGCGAAATATGTCGATAAGTAAGAGAATAATAAAAAATAAAAATCCACAATCACACTATCCTATTCATCAATTACACACACACACACACACAAACACAACACTCTCCACCTGCTACCTGCTATTTACTTATAAACTTAATATATTCCCCCTCCCCCCCACATACTACATTAAGTAACTCTCATAATACCCTTCTTCCTCTGCAGTACAACTACATTAAAATTATCCTCTTTGGTATATTCCTAGCAATTTCACTGTTTAACTTTCTTCAGTTGCCTGACTAGATGTTCCAATCGTAACACTAGGTTAATATTACTGTAACCATTCACATTTCTTTGCACATTAGTTCACGCATCTTAAAACTTATAACCTACATCCTTAACTTATTCGTTGTATGATAATCACTTCATCAATCTATCCCCACTAAATTTTGAAGCCATAGATACAATTACAAATTCTTTATATTGACAGATGCCCTGACAGTGACATTCTAAGCATCCTACTACTGCACAGCTGATAGTTCTGAAATATTCCGCCTATGGCGCCACTTATCATTGTACTTCTAGACTACTGAATTTTAATCTGCTAAGCGACTGATTTATCAGTCACCTGCTCCTCTCTTTATGCTTTTCTTCAACTACTTTGAGTATTACTGTTTTCCCATAGCCTTCTTCCCCCTTTTTTTTTATCGTTACTCCTTTACTATAAGCCTCATCCATAGATACTTTGTTACCAGTTGACTGTTGTTCATTCCATAATCTTTGCACTTAGCGTTGATTCCACTAGTAGCATGTTTATCTATTAAGCAACAGTACAAAAATGTAAGTGTTAATGTCATCCCATTATATGAACTTATCTTTATTACATTCTATTTGGCTCGAAACTGCTGCATATTTCTGTAATCGACTTTTATTCGTTCTATAGCCTAATTGTATACAAATGTACCTGTTTGTCTGTATAGAGACCAGAAGAAGGGCACTCAAGCGCCCGAAACCGGTCGTTGAAGTTCATAATAAATAACGACAAGCAACTGGTTGCTGCAATTCATTTATTTATAATCTTAACAGTTGCTGTAATGGATAAAACACTTTAAGAGAATAATGCTATGAATAACAAGTGTCCATTTACAGTGGTTGGTAATAATTTAACAATGCATTCACTTGTAAACTTCGGCTCCTAATGAGAATGTCTGTGTCAGACTGTGGAGGGACGTGACTTATTGGGTTTGGGTGTAAGGGTGGAGGCTGTCTGACCTGCGCGTCGTCGTGCTCGGTGGCGGCGCCGGCGGAGGCGGGCAGCGCGGCGCAGGAGCCGTGGCGCGACATGATGGGCGTGGGCACGGGCGTGGGCATCTCGGTGATGGGCGACAGGCACTTGGCGGGCAGCTCCAGCAGGATGCTGGGCGGGTGCAGCAGGTTGGAGGCGCCGCGGTGCGGCGACAGCGCGTCCAGCACCGGCACCTCGATCGTCGTGCGCAGCGACGGCGGCGGCGACTCAACCTGCCAACACCACACCACACGCTGCAGACAACGGCGCAATACTCAGAGCATTCTGTGACGGCCAAATGTTAAATCTGCAACTATCTGATATGATATATAGAGGTAAGGAAAGTATGTTTATATGTACCCCTTGTCTGTATATTTTTGAATTGCAGCACAAAATATTAATTAACGGTTATAGATCTGAAGATGACAACTAAGTTTGTCGAAACCGGTTATCTTGGCATATACGAGGTGATTCAAAAGGTTCCGCCAAGCTTAAGGAGTTTATAGAGGTGTCGAAGTACAAGAACTTGTCGAACTTTTGTTTGGGGACTTACGGTGTGGTAAGCAATCGTGGGCAGTACAACCTTGGGAAGTTCAGGATGGACAACAAATTGTTTGAGCACACTCTTCAGTAAATCAAACTTTATTCTCAAATTTTGTTTTACAACACTAGATGCTCAAAATGCCTACCACCAGACTGAATACAATCATAAAACCGTCGAAGACATTTTTTTGTGAGTCTTGCAAGTACAGTACGCATCTCTCGGACATCATCACATGCTGCAAGTATTCGGCCGGGAACTGGTGTCTCGTGCATGAGGCTTTTAATATGCCCGCAGAAGAAAAAGTCAAAAGGCGTGACATCAGGAGAGCGGGGTGCCCATGTAATTGGACTTCCCCTTCCGATACAGCGCCCAAGATAAGTGTCATTGAGTAGGTCACGCACTTAACGAGTGAAGTGTGCTGATGCTCCGTCCAGTTGCATCCACATATGGCGACGCACGTTAAGTGGTACATCCTCTAAGAATTATGGAATAACGTCTTGGACGGAGACCCGTTACAAATGTCTATTCAAGGTTGGTGGCGGGAGATACAGTCCGATTACGTTAACACGATCCGGGGCGCAACCTCACTGTGCATCGAACACAGTGAGTCGTTGAAACGTAAGTGTACATCCAGAAGTTCCTAATGAACGGTTGTTGTCCTGTACTTTTGCCAATGTCCCACTCAGGTATTTACCCAGGATTTATTTTCCGACCATAAGTTACTTATGGAAAGTTCTTGTACTTCGATCGCTCTATAATGTTGTGGCGTAAAGTCTGCGCCACACGCCAGTGTGATCGTGTAGTAGGCAGCGATCGACCGAAAGCCAATCGCAAGCAGGCGCCGCGCATCCTGGAGGAAGTAACCGAAGATACGCGCCCTCTACAACCGGCTATATCTAGGCCGACATACGTCTGGACGGCCGGCAGTTACTATTCAGAACTCAGACAGTTACTAGGCAGCTACGAAGACAGAACTAGGACAGTACTAAGTTAGAACCCTGCTACGAACTTAGTGGTAACTAGGTCTCAGCGCAGCTAGCATCATACGGACGACGCCGCGAGAAGCAAGAAGAGAGAAGAAACAGACTTGTGTTCTTAAGTCAATAAATATCTTGTAATACTAACTATATAAATGTTTTAGATGTCAAAGGATCCTGCACCAATAGCTTTACTGACAACCAGACCGGGACGAGAAAACAACAAAAGGCGACGAGGTCACAACATGTAACCTCCTTAAGTTTGTGCGCTACCATTTGAATCACCCTGTATATTCTCAACAATTAAGAATTTAGATCGCCATTTGCTTGAAAATGTCAAGCATATATGTAAAGCGATAAATAATCACTTATTGTATTGGTGTGGTGTCTGTTCTTTCGGACGTCCGAAAGAACAGACAGCACACCTGCCTCGCAGCCAAATAGCATTTGCAAATGAATGGTAAAAGAAGGGAAGGGAGAAAGATGGGAAAGAAAGGATTGACAGTGGCCGCATTTGGACATTGATATTAAGCAATGGCGACAAGTGAAAATGTGATCCGGACGGGGAATCGAACCCGGGTCTCCCGCTTCGGGCCAGCGGTCGCTTTAACCACTTCGCCACTCGTGCTTGCCTCCCGTCCGTCTCAAATTCCCACAAGTCGCACGCTATGTTTGTAGCGCCCCTATCGTCCATGCTCTCTTACACTCGCCATTACAGATTACCGTGCGAGGTCGGAGGTATGACCACATCTGCGATGAAATTACTCAAGCTAACGCCGTCATTGCGTTTAAATACTTAGGGCCGTTTTCACCAACAGATGTTAAAAGTGGCATTAGCAAATGTAACGTAACATTTGTTAAAGCGTTTACAAGACTTAAAATTCTAGCATTTCGCGAACTTGTTTTCTGAAAATGTTAACAAACACGAGTTAACGCTGAGAAAATTGTAAATATTGCAGATATAGAAGGCTGTGAATGATTCGTATGATTTTCTGAACGTACTACGATGCGTTTTGTTTTTAGTTTCCTTTGCCGCCAATATTTGATTAAAGTAAGCACACAACTGAAACAATGGCGGATGAACAAAATCTGAAGAGAAGTCGTGGGACAAATTTTTTATCTTTGGAGAAATAATTATTAGTTGAACTAATAACTAAATATAAAGATATTACAGAAAATAAGAAGACAGATATGGCAAACGTAAACGATGCAACGCGGGAAAAAAATTACAAGGGAATGTAATTGTAATGCTAATGTGACGACAAGAAGTACAAAGCAACTTCGCCAGTATGTATGGCACCTATCATTTTTTCGACAGTGTTTCTTGTCCTGATGTGTGCAGCATTATAATTTTGTTGCGCTCTTATTCCTGGACGCAGGTAAGGAGTCAATAGGTATTTTCTTAGTGGGTATCCACTATCGCCCAGTAGAACTCCTTCATTGATAGTTCCAATCTCTTACTGAGCTCTGAAGTGTGAAGCGTTGAAAATTGTACTATCATGTACCGAACCGGCCCAACGTGCAACAATGTTTCTGATTAGGAGGTTACTTTCAGAAATAACCTGAACATTCACAGAAAAATAGCCTTTCCGGTTAACGGTACATTTCTGCTCTGTTACCTCCAGGGGATTGTATTTCCACGTGCGTGCAATCTATGCAACATAAAATTCCAGGAAAATGGAACTTTTCGTAGAAATCTAACACTACACGAGCTCGTCCATCACACGAAGGAAATGTCACATACCTAGGTCTCAACATTGCAATGGCTAATGACACTCTCGTCACAATTCTGCTTACTGAAGCAACTGATACTCGAATATTGTCTCCAACCATAGACTGAAACGTACCTGTCGCATAAAAACGCAACGTAATTAACACTTGAAGAAGAGGTGAGTTCGGCATATTTCTATTAGATCCATATTCCAACCTCTCCTGCAATTCCTCGGTAATCTTCAAAACAACTTGTTTCGATAGTCAATACCTCTGAAGAAAATCTTTATCCAATAGTTCGTCTAAATCGTTTCTCCTCATAGTCCGTCCTCTATTGCGAATGACGTTTAGACGATCCAAATATAGCAAATCTACAACGAAAGCTGCATTTGCGCCCGCCATCTTGAGAATACTACAATAATTTGTTAACGCCTTAACATCAGAAATACGGACTGTTAGTTTAACACGAGATTTAACACGAGTGTAAGGCTAACATAAGTTGATGTAATGCAATTTTTGTTTCAACTAATGCTACATAGACTAACAACCGTGTTAACTCTCAACATCTGTTGGTGAAAACGGCCCTAATGATGTGGTATCTGTTCTTTCTGTAAGAAGGCATGGGCGATAGGGGCGCTACAAACACAGCGTGCGACTTGTGAGAATTTGAGACGGACGGGAGACGAGCACGGGTGGCCAAGTGGTTAAAGCAACCGCTGGCCTGAAGCGGGCGACCCGGGTTCGATTCCCGGTCCGGCTCACATTTTCACTTGTCGCCATTGCTTAATATCAATGCCCAAATGCGGCCACTGTCAATCCTTTCTTTCCTATCCTTCTTCCTTCCCTTCCTTTACCAATTATTTGCAAACGATAAATAATCTTTGTTATTATCTTCATGTGAGAAAGCCACTGAAGATGCTACATAAGTGCCGAAACGTGTTTGGCTCAATAAATGCAAGAAGGCGGAATTCCTCTCTAGTCGGTCTTAGCAAGCACGGAAATACGAAGCACGGCCGCATGCACAGGTAATAGTCAGGGGTGAGTAGGAGAATGTAGAGCGCTTACCGTGAGACTGGAGGAGGGCACGGACGAGGTGGTGGAGGAGGCGTCGTCGTCGTCGTCCTGCGGGCTGGAGGCGGTGGAGGGCGTGGGCGCGCGCGCGAACGTGCGGAACATGGCCAGGATGGCGTCCGCCGACGGCGGCCCGCCCGTGCCCGCGGGGCCAGACGCTCGCCGGCGCGACACCTCCGCGCTCGACACCGAGTCGCTGCCCTGCACCCACACACGACAAGTCACGCTCCGCACCGTGCAGAGAAACAACACCAGCAACAGCAACGTCTTTACATCTCAAGTCCCAAAAACCGACGTCGGTACGTCCCGCTGCAGCTTCTAACGTGACAGGTCTGTCAGACACATCTACAGGGTGTTACAAAAAGGTACGGCTAAATTTTCAGGAACCATTCCTCACACACAAAGAAAGAAAATATGTTATGTAGACATGTGTCCGGAAACGCTTAATTGCCGGCCGCGGTGGCCGAGGGGACTGAGGCGCTCCAGTCACGGTCTGCACGGCCACTACGGTCGGGGGTTCGAATCCCCCCTCGGTAGTGGATAATTATGTCGTCTTTAGTATTAGATAGTTCATAAGTAGTTTGTAAGTTTAGGGACTGATGACCCCGTAGTTAAGTCCCATAAGCTATACAAACATTTGAAAACGCTTAATTTCCATGTTAGAGCTGCGTAGAGAAGAGCTTTCAAATAACCCCACAAATGAAAGTCAAGAGGGTTGAGGTCAGGAGAGCGTGGAGGCCATGGAATTGGGCCGCCTCTTCCAATACATCGGTCACCGAATCTGTTGTTGAGAAGTGTACGAAAACGTCGACTGAAATGTGCAGGAGCTCCACCGTGCATGAACCACATGTTGTATCGTACTTGTAAAAACACATGTTCTAGCAGCACAGGTATACTATCCCGTATGAAATCATGATAACGTGCTCCAGTGGGCGTAGGTGGAAGAGCATGAGGCCCAGTCAAGACATCACCAACAATTCCTGCTAATCCATACATCAAATGAGCATATGCCAACGCCGTATTTGTAAATATTGCACTGACTACAAAACCACGTTCGTGATGAACACTAACCAGTTGATGCTACGTAGTGATGTGCTTGATGCTAGTACCGTAGAGCAATGAGTCGCATGTCAACACAAGCACTGAAGTCAACATTACCTTCCTTCAATTGGGCCAACTGGCGGTGAATCGAGGAAGTGCAGTACATACTAACGAAACAATTGGCTATTTTGACAATTGTCTGCATTAATTATTTCAATTTACATTGAAAGACAAATACTAAAATGAGCTCTAACATGGAAGTTAAGCGTTTCCGGACACATGTCCACACATGTCCACATATTTTCTTTCTTTGTGTGTGAGGAAGGTTTCCTTAAAGTTTGGCCGTACCTTTTTGTAACACCCTGTATATCCTATTATGAAGAGACTGATTCCGGGAGGTGTGGTAGAATGTGTATTTTGTGCCTGGAAGGCATGTTTGTTGCAAAGTGCCATTTAGTTACGATTTGACAATTAACGAACGCTAATTAATAATGAGTTAAAGTCCGTGACACTGAAATAATTGATGTTATAAATTTTTCAGTAAATGTACATTCTCTAATAATCAGATATCCGCCAATTAAATACTCAGAATAACATTTGAAACATTAAAACATATGTGAAATGATTTGTTTTGCAATGATATACGCAACTATAATAAAAATAGGAACTGTCGTAATTGTTTCTTAATAATGACATATATCTAAAAGAACATGTAACAGATAACATTTGTGAAAAACTTCTTACTCACTGGATAGATTTGATAATTAGAAAACTGTGTAAATGAAAATATATCAAAAATTTATGATTCTCTTTCTGAAAAACTTATTGAAAACTAGTACTAACATGTCACGAATTTTATATATGTTTCTATACTGTAATGTAATACGAATCGCCTAAATAAACTAATGTAATTATTAATGTAAAATAAATCATTCAATTGTAATTAGTAATTATTATTTAAACTGATCCAACTATATAAGAACACTTCGCTATTGTTTGTATCTTATACAGATTGTTACAAATAGGTACGGACAAACATTCAGGAAACATTCCTCACACACAAAGAAAGAAATTATGTTACGTGGACATGTGACAGGAAACGCTTAATTTCCATGTTAGAGCTCATTTTGTTACTTCTCTTCAAATCACTTTAATCATGGAATGGAAACACACAGCAACAGAACGTACCATCGTGACTTCAAGCACTTTGTTACAGGAAATGTTCAAAATGTCCTCCGTTAGCGGAGGACCCCATGTGTATGCATGGGAATCTCATTCTCACCAGCGCGGTTTGTAAAATATGGAACCATCCACCAAACTTTTCAGTCGTACCTTGTAGTATTAAGTGTAGTTGTATAGTGTATAGTGTAGGTGTATGTGTGATAGAATAGTATAGTATAGACTGCAGTAGTAAAGGCCATGGCCTGTACCTGTGTGCTGCACAGCATTATAGTATTGAGTAAAGCTATATGTGCCATGAAATAATATAGTGTAGAGTGTAGTTGTATGTGCTACAAGATAGTATGGAGTGTATTGCTATGGACTGCACCTATAGTATACCATATGGTCTGTTTATACAATCCACAGAGTAGTGTGGAAGGGAGCTCTGCTGTACATGCCCACAGTAGCATAGAAGGGGGTGTAGTTGTATGTGTCACGGAGTAGTATAGTAAGGAGTGTACATGTCATGGCCTGCCCTTGTGTGCTGGGCAGCTTTATAGTATTGGGCATAGTTTTATGAACCATATAATAATATTGTACATAGTGTAATTATTTGTGCCACAGAATAGTATAATATGGAGTGTATTAGTACATGCTATTGACTTCACCTGCAGTATACTATACAGTGTGGTTGGACATGCGTGAGAGTAGTGTGTAATTGAGTTCACTATACATATTACAGAATAGTATTGAACGGAGTGCAGTTGTATGTATCACAGAGTAGTACAGTTTGGAGTGTAGTAATATGTGTCATGGTCTGCAACTATGTACTGTAAAACATTATAGTATTGATGTGTCATGAAATAATACAGTATAGAGAACAGTTGTTTGTTAACTATTGCAAGTTAATTAACTAATATTTGAAGTTGGGCTAAAAATGAACACTGATAAGACCAATATCATGATCAATGAGTGGACATCTGAGGGTAGTATATCGGTTGTAAGTACACATTTGCAAAGAGTCGCAGAATATGTCTATCTGGGACAACTTGTAAGAATGAAAGGTGATCTAAAACCAGAAAAATGTTACAACGAATTAAATTGGGCTGGCAAGCTTATGGGAGCCACTCTTCAATTTTGAAATCTAAGATGTTGGTTGAGCTGAAGAAAACAATTCTAGATCAATGTATACCGCCAGTAATAACTTATGGCTGTGAAGCATGGACTTTAAATGAGATCATTCTTAGGAAACTAACAGTAGCCCAAAGAGGAATGGAAAGGTCAATGCTGGGCTACACAAAAAAACACAGAAAGAGAGCAATCGAGATAAGATGAACAACAAAGGTCACCGACATTATGGAAATGATGACTACACAGAAATGACAGTGGGCTGGTCATATAGCTTAAGATTGTAGATGGCCGAGACAAGTCCTGGACAGGAGCCCAATTTACAAAAAAAAAAAAAAAAAAAGACCTAGAGGAAGACCACCAGACAGATGGGACAGAGACCTAAGGAAGACAGCAGGACTCAGTTGGCAACGGGAAGCCTAAGATCGGAAGAAATGGAAGGACCTATGTAACTCTACATCGCGATAGTTACATTAGAATCATCATTTCCGTCAATTTGGACTTTTACTAATTTTTACGAGGCAGAATTCAGGCATTTTTTTTTAATTTTGAAAGAAGTCAGTTCATATCTTTGTAATGAAGAATAGTCAAGGTCATAGAATAAGTTAGCCAAAACGTCCTAAATTACAGTAATCTTTTACTGGAAAACTAGTATAAATAGTACCCTCAGTTGTGTTACTCTCTCTCTATGTATTCAGCTCCCTATGAGTAGTACCCTCAATCGTGTTACTCTCTCTCTATGTATTCAGCTCCATATGAGTTAGGTCTCCGCGATTAGCTCTCTATGAGTTTAATTATGGGTTTAGTTATGAACTTGTTAATTTGCGACAAATTCATTTCTTGTACAGTATTGAGATTTTGATAGGATCAGGTGAATAATACTAAACTGTTACGCGATTTGCGACAGTAGTATCTATGGACTTTAGATCGTGTTAGGCTTATGAAGATATAATGATCAATGTTAGATAGATCAGAATAATAATAACTGTTTTATCAAGAGTACTAAAAGTTACATTATGAACTTTATTTAAGTAGATCAAAGTTACTGTGAACTGTAAAAGAGATCAGAGATTCTGTTGTAAAACATTAACTGTGAGAAATATAGTTACCGAACTGTGAATTATTGAAGTGTCTTTGTGCAAGCGCATTTATTGTATTCTGTGTGATTTTGAAGAATATAGAAACGAGTGAGATTTAAAAAGTGTCTTAACAGAGTTCTTCCGTAGTTAGAACCTTTACCAAATCAGTGATATTTTGAACAGTGCTTAAATGAATATCTCTGACTGTGATAGATCGCAACATGTAGTAAAATTTACTTAATCCGCTATTCAGTGAGATGAACCGTATTAAAAGCAAACTTCCAAAGACTATTTCATGAAAGGTCTAAATAAATGAATACTTTTGTAAATGACTTCGCTTTAGTGAACTGCCGGGACAGATAAAAAAGATACTTTCATAACAATATATAGCCCCTAAGATAAAGAATCTGTATGTCCAAACATTTTAATAAAGCTAAGGACAATAAATAGGCTCAGGAAAGTAATACTTCGCAGTACGTTCAAGTGAAATAAGAAACAATAATTCAATTCGGTCGATCGAACAGGAGTACCAACCTATATTTCTGAAGTACAAGATAAGTAAAATTTGATAGCCTATTATAATATCAAACCGAAGAAGACTAAAGTTACGCAATTGCTTACCATAAATAATAATCATCAGTATTTTAACAGATTCGCTGCCGTTCACGCTCTGGCGCGATGATGCTAGGTGCCACTTCACGCTCTGGCGCGTGATCGTATTTTGACAGTATCTTTTCATAGTTTTGAGCCACTCAATGTTTTGGTTTTAGTTTCCAGTTTTTTTGATATGGCTTTTTATTTGCATTTGTATTTGTGTGAAAACAACAAATGAACAATATAAACAGTATACACAAGGTATTTCATAAAACATATGCTTATTTATATATCATCAGCAATATAAGTAAGAATAATATCAAAACTAAGAAGTATTTTTTATAAACTGGTAACTAATCGAAATAAAATTAAAATAATCAAAAGATTGCTTGCTTGTTTACATAGGAAACCAATAAATCTATCACGACATCACGAGAAGCGTGTGTGGCTCGTAGCCGGTAATGCAAACGCGGAAATCTGGAAGCACGTACGTGTGCATATCACTTATACTCTTCCCTGAGTGCCTACCAGAGTATACAGCTTTATTAGACGATGCCAGTTTACAACAACCCATAACAGGATGCTAGGTCGCAGCACGCGCCACAGCGTGAGCGGCACCTGACTCAAGTAACGTTTACACGCGCCAGAGCGTGAACGGCGGCGAACGTGTTAAAGAACAGAAAGTTATCTCTAAATACGAAGAACGTTACACCTACTGGTATTCTTCGTTACATGCTGACTCAAAGATGCCACATCATCAAGTAATAGAAATGGCTGATGATGGTGAGTGTGTCGTTGTATGTGACACAGAATAGTAGCAGATGCTGTGGACTGCACCTACAGTATACTATATGGTGTGGTCGCTACACAGTAGTGTGGAATGGAGTTGAGTGATACATGGCACAGAATGGTATAGAGAGGAGGGCATCTGTAAGTGTGACAGAGCAGTAGAGTACGTGCCATGTCCTGCACCTGTGTGCTGCTGGTGCTGTGCGGACTGCTGGCAGAGCGCGGCATGGCGGCGGCCGCTGCCCCGCTGCCTGCAGACGTCGAGGCTGAGGTGAGGCCCGACAGCTGCGCAGGCCGGCTCACCACCTCTCCGTCTGAGCCGCCGGAGCTCATCTCCGCAGACACTTTGCTCAGGAGGCGCGCGAACGTCACCTGCAACACCATACGTACATCTTGAGGTAAGGCCGGTATTACACGGTCATATTTCTTTGTCAAAAATTTACATCATATATCTATATCTATAAATGTGAATGTCTGTTCGGTATACGTTTATCACGTCTGAACTACAAGACATAAAGAGCTAAAAATTCGTACTGGGGGAAGGCTTTAGGAACAGTTTTATGGCGATCGGATAGCTATCTATATCTATAAATGTGAATGTCTGTTAGGTGTAGGTTTATCACGTCGGAACCACAAGACATTAAGAGCTAAAAATTCGTACAGTTACTAATGTCTACTGGGGGAAGGCTTTAGGCACAGTTTTATGGCGATAGGTTAGCTATTTATCTATATCTATAAATGTGAATGTCTGTTAGGTGTAGGTTTATCACGTCAGAACCACAAGACATAAAGAGCTAAAAATTCGTACAGTTACTAATGTCTACTGGGGGAAGGCTTTAGGCACAGTTTTATGGCGATCGGATAGCTATCTATATCTATAAATGTGAATGTCTGTTAGGTGTAGGTTTATCACGTCGGAACCACAAGACATAAAGAGCTAAAAATTCGTACAGTTACTAATGTCTACTGGGGGAAGGCTTTAGGCACAGTTTTATGGCGATCGGTTAGCTATTTATCTATATCTATAAATGTGAATGTCTGTTCCGTGTACGTTTATCACGTCTGAACCACAAGACACAAAGAGCTAAAAATTTGTGCAGTTACTAATGTCTACCCGGGGAAGGCTTTAGGCACGGTTTTATGGCGATCGTGTGAATGTCTGTTTGATGTACGCTTATCACATCCAAACGACAAAACGCAGAGACTTAAATATTTGTACAGTTACTAATTTAAACATGAGGAAGGTTTTATGCACGGTTTTATAGCGATCTGATAGATATTTAGTAATTTGAAGAATATAACGCGAAATGCGGAACAATAATGATTTTTTGAAAATTATATTTACTCTTTGAAAATGTGTTTATTGGTTGCATTATTGCTTGAGGGTTGATAATTATAAAATGGTGGAGTATATTGGGATGGAAAGTTATCGGTGTATATAAAATTTTACGTGTGTGTGTGTGTTAATACTTCCCTCTACAGCGAAAACTACAGAACGCAAACGAATGGTCTGTGTGTAATTGTTGTCCGAAGTCTCCCGGTGTACACCATAGCAGTTCCATGCCGATAGCTATAAGGGGGTCGAAGATATGGTGGTTGAAAACCGTCAAATTATAAAAAAATTCGGACTGAAGGCCAACGATGACGTTTGCGACTCTATAGCAAGGAGGTTACATACAGCGAAACGTGATGCCACAGACCATATCTTTGGTCTATGCGTGCTACAATGTCTTCAGCTCTTTCTCTGAAAGGATAAGCATACGAATAAGGAAATACAAGAATAAATAAATAAACAAGTAAAAAACAAATTTCCTTTAATACATCTCTTTTAAAAAAATCGATTTGACGTTTTGCGCATGACATCAAGTGATCCATCTGTGATATTATTACAATCATTATTGTTGAATTTCGTGATTGGATTCTTCGAAACGAGTGCATTTTTACCTGTGATTTCTTATATATTCTCTGATAAATGTAACATGTTTTTTAAAAAAGGATATAGATAGAGAGAGAGAGAGAGAGAGAGAGTGGATAGGAAAATTACTAACTCAAGGTTGGACTAAATAAATAAATACCCGGGCAACGCCGGGTTTTCAGCTAGTTTACATTATAAAAATTTGATAGTGTAATAGGGAACTTTGACATATCTCTGCTTTCGTCAAAAAATATGATAGTATCTAGTGCCTCGCAGTAGATTTGATCATAAAAAGTCGTTTGTATTTTGTTCACTGCAATGCGAATGTAACCGCTAGCATCGCTGTTGCTCTCGGACCGCGCTTATTTGAAAAGAAACTTCTACGTCATGTTTTCAAACAAGGACCTTTATTTGGTGTGTGCCGTCTTCCACAAAATAAATCGAACTTTTTGAAGCAGACGCAGCACAGTATAATCCCAGAACCCTGAATAAGGACAGATTAACCATTTCATTGCCAATGTTGTTCCTGGACAATGTATTAAAAGTTGATTTATATTGTATTTAGTGCATCAATCCTTAAAACTGCATTTTTTATGAACAACCTGCTTCTAGTACGACATTTTATCGTTCGGTACGGCGTGTAGCCACTTCTGATGCATTAATCGGTCCGTCGTGTGTTTATGTTGCCGTCTGTATGTTGTTGAGAATATGGTTCTTTTTATTTTATTCCAGCAGTGAATTGTCTTGTCTTTGGTGCAGTGGCGAAGATTATTGATCTGTCAGTGTTAACTATCAACAAAATAACGTCCATGTAATAAAATACCACGATACAAACGTCTGTGTTGTGCATGAAATATGACGGAAAAATCAATATTTCGACTAAAAATTTTAAAACTTATATTTTGGTGTTTACTGCATTGTATTAATAAAGAAAAAACTGAATTTTAATTTTTCCAAAGCTGATTTCATAATGTGAGACAGAGAGTGTTAAGCAGACTCTAAAGTTATAAGAGACTGGCGGAGGTACTCAACAGAGAAATTCGACCTGGGTGTACAGCCGAGAATGTTGAGAAGATTAATGGCCTCGTGTGTTACATCAACCACAAAATTAATAGAAATATATGAAGCAGATTTTTATAAGCTCTCCACTCTTCTCGAAATAATAATAATAATAATAATAGATGCTGTTCCTGTCTGTTGTTGACAGGTGCTTGTATGTGCTCTTGTCCGGCCAGTATGTTAATCCTTCTCGTTTAGCGAACATTTCGTTGCCAACATGAGCACGTTACGCCGCCGCGCCGTAAGTAAAATTTAACCCCAGTCATAAGAAATTGCTGTCACTGTAAACATGTCTTCTGCCGATATAGTCTTCTTACGTGCGTACAGTGATTTTTAGTGTGTGTAGCCACTTTACGGAGTAAATACCGATACGTTTTACCATCAATTCTCCAGTAATTTGTATATGACATGGCACCCTCTGCTTGCAGCTCCCGCAACACGAAATGATTTCCACTGTTTCACCCAAGTAAGTCCCTCTGTTTTCTTCAAAATGCAGTTTTCTTAGTAGCAATGACAGTGTATGATAACATGTGTTTACTGTCAGCCATATTGAAATAAGATCAAAAACATGACGACAGTGTAATACCCCTTTTTAGCGTCACGTCAAAGATTTACAACAACAAAATATTACGAACTTTTGATGATTTTTGTATGTCAAAGATTTGATCAAAAATTTGACCGTGTAATACCGGCCTAAGCGATGTTTTACAATGTTAGTAATTTTTGTCATTGTAGTGAGTAGCGTGTCAGTGTTTGATGAGATGGCCAGGAAACTAGACAGACGAAGTGGCCATTGGGTAGACACTTTCCACAATGTAACAGCAAGAAGGTGGTTTCGCAGGTGCAGCAAGCACAGACATACATTTGACCAGTCATAGGAGTGTGTGTCAGTGGGTGCTTCTGAGACGTTGCGTGGCCTGTGTGAATGGGGTTTAGCTCGTCGCTAGGGTTGCTTGTTACTAAAGCACTCCAAACCACACAACGTATCAAAAAAAAAAAAAAAAAAAAAAAAAAAAAAATCTTGGTCAAGTTAATAGCAACACATTCTCCAAGGTTCTTCTACGAAAATAAAGTCGTTGTTAGATGAGAACGGATTGTTATTGAGTCTTCCATCACACTACAGCACTGTATACATCTGTCTAAAGCATACAACTTACAACTGCCATCAGCTGCCCCCATTTGGCGCCCAAGTTGGGAATACGTCACGTCACATCACGTGACGTTTACAAATTCTGTTTCAAACAAATTGACTACAAATTTTGAAGAAATTTATACAGTTCGATTTAGAAATAATATAACTAGTTACAAAAGCTGGTAAAAACGATTACAATTCATGCAATAAATTAATTATTTAAAGGTAAGTGGTGCGTATTTCGCTACACGGCCGCTAGGTGATACAATAAACTTTGAGCTGTCAGTTCATGTAAACAAAAGAGTCCGCACCTGACGTCTTACGATTATTCTTCAAATTCAAGATTTTACTAAAATTTTAAGGTAACGATAATTTACAAGTTAAAAATTGTTCGTAAAGGTGTATGGTTTATCAAAACTTAATAGATGACAATTCTAGATTTTCGTGAATAGTTCGAACTTGATATAATCGTTAGACAAATGTTAGGTTCATAAAATTTACAATATTCTCGTTTGAAAAAAAAAATCTTAGTAGTGACTGTTTTATCGTGTTTTTTTTTTTTTTTTTTTTTTTTTTAACTCAGGATTTTTAATATTTCCTATGAAATGTCTCACTTCCAGGGAAAGCTGCCATTCACTGGTAAATGACATTGACTTTGGTTTTTCGGTGGCAGCGGATCTAGTTCATCATAGAGCAGCCAATTGCCACGAAACATGTGCTAATTATACACAGAGACCTTATTCACGAATCGATATATATCTATAAACAAGAACCGTATTAAAATCTTGATTCAAAGTATTTAATTATCCACCGACAGCCACAAATCTACGTTACTTTATTTAGGCAACCGATTTCGGTATTACATTAATACCATCTTCAGGCCATGTTATGCCATCCATTCATTAAAGTGAACAGTCAAAATCACCATATAAGCTTGTTTCTTTAGATTTGCCCCCGCTCCTGAACAAGCATGTGTGAAGTGACACATGTTTGTTCATGAGCTACGGGAAATATATTGTCAAGTTTCCATTCGATATGGTATAGACAAAGGTTTCTTGTGTTGAACTATCTGACAACAGAATCTTGTATGGAACGTTGGCTTTCAGTCATATGAAATTTTCTTCGTGTATGCCATTCCAATTATAAGCCGATATGTAAATTGAAGAAACTTTGAGATACTGGACCTTTGTCACATAAACGTAGGGCAGATCCTAGTGTTTTAACCTAAATTGAGTTGCATAAGGTGGGGGAAATAATGGAAGAAATCCAAGAAAGTCAATGCGCGAAGTGAGAAATTAGGAAACTGAAATTTATTTATGTAAAGTCAATGTATTACTTTCAGTTATATTGATTGAATTACGGTAATTAATGTAGTTAGATCATTTTAATTATTTAGTGAAGTATACACTGAAAAAAGTATTTACGAAATTTTTAGCAATTATCTGCGATATTTACATTACATTTTTGGGTAATTATAGTTAATAAACATATTATTAACACAATTCAAAATGTAATGATAGCATTTTTCGGCAAGAGATATTTTTCGAAAAATGCGTCAGTGCAAATCATACTTCATTGCTCATTCAAACGAGCTTAATGTTCTCGTATACTGAAATAGGAACTCTTTCATGAGAGTTTTCTCTTTTCCTATGGCCCATTCAAGCCAGATATTTTCAGAACATAGGTTCATCTAGCAGGTTCTTCTCACTCAGTTCGAGCCAAATCAGTCAGAATCATCTTGGTATCTCTCCTGGTAACACTGAGAAATATAGGCCTTTCGAATTATCAGTATTTTATTACTAAACGAAAGAATATAATTTCTGACTCAAACCATACACATATTGGCTGCAGAGTAATAATAATTTCAGAAGGCGACTATTTTCTCTTCTAGCGACACTGCAAACCGTCCTCTGCTCTACAACCAAAATGGCGGCTCTATGAGAAACCTTGGTGTCCAGACCGGTCCTGTGTACACCTTGTACTAAGTAGGTGAACCACACTTGGGCGTAGCCAGAGGGGGGAGTTCTAAGAGTTTAAACCCCTACCGAAATTTTTACTGAACTAATCAAACTGTGATGTAATCTTTATGCGAAATTATCGGCTTTTCCAACTACGCCTACTGTGTGCATTGTGGTCATTAATACTGTTATTATTTTAACATTCTCTCATTTTTTAAAATTATCCTCACACGGGCCTTATGGTTTTTTTCGTTTTTTTTTGTTTTTTTGTTTTTTTTTTTTTTTTTTTTTTTTTAATTTGTTACTACTTTCTTCACACTCAGATTTTCCTGTTTGTTCAACTGCTCCTTCTTGACATCAAACACCAGCGTTCCCTTACAAGCAGAATCCACTATGAATGCCTCCTGAATATGTGATTAACGGATCTTGTGGCCTGATGTTCATTCTTCATTACGTCTCTATATGGTTCAAGTGTGTTTTAGCAAGCAGCAAAGAGAGCACTTGACTTTTTGTAAGCAGGTTGGCAGTAGCTGCAAGAAGTAGAAAACATCCGAATTTTTTTGACGAGCTGTAAACAATTAGGACCATAAAGGGAAATAGAAATCGAACCAACTATAACAGCGGCAATCTGTTTCGGCGATATCCAACAATAAGGGTGGAATAATGCTATAGATATGCACTTGGATTTGGACAATAACATCGCATTAGTGTTAGCTTACACCGAGAAGTTTATTTTGTTCCAGATAGGGCTTTATGATTGAACTGTAATATGTTCTACAGATCGACCTGGGCGATAAAGGGCGCGCAATTAAACCAAAACTAGACAGTCAGGTAAAATTTTTATAAACTGTTCATTATTTCGAAAATAATCGCTCTAAGTTTACCATTGTCTACGGAACCATTTCAAAAGGAACATGAGGCAGAATTAAAGCTTATGGTGTGGAGGGAGACGTGCTTTAAGACAGTCCGTGTAGTCCCTTTGGCTGCCACGCTGTGTTAGCTGAGTGGTCATTCCCTCGGCGGCAGCCGTGCGGCTCGGATGTCCGGAGCGGTCGCGCCGCTGTTTACGTCGTCGCTCGCGGCCGTTGGCGGTGTTTGCTGGTGAGTGCATGCTTTCGCGTTTGCTGTAGCGCTGAAAATGACAACATGAACGACTTAACGGAGCGGCTTGAACGAAAAGACACTTTGAAGTTGACTTTTGATCCGACATTACCACGACCTAAACCTTTCGAAGTTGAATTATTCATTAGAGATGTAATGAAGGTAACTTTAGAAGACTTGATCGGTATTCATTTGTCGATCGTTAGTAGCACTGTCTACCTTAAGTTGGTTAGCCCCGAAAAATGCGCGCAAATAGTCGAATCTTGTGGTGGACTATTAAAATTTAAACACTCAAACGGCCATGTCGGTGATGTGAGAGTTACACAAGCCGGTCTTGGACTGAGAACAGTCCGAATTTTCGAATTACCTTTCGAGATTACCGCCGACCAGATAAATGATAAACTGAAGGATTACGGAACAGTGGTCAGTAACGTAGCCGAAAAGTGGTCTGGGCAACACATCTTCCCCGTCCTAAACGGCGTCAGGCAGGTGAAAATCGAACTGGCAAAGCACATCCCGTCCTACATCGTTGTCTGCGGATTTAGAGTCATAGTTATATACGATGGGCAACCGAGAACTTGTTCGGCGTGTGGCTCGACGGAACATGTACGTGCGCAGTGCATTCAACGGCGCGTCGCGCAGATACCGATAGGCGAGCGAGAGAGGTAGGGCCCAACGTCTACGTTGCCACTGACATACGTAGCCGCCGCCCGCGTCAACACCACTCCGGAGCCTAGTTTAGATGTTGCGCTGGCTGCTCTAAATGACAAGACGGAACAATCAGCACAGATGGAAACTGATACTGTACCAGAAAACCCCACAAACACCCCCACGGAAGTACGGGAGGGACTACGAAGGCGCACGACCAACAACCGAATGATGACTTAGCATCAAGGAACGTGCAAGCCGACGATGGCATTTGCAGAGAGGACCCACCCGGGACAAACGGGAATGAGGAACAGAAGGCAAAGAGCCCGTCACCGAAAAATCAACATAAGCGACGGAGAGCACACCAAGGGGCGGCAGAAAACGCGCAGACATTGCGCGAGAAAGCCATCCAGATCCTCCATAAAATGACGGAGGAGTCAGGCGGGAATTCTCGTGGCAAATCTCAAACTTCCAAAAAGTCCCGGACTGACGTCTCCGAGTCTGGCCAGGGGAGGAACAACTTAGAGACTCCCACAATGGACCAGGTTGTTGAAACTGAGCAAAGCGAAACAACAGGAAAAGGCAGAAGTGACAGTAGTCGTCCACTGAACTGGGCAGATGATACCGACGAGTGCTCTCCTGGTGAAGATACGTCCGATGTACAGGAAGATACAAGAGGAACGTCTGCCGGAGTCCGGACAACAGACTCAAAGCAGCTACGGAAGTCTGCTGCTGCTGTTGCCGCAGTTGAGGACGACCCTGACTTATTCTGAATGGTGCTCCTCTAGCAAATGACACCCTTGCAGGCTTATCGTATTGCGACAATAAACATCAACAAGATTAGCAGCACTTTCAACTTACGGAATCTTCAAGATTTCTTGTACGCGGCCGAAATCGACATTGCTATGTTGCAGGAAGTAGTAGCAGGAATTAGTCTCGACCACATATCGGGCTACAATGCTTTGATTAATCCCGATCTTGGCAATGATCTCGGGACTGCCATAATGACGAGAGAAGGCATCGTCGTCACCAATGTGGAACGACTCACCAACAGCAGAGGTATTGCTGGCACTATTAATAACACACGACTGATTAACGTGTACGCACCATCCGGGACAGGGAAAAGGCAACAAAGAGCACAGTTTTTTAAAGAAGTCATTGTGCCACTCTTCACACCCAGTGCCGACAAAATCACTTTCGCAGGCGATTTCAACTGTGTAATCAACCCAAAAGATCAGACTCCTAATTTCAACACTTCCATGGAGCTTTCAACCATAATTAGAGACTTAAACTAGTAGACACGTGGGAGCTAAAACACGGCGATGCGCCAGGGTTCACTCATGTGACCAATCATTCCGCCAGTCGCATCGACAGAATTTACATAACGTCGAACCTGAGAACACACGACCTGCAAGCTGAGAGATGGCCGACTGTAATTTCCGATCATGCGGCGTACATATGTACTGTCAACCTAGACAAACAATGCACCTTCAGAGCACGAGGATCATCTAGCGGAATCAGGCTGCCACGCAGTTTTTCGAAACACGTGGGCAGAATGCGAAAGGAAGTTTGTGAGGTTCGATTCAGCCGTTAAATGGTGGCTCAGATGCGCCAAACCCGCACTACTAGCGGCTATGAAACAATATTCCCGCGAAAAACGCTCCTGGCAGAAAGACACAATGGAGTTCTATTTTCACTGCCTGCGAGATTTTTACAACCAAGATTCTAAGGTAATGGAAAATTTCGCTCAAATTAAAAGAATAAAGGCCACAATACTATCACTGAAGCGTAAACAATTAGAAGGCTGCAAAGTTCGAACGCGTCTTTATAATTCCGTGCAAGAGGAGACAACGTCAATGTACCATGTAATACAAGAGCAGAAAAGGAGCCAACGAAAAATACTGACTGATTTGAAAACCGCGGACGGACGACTTCTAAAAACACAACCGGACATACGGGACGAAATTCATAAACATTTTACTATCTTATTAGCTATTTTGGCAAAGATGTCGAGGAGATTAACTTCAGAAGAAGTTGAAACCCTTGAGACAGAGATCACAGAAGACGAAGTAACTGACGCCATACGACGCAGCCCGAAAAATAAATCGCCCGGTCCAGACGGACTGCCGGCAGAGTTCTACCAAACTTTTCGACAACAGCTTACCGGTAAGATGACTCTCATATGTAATGAAATTGTCAATAACAGGGCTGTCGGCTTGACAGAATTCTATGAAGGAACCGTTGTATTAGTCCCTAAAACCTCAGCAGGCAAGTCAGTCGACAATCTTAGACCTATTACTTTACTTAACGCTGACTATAAAATTTTCGCACGCATCCTCATGCAGAGACTAAACTCGGTGATTAACACTGTTACAGGCGCATATCAAACAAGCGTTGGTAAAGACCGAACAATCTTCCAAACATTAGCCGAATACAGGGACATCATAGCAACAGCAGAAGCCTGCGACATAAAAAGCGCCATAGTGTCGCTTGACTTTGAAAAAGCATTCGATAGAGTTAACCACTCATATCTTTTCCGCACCATGGAAACGATGAACTTTCCACAAAAATTCATCAGCGCAGTAAAAAAACCTTTTGAGAAACAGCGTATCGAGAATTTGTGTCAATGGGCAACTCAGCAGACCAATCAAAATAATGAGCTCGGTCCGACAGGGCTGCCCCATGTCTATGTGTATGTTCGCCATAGCTCTTGAACCGTTCCTGCTCTCCCTGACTCACGACCTGCCTGGACTACGAATACACGGCCAGAAGATCCTGTGTCAAGCATATGCTGATGACGTTAGTTTCCTGGTAACAGATGGTGACCAACTAAAAAGAGCGTTGCAGATTATTTCTACTTATGAGGCCGCATCAGGGGCGAATTTGAACCGGCACAAATATGGAATTATAAACATTGGCAGTGGAATACCGCTTAGAGATGATACGCCGCTAAAGAGCGTGGCCACACTAAAATGCCTCGGAATTGAATACACGAAAAACATCCGCCACACGGCTGCCCTAAATTATAAAAAAATATTGACGAAAATACGGGCCGGGATCCAACAACACAGTATGAGGAACCTAAACGCCATACAAAAAGTGACGCTAGCCAACGTCTATATTACAGCTAAAGTAAATTACGTCGCCCAGGTACTGCCATTACCGAAGATCACTGCCCAGAAAATATTATCAGCGCTAGGCCACTTCGTGACTAGAGGTCACATCTTCAAGGTACAATACGAAACCTTAACACTGCCAACTGCGAGGGGAGGTCTCAGCCTTACAGATGTTTACCTGAAAGCGAAAGCGCTCTTTATCACCAACATGTACACACAGTGGCGACGCTCGCCCAACACTCTAACGGCCCACCTCTTAAGTGAAATAGCACCGGACAATATGGAGCCGCCCATCGACGTCCACCACATTTCAAATGCGCTTTGTCACCTAAGATACTTCCTGCTGGAGCTCAGCTATCTACAGAGACGTACTCCCGAGAAGGACCGCTACACGGTAAAGTTAGTCTATAACAGCCTGACGAAAAACAAACGGGGGAACATAGCAGAACACAAGTATAAAGGACCTGACTGGCACAAAATCTGGGAGAATATCCAGGACCCAGACTTACCATCAAATGTGAGGTATAAATGGTACCTAGCGGTAAACAGGAAGATCCCGACAAACACAAAATTACATAAAATTCACTTGTCTGACAACCCATACTGCAGTAACTGTCATTTAGCCGACACGGAAGAACACAGATTGACGTGTATCTCAGTTAAAGATATCTGGCAACTCTGTACTCAGAAACTCGCGACTATACTACGCACGTCACCTAGGTCGATCACACCAAATCTATTGCTGTACCCGGACGAAGTCCCTTACCCAAATGCGAAGAGAAAAGCTGTCAACTGGCTAAAGGGACAGACAGTGAACTATATTTTATCTGAAAAAGAGAAAAGTCAAGAAGATTATTGGCTAACATTATTGACAGAACACCAGAAACTTCAACGAACAGAAAAGTATAGAGAAAAATATGGATTTTTCTTAATTAGGATATTAACCTGAACTGATACAATTATCTTCGAAGAAAGATTTATTTGATTTTCCATTTTATTTTTAACAGTTTCAAAATATACATTATTTAATGGTTTGGAGGTGGTATGCCGTTGCCTTCCTCCGACCTTCGAACTGACTTACCCAGTCAGTTATAGGGGGACCTACAGTTTAACGTGGGTTCCGAACCACGGTGCTACTCGGTATTTTTCACATGAGCAGTACTGCCAGAGGTGAAAGAAGTGGAAAGTGACAGATAAAAATACTAGGACCTGGCGGGGATCGAACCCGCGACCTTTGGATTTGTAGTCTGACACTCTACCACTGTGAACCGAGGCAACAATTATCATTATATAAAAAAGCTATCATAACAAAAGAAAGAGTTCTTTTAGTAGCGGTAGCAAAAGCCAAAAAGAGTGGACGAACTAAAAAGAGCGACCTACTTCGCGGTCGAGCTGCGAAATAAAAGAAGAGCTACCGGTCGCGAATTATAATATGCGTTATCGGTCGCGAACTAAAATATGTGCAATCGGCCGCGAACTAAAACATGCGTTACCGGTCGCGAGGTATTATGCCAAATGTATGTTGCTTCTTAGTTCGTTGGATTCTTTTCCGAAGACCGACGGGAAATAGCGAGAGGTCACGCAGCAGAATTAAAAATCACGTGTTTGCCTTCTGCTGATGAGAGCCATTTCGAGGTTAGCGTCTGCCTGCTACATTACATAGTTCAGTGCTTCGAAATTTCTGTTTTGAAGTATTCTGCACTCTGCAATATCTGACTAATAAATTCCATAACGCCAAGATATAAAGATAACTCTAAACATAAAGGCGAGAAATTATCCACAAACTGAAACTTCCTGGCAGATTAAAATTGTGTGCCGGAACCGGGACTCGAACCTGGGACGTTTGCCTTTCGCGGGCAAGCGCACTACCGACTGTGCTATCCCGACACGACTCACGATGCCACCTCACAACTTTACTTCCGCCAGTACCTCGCCTCCTACTTTCCAAACTTCACAGACTGTTTCTTTTCGTTTGCGTGATATCGTTAGCGGCTCAAGCAGTAAGAGCACGAAGCAGCCAGGTGGGGGAACTTCTCCCTCCACCTGCATGTGCAGACCACGCCCCTCAGCCGTCACTGGGAGCGGACGCACTAAAAGAACGAACTGGTTCGCGGCAGAGCCGCGAACTAAAGTGAGCGCTCCCGATCGCGAACTATTATGCGCAAGTCTAGTGTGCTGGCAGGCTCACCTTCTTCTCGAGCTTGGCGTCCATGATGGCGCCGGAGTCCGGGGTGCCCTCGGTGCTGCCGAAGGCGGTCTCGGCCTCGCGGGCGCTGGCGCTGGCGCTGCTGCTGTTCTGCTGCTGCTGCTCCTGCGCCTTGCGCTCGCTCAGCTGGATCAGCTCGCCGATGCTGACCTTGCGCGACGGCTGCTGGTTGATCAGCTGCTGCAGGATCTGCTTCTTCTCCGCCGCGTTCTTCTTGGTCGGCGTCGAGTTGTTGCGCTTCTTACGGGGCGAGGGGGTTCCTGCAAACCAGAGGCACGTCAGGGCTGTGCTGGCAGAAACTGTAGAGCCTACTCTAAACCTGAAGTGTGCTGTCTACTCGAGGAGGATGTTCTACTTAGCCTTATTTATTTCACTGCCGAAGCAGAGAACCGTGGAGCTGGCAGTGTCGCTACATTAAATACTGATAGAAGCATTCAGGATTCTTAAGCTTCTACAAAACCAATATCTGAAATCCTACAGGGTTGACGGCACTTAATGAAAAGTTTTAGTGGAGCTTTTGATGCTGATGGCATTACTTTATCTAGCTAATAAGTCGAGTAAAAGGAGGCATGAAGATCCTCTTCACGATGCTTGATACTTTCAATTCATTGATAGATAATCACTGAAAGAACAGATGCCACAACGTTGTCCTGTACACGTTTTTCTCGATTTCAAAAAGGAATATGACGCAGTGCCACAGTGCAGACTGCTAACGAAGATACAGGCATACTGAATAGGTTTACAGATTTGTGACTCGCTGGAATACTTCCTAAGTAATAAAACGAAGTACGTTGTTCTCGACGGCAAGTGTTCAACAGAGACGAGTGTATCGTCAGGCGTTCCCAGGGGAGAGTGAGAGGACTGCAGTTATTTTCGATCTAAATGAATGATCTGATGGACAGAGTAACTTGTAATTTGCGCCTCTTTGCTGATGACGCTGTGGTGTATGGGAGGGTGTCGTCTTTAAATGACTGTAATAGCATACAGGATGACTTGCACAAAATTTCTAGTTGGTGTGAAGAGTAGCAGCTAGCTCTAATTGTAGAAAAATGTAAGGTGATGCGCATGAGTAGGGAAAACAATCCCGTACTGTTCCAATACAGTATTAGTAGTGAGCGTCTTGATACAGTCACGTCGATCAAAGATCTAGGCGAAACATTTCAGAGCGATATGAAGTCAACAAAGGTTCTCAAATTGATTTTGTATTTCTTGATTTCCAGAAGGCTTTCGACACCGAACCTCACATACGGCTTTTAATCAAATAGCGTGGTTAGGGTATATCACTCCAAATCTGCGATTGGATAGGGGATTTCCTGTCAGAGAGGACACAGTTCGTAGTAATCGATGGTAAGGCGTTGTCTAAAACACGGTTGATATCGGGCGATCCACAGGGTAGTGTTGTTGGTCTTCTGCTCTTCCTTATTTACATAAACGATTTGGGAGAAAATCTAAGCAGCTCTCTTAGGTTTTTTGCAAATGACGCCGTCATTTACCGTCTAGTAAAATCATCTGAAGATCAAAGCCAACTCCAGAACGATCTAAATAAGATATCACTATGGCGTAAAAAATTGGCAATTGACTCTAAATAATGAGAAGTGTGAAGTCGTCCACATGAGTACGAAAAGAAATTTGTTAAACTTTGTTCACAAGAAAATCAATCAAAAGTGAAAGCCTTAAACTCCACTTAATACCAAGGAATTACTATTGCTTCAGACTTAAACTGGAAAGAACACGTAGATAATGTCGTTGGAAAGGTGAAACAGAGACTGCCTTTTATTGGCAAAAATCTTAAATGATGTAACAGAAGTGCTAAAGAAAATGCATACACTACCCTTGTCCGTCCTCTTTTCGGGTATTGCTGCCCGGTGTGGGATCCTTATCAGGTGGGTTTGACGGAGGACATCGAAACACTCCAAATAAGAGCAGCTCGTTTCGTATTGTCACGCTAGGGGGAAGACAGCGTCACGGAAATTATACAGGATCTGGGATGGGAATCATTACAACAACGGCGTTTATCGCTGCGGCGTGGTCTACTTACGAAACTCCAATCGCCAACATTCTCCTCCGAATGCGAAATTATATCGTTGGCTCTCTCTTTAATAGGTAGAAATGATCATGAGAATAAAATACGAGAAATCAGAGCTCGATTCAGGTGTTTTTTCTCCCCGCGCGCTATTCGAGACATAACACATGTGACACCAAGAAGGCAGGTGACCGTGCAACAACATGTGATCCTGCATTGTCTTGAAAAATGGCTTCCGGGGTGTCGTGCAGAAGGATAGAGTCACGGGATGTCATTCGCGTAGTTCAAACTAGTCGCAATGCCCTGCAATCGTACCAGCTGTGACTTTGTTCAGGCGTCAGTATTCGCCACGCGATCCACGCAAGTCGCTGCACCACTACAGCAAGAAGACGCGATAAATCACTCTATGAACTTAGGCCGCCGAGGGAGCCCAAAGTCTCGGTACCTCATTGCTTACCTCGTGTACCGGCCAGTAGGAAGTAGGGGTCTCGCCTACATATGCCAGCGCAACACAGCAACAACGGTCAGTATGAGGCAGCTCTACAGTTCTGATCCCAAAGTCAACAGAGATCCAGCAGTCTATCTGAACACAAGCTGGAACAATTTACTATTGCCTTGCAGAACTGAGTAATTGGAAGAAACTTGTAAAACACAAGCACATAAAAGTTATTTATTTCATGTTATCGATAAAGTTCATGTGGACTAATCAGTTCTTTTAGTTACAGACCCATGTCCACATCCTTCCTAGTCACGGCCCACCTCCTGAACCCACTACCTAGAACAGACACAACACTAGTTGTACCCGAAAGCACCCCATAGAGAGCTTCTGCTTTTCTTTCAATGTAGGTGGAGATTGTAGGCTAATCTAAGTTTTCTTTTATGTGTCTGTTTGGTATGTAGCTGTCAGCGTCCGCTGAGGATTCTGTTTTGCAGCGTTTGCAGCTTGAACAGCTGCGAGTCTGCGGCCATAGACCTGACTTCAGAGCCGTACAGCATGCTTGGGAGGATGCAGGCGTCGTATGTCTGGAGCTTCTTCTTTACTGGGAGCGCCCTTCCCTTAAGGAGCGGTTAGAGTTGGTTAAAAGCAGCACAACCCTTCCCCCTAGATCTGACTAGTTGTTTCCCGAACGTCAGCCTTTTATCCAGTTGCAGGGGGTCCTCGCCGCGCTTTTATCGCCACTCGCTCTATCGGCGGTCCGCGCCCAGTATCCCTGCCGTCGCTCCTTCCGCCGACCGAGTGTTCAACCCCAGGTCCGCGCTCAGGTGCGCGTGCTGTCGGCTCTTCTGCTGTTCCTCCACCTATCCCCGAAGTCAGTTCTTAATTAGATATCTCGTTCCTCTTCTTCATCAGTCTAATAGCGGGATCCCATGCCTTGCTAAGTGTGTACCCGCCATTACGATTTATTTGCGTTTCCCTTACACGTAACTCAACAGATTCCCAGAAGTTGGACGCTTGTGTCAGAACTTTGGTGGGATCGTAATCCATTCCGTGTATTTCCGTCAGACAATGTTCTGCAACTGCCGACTTGCTAGGTTGCTGTAATCGTGTGTGCCGTTGGTGTTCTTGGCACCGATCCTCGACAGTACGCACAGTCTGACCTATATACGTTGCACCACATTGGCAGGGGATCTGATAGTCAACGGACTTCCGCAGTCCCATGCCGTCTTTCGCACTTCCAAGCAGTGCTCGAGTCTTAGCTGGTGAGTGGAAGATTGTCTTCAGTCGGTGCTTCCTGAGAATTCGTCCTATTTTCCCGGATAACGCGCCACAGAAAGGAAAGATGCCACGGCTACGTCCTATTGAGCGTCCTATTGTGATTCCGCCGGTTGTGCAGGGGGTGTAGGACGTAAGGCTCTTCGAATTTGCCACTCTTTGTAGCCATTCATCCGGAAAACAGCTTTCAGATGTTCAGTTTCTTCCTAGATACTACCATCATCAGAGAGAGTGTGAGCCCTATGTACCAATGTTTTGAGCACGCCCTTCCTCTGAGCTGGGTTGTGACAGCTGTCCGCCTGCAAATAAAGATCGGTGTGCGTCTTTTTCCTGTATACGCTGTGGCACAAAGTGCCGTCCGCCTTTCTTTTAACCAGGACATCCAGAAAGAGTAGCACTCTATCGACGACGACTCCCATAGTAAACTTGAAGTTCTGGTGTATGGAACTGAAGTGCATAAGGAAGTCATTGAGCTTGTCTCTTCCATGTGGCAATATCACGAAACTGTCGTCTACATACTGGAAGAAACAGATAGGTTTTCACAGGGCTGATTCCAGAACTTTTTTCTCGAAGTGTTCCATATACATATTGGCAACAACTGGTGAAAGGGGACTCCCCATTGCTACCCCTTCTGTCTGCTCATAGTAGTTACCGTCGAAAAGAAAGTATGTCGACGTCAAGACATGCTTGAAAAGGTTAGTTGTCTTTTCGTCAAACTTCTGGCCAATAAGCTCTAAAGATCCTTGTAAAGACACTCTGGTAAAAAGAGACACAAACATCGAAGCTGCGAAGGATGTCAGTATGTTTGGGCTTGAAGTTGTTGAGGCGCCTCACAAAATCCACAGAGTTGCGGATGTGATGGGAGCACTTCCCGACGTAAGGGCTAAGCAAATATTTAAGGTACTTAGCAAGTGAGTATGTTGGAGCACTAATGTTACTGACAATGGGGCGTAAAGGGACCCCATCCTTGTGGACCTTAGGTAGTCTGTAAAGTCTTGGTGGAACTGATGCTCCCTGCCTTAGCTTCTTAATAACATCGTCTGGCAAATAGGATTCTTTTAGAATCGTCGTAGTCTTCCTCTCCACCTTATTGGTAGGGTCAGTGTCTATCTTCTGGTATGCATTATCCTCTAGCAGGCCCCGAATTTGTCAATGTAATACACATGAGATAGGACCACAGTCACGTTGCCCTAGTCAGATGGCAACACCACAATTTCAGGATCTTCTCTTGCTTTCCTTATGGCTGCCCTTTCTCTTTTAGAGATGTTAGGTTCCATAGGCTTCGTATGCGTAAAGCACGACAGGTTTCAGGACGTATTTGTTCAGCTGCTTCGGGTGAAAGTCGGGCAGCTACCTGTTCCACTGAGCTGATGATGTCCGTGTTAGGGGTCGATTTAGGAATGGGTGCAAAATTGACTCCTTTCTTAAGTTCACCCTCGAATTATTTAGAGTAGCTTGATGGAGTCTTAAAAAAATTGCATTGCTGTCCCCTGTGACGTAGTTGTATTCACCATTTCCGTCTAACAGGTATCTACATTATTCAAAGGTAGGTGAAGAAATGGACGACCCCAGTAAAACCACGACACCATTAGCCCCGCAGAAACTGGACGGAGGAACATCAGCATTGACACTTAGAATTATCGTCGACTCTCTCAAGAGAACTTTGAAGTATCACTCATTGTCTGAAACTTAAACTTTATCAGACAGCAATTACTCTACTATTTCCAAAGCACAAAGATGAGTATGTTCAATTTTCCTCGAGCAAAGTACGCAAGTCCACGTAAACCTGTCCTAGTTGTAGGGTGATTGATCGCTTCCAATCGTGAGACTATCGATTTTCTACTGCACCCAGATGGCAGAAAAAATTCTTTAAATTTAACGTCAGACTCCAAGGATCAAGGGAGAAGTGTAGTTACAAATGTAGGATTGCCAGCTCGAAGCGGAACGGAATAAAATTTCATGGTAAAGAGACAATGCATCCTACAACAGAAACAAATTGTTGGATCTGTCGTGGAAAGTGTTGAAGATGATCATTTGCTGTCAGAAAGGACTGATTCTAATGTGGAAACTGGACTAGGTAACGCTATTGAAGCATAATAAGCACATATATGCATCTAGTTTGCTACATGAAATATTAAACTCTGGACACTATGTTTGCAGTCTCATTGATTAAAATGCCTATTATCACTATGCTCCTATGATGGAGCTACAAATGGCAAATACAATTATTGACGTGTCTTAGAGAGGTTGTTGAAGAGATATCCACTTGTATATCCTTTGAATTGGCAGCCCAGGTTTAGACAATAATACGAGTACTGAGTGACAGCAACAAAACTGAAGCTGCATTTTTCATTAGCATATATCAGGTATTAATTACGTTCAAAATCTTCTCGAAGGCAACTCTAAAGACAGATACGACAATTGCTAACTGATATAGATCCCACAACGAGAAATCCTATTGAGGTCGCTAGAAATTTCATGTATGATATCTTACATGCATAGAAATGTATTAATTGAGTCATAGAAATTGGAACCAAGTACAGATAAGTAGTTGTATTCACAATAACTACTTATTATCTGATTGGTATCAAGGCAGTTGTGAAGAATAATATGTGCTACTGCTAAGAAGCGTCTGCAGTATACGCAGAGTAAGCACATATAAATATTTTGTTAATGTCATTATCACCCTAATTGTCAGAATAGAGAGAGAGAGAGAGCAATCTTCAAAGAACAATATTTAATGGAATCATGACATGTCCACGCTAGTATGAAATATATCATGGCATTTAGCAAGTTTCATGTTAAAAGTCTTGTTGCAATTGTAGTCCATAAATGAGTATTATCTGAAACTAGTAGCTTCTTTGTAAATGAAAGGAGTTTGTGATGACAAAGACTTCTTTCAATTTCATCAATATGTTTGTGCTACAGTAATACGATCCTTCTCCACATATAGACACACCATACTGTAGTTATCAAAGGTTTCTTCCATACTTTATGATGGATTACACAATGAAATACTCTAAAGATATTAGGTACGCTTTTTTCTAAATTTCTTCTTTACATATATGGATGAAAACTATTCACTGAGAGTAAATAATTTTCATTTAAAGTGAAAAGAGTAAAAATAATAGCATAAATAGGAAAAAAGTAAGTCAGAGAACAATTCAATGCCTGATTCTATCAACAGGGCAATTAACGTTACCAATGATTTCAGTTACAATGCTCAGATAATCGAAAATACTCAAGCCCACATAGATTTTTTGGATACGTCAATCGTGCACCTTTTAGGAAAATGCTGCACCAATTCACAATGAAATTCCACAATTTCCTATCTTAAAAAATTAAAGTAAATGAATAAATGCTGGCATGATATTGAAATTTTAACTAGAGATGGCTCTTTGATGTGTCAGTTCTCACAGCACTTCAGGTCAGCTTATTATGCAAGCAGCACATCATTTTTTGTTCAAACACATTTCAACATTTCTTTCATAATTTGTGGGATCTTTCTTTCAAGTCTATGAACTACAAATATATTCTAAGAAATAATTTTCATTAAAAAATTAGGGTTCAAAACATTTTATGTTTGATGTGATAAATGCATTTTGTTTTAGACTGCTGATGTCTGTAGTACCTTTTGTACTTTACTACATATAAAACGCATCAAAACATGTTTTGCTAGGAAAAATATATCTTTTTGGTGTACAAGAAGGACCTGTACTTTCAACTCAAAACATAACAGCTGTTAAAGCTTCGAAAGAAAAAAAAAGGGTTAGGTGTCTTTAAAACGAGACTTCCACTTTCAGTGTATGTGCTAAGCAATTAGAAGAAGATTTTTTTGGGATAGTGTCAACGACTGGATCATTGCACAATGATACACGATTACTGAGTGCCAAGTTCCAGAATATTGATGAACATGGCTGTAGTGAAGTCAGACAAATACTCACATTTAAATAAGCCCTACAAATAGGTGTTATATATTTCAATATTTAAGGCTGAGCCAAAGACGTACTGTTAGAAAAAATGCAAACCTTCTCAGTGCTTGTTGCAGTAATTGATAATAACAATCCAGAGAAAACTGAAACACTACAGATGTTCTCACAGTAAAACATCTTCTAAGGCCACCGTTTGAATAATGTGTGAGAGTTTTAACTGCCAGGAAAACGAAGATAATAAAAGGGAAGTGATAGCGTCTCATCAAAAAATTTTGGTTCACAAAGGAGAACCTCTCACTCTTCCCATTCTCAATTCCTTAACCTAACTGCAGTACTGAGGAACTGCATATTCTGCACATGAATTTCGTTTTTATAAACAAATGAAAAACATGATATGAAATATAGTAATATTTTTGCTACAGGTAGAATATTAAACATAGGATTAGTGACACTGTTCTGAAATATTACATTAAAGTAAAAAAATTAAGACAAGTTGCTACTATTTTTCTGCATATTGTTATTTAAACAACACAAACTTTGTCCTTATAGGTCTAAGAATGACTTGTAGGACTGCTATATCTAAAACTAGTTTCTAAATAATTATTCTGTTGCCATGTCCAAAGAAAGATGCATTACTGACTTGCAAATGTCATACTGAGATTTCTATTATTTATGTATGATTTTTATGAAAATGAAAATAAAATTATTTAATTTACTGAAATAAAATCATTATCCTATAAAAAGATTAAAACATATTTTATTTGTTCTTAATCACAGAAATTGTGTTTAACTTTTAGCCATAAAAGAAATTCCACTACAGGCAGTGGGTAAAATTTTGTAACAGCTAGAAATGGGAGAAGAGCTAAGAAATTGTTGAAGTTCTTACTTGAAACAGCAAGTAAGAAACATTTATTGCTTATTTTGAAGGAAATGGTGAAAGTACAGTATGAAGAAAAATGCATATCAGAATTACATCAAAAGATATAGATCTAAGATAGATAAAGAAGACAAACACATGAAAACAATGAATTCTTGAAATTAATTTACTGTCTAAGCTAAATAATGAAACTTACTTGTTACCATAATAGGTTTTTATTGTTACTGATGCATAAATGTTTTTGACATTCTATCATATTTGTTTGAATAGTACATTTAAGCCAAAAAGTGTATCAGAGACTGACGTATCATTTATAATTATTTCTTTTGAAAAAGGTATTAGGAGTATGTGGAGAGATTAATAGTGGAGTAGAAGCTTTTGTTCAGAAAAATTGTATATATATTCAGCATGTCAATCAATATTTGTTCATGTGTTCATCATTATTTTAACTCATATATTCTGCTTGTTGAGCTGCACTGTAATGGCAATTTTATTAGCAAATGGCATAATACGGAAAGTCATTAGCTACAAAGTTCCTTCCAAATTTTGGAAGTAAGATCTATAGGAAATACAGGTACTGTAATGTGAGTCATGAATTGATTTCTACAAGATTATAGGATACCGAAAATTTGTTTCCAGGATTCGGCATGAGGTGTTTGTTGTGAAAAAATGATTGTCATGAATTTATGTACTTTGGTATTAAAGGAAGACTAAGTAGGGAACGCTTTCTCATACCTGCTACAATATTGATTTTAATTTGAACCCTGTTAATACAAAGTATTTTGTAATAGTAGGAACAATTCTCATTCTCTGTTGTTTATTTCATACAACTGTGCTTATGTTTTCCAGTAATAAAAAAAAAAACACCTTGTTCTTCAGCATTTTTGTAACTGCTGATTAGTTACTGTTTGCGTGGTACCAGAAATTTGTGTGTCAAGTACAAATGTAGAAGCACTTTTCCTGGAATACAGTTATTATGAGGATGTACAGTGTATCAATAACCTACAGAAATGTAAGTAGTTTATAACTACCTCCTTAAGATTTAGTGAAGAGTAGAGGGTATATGGTGCCACAGTACACGAGTTTAAAATTACAATGATGTAAAATGCGCATATTTGTAGCTCTGCAAGGCTTTTGAGACTCATGGCACCAGCCTGATAATTCATAGGGATAAATTTTCCAAAAGTAGTGGAACTGTAAAAGTTATGGTGTAAAATTCACCTGTAACAGAAATTTGTAATAGTTTACAAGACTCCAAAGGTTCAGAAGAGTGGAAAATAAAAACGAATAGTTTTTCATATTCCAGTTACAGAATGGTATGCTTTACAATAGTGTTATTATCTAATGTAACATTGTAATCATGTGTAATTTTGAAATGCAACAAAATTTGGTTTCAGAAGTAATAGTGACTATTATGCTGGGAACATTCTGTTTTCTGAACAGACGACAAGCACCGAGGAAAATTAATTTCATTATAATTAACACTTCATATGAATAGGGGGATATATTGGAAGTGTCGTAAACATGCAAGAAATAGATGATTTTTGTGTATATCTACATGATATGCAAGGCTATTCACATTATCTAGTTCATGCTCATAACTCATATTATAGTGGTGTGGAACTATTTAGCTGAAAATTAAACACAATTTCTGTAATTTTTATCTAATTATAAAGAATGTGTCACATCCTAAGAAGCTATCATCTATTTTAGTGTTAGGTTTAACAGCACAGTTGTGTCATAGAGCCTACAAAATCTTTTTCTTAGGCAAACATCTGCTGTATTAGTGATGTCTTGGCATTGCGAGATATAGTAACTAAATCTCTGTAGTGAAATAGAGACAGATGACAGTTACAAGGCAGTAAAATTGGTACAGAGACTACATTAGTATAGACATTTATCAGTTATGATTATTTTACAATATATTATATTAAATTGTTGACTACCCAATACTCATACAGCTATAAATATTTTAATAAACTGAATTAATGATCTTTAAAACACTATAATTTTTTTGGAGAAAAAATTTCTTCTCTGTTCAAATCTATGAAAACGATGGAATCAACATATGACATCATACTATCCTGTTAATTATATGCACTGTCTTGTATTTTTGTTATCTTGATTCTGTACAACTTCTTTCACATAAAATATCTAGAAATCTCATTATATAAATATATCAGCTGTACCTCATGGATTTGCTTTTCATATCAGAATTACAATGAAATATGAATTCAATGCTAACATATCATTTTTTGAGCAATTCATTATAAGCTTCAAAGGTATACAAGTTATTTAAATCACTACTGAACATCCAGATTTCTGTAACTATGTATTAGAGAGTAAATAATACATTCTGTTATGTATAAATATCTAATAGGACTGGTCAAGTCTAACTATCCAGAATACATGTAAATAAGAATGATAACTTTATACAAATTTAAAAGGATGTCTGTCAATGTGTTATGCTGTTTAAACTATTCTAAAACAGCAGTGTGTAATAAGCCAGTTGAATAAGCTGACAACAGTCAGACAAGTAAGATGTCAGAAATACAAGATGTAAGAGATAAGAGGATATCATTACACAAGGAATGGTGTACCTTAGTGAAAGTAAATTAATTAATATATATGAGAAATACATTGATGGATAATGACAGTAATTATGAAAGAGATATAGTTAAAGAAATGGGAAAGTATATGAACTTGCTGGTGTGGGAAGGCAAGGGAATCCACAAAAATAATCATTATCATTAGAGACTGATTATGCTTTTTAGAGTTCAGTCTCGAGCATAGTCCCCATAATAAAATTCCTCCATGATCCACTATGCCTCATCTGACGTTAATCCTTTTACTTCAAACTTATTCTGGAACGAATCTAAGTACTTTCTCCTTGGCTTACCTCGACTCTTATTAGCCTGAACTGCCGTACCCATGAACCTCTTAGGTAAGCTTGCTTCTCCCATCCATGTAACATGACCTCACAATTTCAGCCTGTTCGCTTTAACTGCTTCATCTATCGTGTTCATTCTCAGTTTTTCTTTCATTTCCTCATTATGGACACCCTCCTACCATTGTTCACATCTATTTGTACCTGAAATCATCCTCGCTACTTTCATATTTATAACCTCAACATTACTAATAAGTTAACTTGTATCCATCCAGCTTTCACTCCCATGCAACAAAGTGATCCCATGATAGAGCGGTCCACTGCTAATTTTATCTTGGTACTAACTTCCTCCTTGCAGCTGAGCACTCATTGCATTAGCTTTGCTACACATTAATTCCAGTTTTTTCACTATGTTGCCATCCTGTGAGAAAATATATCCTAGGTACTTCAAAATGTCTACCTGTTCTTACTTTGTTCCTCCAGTTTGGCACTGAATCTTTTTAAATTTCTTTCATGTTTGAGATGCTGATATTCATAATATTACACTTACACCTATTATTTAGCTCTGAAATATTAGATTACAACCTTTTAGTCGAATCAACCCTCACAACTAAGTTGTCTGCATATTTTAATCCTACCCTTCCAGTCTTCTGTTTTAAACATATGATCCATAAATAATATGAACAACGGTGGTGACAGGTTACATCCTTGTCTTACCCCTGAACCTATCCTGAATCATGAACTCAATTTACTGTCTTGTCTAACTGCTGCCTGACAGTCTGAGTAAACACCTTTAATTGCCTACAGCAGTTTGCCTCCTGTTCCATATTCTTTTTCCTAGGAACACGGTCATAAGCCTTTCCTAGATCTATAAAACAGATACAGTTACCTATTCCACTCACAGCACTTCTCCAGTGTCTGCTGTAAGCTAAAAATCTGATCCTTACTGCCACTAAGAAGACTAAACCACACTGATTTTCATCCACCTTGTCTTCAACTAATACTAGCACTGTTCTTTCATCGATACCTAATAATATTTTGACCACTAAGTTAATTAAAGAGATACCTCTGTAGTTGTTCCAATCATTTCAGTTTACATATTTGAAAATTGGCGTGATTACTGCTTTCGTCAAGTTAGACGGAACCTATCCTGATTCCCACACCGTTTCAGTTATCCTTTGTAACCATCTGAGACCTACTTTCCACTGTATTTGACGAGTTACAACTTAATTTCATCTACCCAGACGCTTTATTACACTGCAGTCTATTGATCATTTTCTCCACTTCCTCAAATTGATCCTGTCTCCATCAAATTCCTATCCCATTCTACCTCAACATCTGACACATCATTGAACTTTTCACCTACATTGAGCATCTCTTCAAAATATTCCCTCCGTCTGCCCAAGGCATCCACAGGGTACAATAACAGCTCTCCTGATCTGTCCAAATCTCTTGTTCATTCCTTCTTCCCTCCGTTTTGAAGACTGTTAATTACGCTCCAGAATGATTTTCCCACAGATTGACCCATAATTTCAAGCTTATTCCTGCTTGGATCCTGCAGTTATTAGTTTGTCCTTGTTTCCTTGTTCAATATAATTTTCTCTGTCATCCTGAGTTTTAGAATGGAGTCATTTTTGAAATGCCTTCTTTTTCTTTTCACTGTGTCATTCCATCAAGTTGGCTTCTTTTTCCTACGTTTCCACACTACTGTTCCAAGACATTCTCCAGCCACGTCTAGTAGTGTGTCCTTACACCTTGTCCATTCCCCTCCAATGACCGTAAATAACTATATTCAACTAACTGGTACCTTTCTGAGATAATTTTTATGTATTTGCGCTTGATTTCCTTGTCCTTAATCTTCTCCAGTCTTATCCTACTACATATGGACCTAGCTTTCTGCACTTTCAACCTCATAATACCTGTTTCACTGCAGATTAAATAATGATCAGTGTCATCAAAGAACACTCTGAAAACAAGTGTATCCTTGACTGTCTTCCTGAATTCCGGATCTATTATAATATAGTCAATGACAGCTCTGGTTCCCTTGCCTTCCCAAGTATAGCAGTGAATGTTCTTATGCTTAAAACGGAGCTTATGATGAATAAACCCATACTGACACAGAAAACCAAGAGCTATTTTCCGTTCCTCTTGGCCTCTATATCCTCTCCAAAGTTATCCATAACCTTTTCATACCCTCCTATTCGATTGACTATGCTGGCATTGTAGGTCACCCATAAGCAAAACTAAGTCCTTGTCCTTCACTCTAACAACTCCATCACTCAGTGCATTATAAAATTTGTCCATATTATCTTGATCTGGCCCTTCACAGGGCGAATGGTTATTTTCTTGTTGAAGATGGCCATTTCTATTCACATCAGTCTTTCATTTACATACCTTATTGCAATTATACTGGGTTTGGTTGCTATCCTGATGTAAAGCACTACACCCCACTGTGCTCTCCCTGCTTTGACTCCTGATAGGTAGATTGTGTATTCTCCCACTTCGTCATCTTCTCTCCCCTTACCCTAATGTTACTAACAACTAAAACATCTAACCCTTTCTTACTTGCAGCCTTTTCTAGCTCTACCTTCTTCCCAGTGTAGTCCACACTGATATTAGAAGCTCCCCATCTCATTCCACATCGTTCGCCAAGTCGTATTTGTGGAGTCCCTGGTTTGTCAAACAGAGGTGGAACTCCAGCGCCTCCAAAGGTCCGAGGCATTTTGCTCTGATTGTTGCCAGCATCATATCGGACTACCTGGCAAGCAGTTTGCTAGCCTTACTAACCCATGGTCCCCACTGTGTTTCACTCCTAACTGTTGAGGTACTAACTAGTGAATTTGGTAGTCTTTGGCGTCTGAGCACAAAGGTGGCCACAACTCAGAATATGTCTGAGATGTCCAACCTTATTCTAAAGTAACGGCTAACACAACTAGCAGGACCATACACTTGGCCACTCGTACATTGGTTGTAGTTCATTAAATAGGACATGACTACAGGAAACCACACCATGATGCACCATCAAAATTTTTACCACAAAAAGTTAAGGCAGGCATGTAGATATTACCAAACTATCGAGACTAGAAGGAGTAACTCATAAATGATGAAACACTATCAATAAGGTTCCTTCTAAATTCCTGTATATTATAATAGACAACATGGCTAACACACGAGTCATGAATTGCAACATTAAGAAGTAAATGATTTATTGTTAAATGAGAATTTCTTCTGTGTGGCTTCCATACTGGATAAGGTAAAGCAGCCAACAATCCGAAGATTGGTGTGAACACCACAATCCTTTACTAGACATGGTCCTACTTGGAGATGGTATACCGTTGTCTTCTTCCGATCTTCGAACTTACTTACCCAGCCAGTTATTTGGGTACCAACTTTTTAACATGGATCCTGAACCAGGGTGCTACTCGCTATTTTTCTCATTAGTAACATTGCCAGAGGTAAAAGAAGTGGAAAGTGATAGATTAAAAACGTAGGACCTTGCAGGTATTGAACCCAGGACCCAAGGATTCATAGTGTGGCACTCTACCCCTGTGCTACAGAGTCGCACCCTATACTGAATACAAAGCTTGAATATACAGGGTGTCATTTATCTTGATCACTCAAAATATCTCTGGAACAACAACAGCTATTGTGAAATAACTTTCACTGGTATCAATGTAGGGCATATATTTTGAAAAATTCTAAAACGAAAGCATATGCGTTATTTAACACGAACGTATGTGCTTGTAAGTGGACGTCCTATATTATTTGATTATCAATTTATAGGATGACAAATCCCATAAACAATGGCATTGCTTGCATCTCAGTACGCCAATTACATTCCGAGATATTGTGAAGCGAAGTTGACGCTTGAAATACGCGAAACGCACGTTGTGAGCAACATGGGGTTCTCGCCTGTGTCTCACGATGTGCACTGGCTGCGCATCTCACGTATTTCAAGCGCCAACTTCGCTTCGCAATATCTTGGGATGTAATTGGCGTATTGAGATGAATTTATCATGCAGAAGATAATTGATGAAATAATATAGGGCGTCCATTTAAAAACACATAAGTTTTGTTAAAAACACATATGCCTTCGTTTTAGAATGTTTCAAAATATTTACATTCATGAGCCTCTTCCTCAACACTGATACCGGTGAAAGTCGTTCTACAATAGCTGCTGTTGTTCCAGAGATATTCTGGGTGGTCAAGATAAAGAACCCTGTATATACAAGACCAATTGTCCAAAACGAATATCAGTTTTGTAAGAGACTGAGTGATGTTTTAAAGAAAGCATGTAGCCCCGAAATCCAAAGTTGTAACAAGGGTTTGAAAGTTTTTTAGATTAATACACTGATATGTTAATGCACTTCCTATGCTGCTTACACTATGGATCTGTGCTCTCTCTAAATAAATCTCGGCTCCTCAATTAATTATAGCTTTCCAGTTACTGACTGCTGTTTAACCTATTCTAATTTACTTTTTTCTGTGTCTTAAGAATTTACCAACATTGTGTAACCTGATTTTTCTTGATACACCATTTCATTCCTCTTTGAAAGTCAAGCCCTATACTGTTCATTCAGTTCATCACAACAGTCCACTAGCTGACGACCTGTCTCAGTGTAGGCCAATACATATACTCTTTACTTTGAAGGAAATAAATTTGTTTCTCTTCATTTATTATTTGTGTTATGTTAATACAGCACATTATTTTAAATAAGGTAAATTATAAAGTAGTATATAATGTGTTTTCATGTTAAAGGAGCATTATGCTTAACTACACTTCTATACAGACTAATTTATGTGTGCTCACACATCTTGAGTAGTGGGTAGTCACAAAACTAAAATAATGGAATAATACAACATGGGAAACTTCTAGTAAATCTACTGTGCACACAACACCCAACTCACAAGGCCAAGGATGTCACATTCTACTGATACATAGAAAGCAATTGTAGCATACAATAAATATGAAAGATAATTTATTGAATGTTTCATCCACACAGAAATTGACTCACTTTATGGTATTTTTGAGACTGTGGGTTACATTTCAGGTTTACAGAGAACCATTTTTGAAACGCTTTTTTAAGCTCCAATGTCACATTTAAAATTGTAAGAAGCATTCAACATTTTTTTTAGTCCAATATGTATACAAATAACAACTAAAAAGTCTTAATTTGTTCTGTGTTTTGAGGAACTGCAAATGTTTTGATTATGAAGTATTTATTTTCCTGAAGTTTCTGCATGTGTAGGAGTTTAAATTTGATGTTAAGAATGAATAAATATGGATTCAGATGGCGTTGCATGTCCTTTGTGATGTATTATTTATAAATGAACATCATATTTAAATATATGTGTATAACAAAGTATTGGTGTAGAGTGTAAGGAAATGGTTAGAGGGAGAAATTGATAAATTATTTGTTTTGAACGAAGCATTAGACATATATGGCAATAATTAGATAAAACGTTTGATGAAACATTCAATTTGTTTTGCAGGTCATTTGGGGCTCAAAAACGGGAGTGTCACACAGGAAAACATCAATAGCAAACCAAATGTCACTAAATCATTCCAACATCGAAAGCAGATGGATACTTACAAGCACTAAAATAAAAAAGGAAGTCTAGTATGGGGTCTAATATGCAAAGGTGGGGATAGGTTACAATATGCATCTTTCACTATCAGATTTGCTTAAATACATTTGTGAAGGAATTCTTTAACAACTGTAAATATTGTTGTTAAGGGCATTCTCAGGTATTTACAGAATCAGTCAAAGTTATGATACTCCACTGTCCAGACAGAACCATGCACAGAAAACAGAAGCTGGGTAAGAAAAGGTACATGATAGACAAGACACAACTGAAAAAAAGAACTGTTGCGGACATCGTTTATGACAGGCATATACAACTGTTAAACAAAAGCGGAAATGAGTTATGATGTGCTCGAGAACAATGAAATGAAACTGAGATTCCATTCAAGGCACGGTCTATGTGCAGAAGGCGGGCATAATGGCTTTGGGCAAGCTGACGTGAGTGGAAGACGTGGGTGGGTTCTTCCACAAAGAAGCATAGGCACACCACACACTTCCCTGGAGGCGGGAGGCAGACACCAAATAAAACCGAGGAGTGCACAAGACACACCCGTGCAGTGCCTGGACAGAAGAGCACTAAATAAACAGAACGCAAAAACATTAACAACAACAACAACAACAGGGGGCAGAGACGAGCATGTTGCGAGTGCAGACACCAACGACACGAGAGAGAGAGACAGATTGTTTCTGCAGTGGACGCCTTACTTCTGGGTGGCGGTTTAAGCAAATCGTCCAAACTAAAGGTTCTTGCTGTGGCAGCAGATGGGTGACTGTTGTAGCCGTGTGGGCTGGTGAGGCTTAGGAGCGAAGGTTTGCGGATACCCAGGCGGCCTAGCAGGGAGCGAGGGCAGCCAGGCTGCGGGCTGGGCACCACGACGACGGCGGCGGCGCCCGCGCTGGCCAGGTGGTCGCGCACCGACGGCGGCCGCGAGTGCACACCTGCGAACACCACACGCCCACACTTGCACGGGAGCGCTCGCCCTGCGCTGCCGCACCACGCACTCAAGCGTCAGCTGCTTACACAGTAGTTGGGCTCTCACTCACTCTTTACTAATTAACACAATCGTTTATACTTGCTATTTCCTCAGTAAATGGAAAAAATAAATAAATACACGCTGAACAAAAGTAGACCTCATATTGATCCCTTAGGGACACTAGTAGTTACTTAATTTTAAGTACAATGAATTACATATTAAGGTAAAGAGATCGCCATTAAATCTTGACAAGTATTTTTAACCACAATTAACTAATTTCATTCAATTACTGAACTCATAAATGTACAAGCAGAAAAGAAAGTAAACTGAACATCTACAAATCGAATATCAAGGAAACGTCATAGATTTTCACAATATCGAATACAGATAAATGATTACAGTTACACTGGAATGCTTACTTTGCCCTGGAACACCTGAAAATTTTCTGTTCTTGTATATACTACTTACAGAGCATCCACATTGTTGGTAAACTCTCACTTCAAATTAAAAACAGTCCACATTCATGGAATTACTACGATTTTGTAAAGCTGAAAATGTGTATCCATCTGGGATTCAATCCCAGGTCTCCTGCTTCTTAGGCAGTTGTGCTGACCCCTACAGCATTGGGGTCACAGAGATCATCACAGCTGCACAGACTTCTCTGTATCACCTCCCACCAGAAAAAAAATATTTCCTACTTTCTCTGCCCACTATTACTCGAAATGATTACTGTAAGAGTAAGGGCCTAGGAGTGACACTTTATTGAAGTAAGTATCATAGCCTGTTACCAGTTTATTATGTAAGTTATACGTATGTGGGTCCTGATATTTTGGACAACGAGTTTGAGTAACAGTGGACAGGGAAAGTTGAGAATTTGTGTGTGTCCACATGGAGTAGGCGTCAGTACAAACTAGCTAGCAAGCAGGAAACCTGGGTTCGAATCGCGGCTGGGAGCAAAATTCAAGTTTTACTCATTCATAGTTTATGTCATTAATTACTTGAATATGAATAGATACTAACTGCAAGATCGAAAGTGGTGTCTGTACTTCCGGACATGTCTGTAAGAACAGAAACCACATGTATATGACTTGGATAATAGTCGTTTGACTGCCCTATTTCGTCTTCTTTTAGGCTAATAAAACTGGACTTCTATTGATCCCTGAGAAATACCAGCAGATATTTGCCCACAAGTATGCTAATTCTAAGAAGAATGAGATATGTTTTAAGATTAGAAGACAAACTCAAACTTTTTAGAATTAAACGAAAGCAACATACAGAGTACCAACAAAGTTGGTGGGTTCTCGCTTGCTCTTTAGTATGTTATACAACTATTTCTCCATACTACTTCATATTTTTTGGCAGTAAATGGGAAATTACTTAAATACACAATGCAAAAAAGTAGGTCGTACATTGATCCCAGAAAAAAACCAGTAGTTACTTGTCCACAAAAATGCTAATTGTAAGAACACTGAAAAAACTATATTACAGAGTACTCCACATAGTTGGTGAGTTCTCACTGAGCATTTAGTTCATAAAACTGTCGTTTGACTGTACTATTTCGTCTCTTTTGAGGTAGTAGTTGAAAATTACTTCAGAACACAAAGAACAGAATTGGATCTTATATTGATCCTTGAGGAATGCCAGTAATTATTTGTCCACTTGTAACTCGACCACCACAAACTATTCAAGAGACACATGTTAGCTACTTACAGACAACCTACAAAGTTTATGGGCTCTCATCCACTCTTTAGTAATTAACACAATAGTTTATCCATCATGTGTCATGAGTTGGATAGTAAATAGGATATTACTTGAATAAACAACTAATAAAAACAGTCACCTCATATTGAACCTTAAGGAATAATCGTAGTTACTTATGTACAAGAATGCTAGTGTTAAAAACACTCAAATACAGTTTACACTTAACAGATCATCATTAAATCTTGATACGTCTATGCACAATAAGAAGCAAAAAGATTGCCTGACCCAAATAATTTAGCATCCAAGAATAGAGCATTGCACATGGCCAAGTTCAGAAGCGCCAATGTTCCCAGCTGTAATGGTCTGTGGAGATTTAGTTTTATGCCATCAATTAGAAGGAATGTAATAGTTAGGTATAGTGTATATCTACATTCATTGCAGTTTAATTCAGTGTGTAATTTGTTTTTGATAATCCTTACTCCATGTCGGTAGAATTACTACAATGACGAGCATTTCATATTTGTTTCATTGGATGAGTGGACAGGCGGATGCTTTATGAACGTAAAGCATGCACGTTTCTAATGAGTCAGTTGTCAGTTATTTAAACCTGTGCAGTTATATATTAAACCTTAAATCCGACAAATTGTTTAGTTGTAGTTTTTTCTAGGTTTCATATTCTTCCAAAAGATTCGATTTTCAATAGACTAATCTTTAAACAAACAGAAAAGTTGTTACAGTTAGAGTACTGAAAACAGGTATATTTGTTTGTAATTACTTCGACTTTTGAAGAAGTATGATGTATAGCAATCAGCTGATACCTTTCTCTTCAACTGAACAGTATAGAGACATCAGTTTTCAATACTTCCACTATGACCATTTTCTGTTTCTTTAAAAATTAGACCATTACAAAAGAGAATCTTTTCAAAGAGTATGGGAACTAGACATCCCTACAACTGCACAATTTGTACCAAATTAAGGTTGAAAACTCTTGCTAAATAGATTAGACTCCAGTTATATTCGAATACCTGCCCTTTAGCGTCATAGAACCTCAGCCTGTCCACTCCGCTATTGAAACAGACGTGAAATGCTCGTTATCGTAGTAACTCTACTGACGTAGAGTTGTTGTATGTCAACCATTTCTACATGCTCCAATATGATATTCAAAAGAAATGATACATGGAGTTAAAATGGCAAAGAATCTTGATGTACTGTATCCTAACTGTTGTATTGTTTCTATTTAACGATATAAACACCAGGATGAATCCCTCTACGGAACAGCACAGGAACACTGGCACTTCTGAATTTGGGAATGGACAATGCTCTGTTCTTGGACTCTAAATTATTTGAACTGGGCAATCTTCTTGGCTTTCATTTTAAATGAAATGACTACTTTCATACAATTACTGAACTCATAAATGCACAATCTAGCCAGAAAAGAAAAGCGAGGAGCGAAAAGACATTTTCGTATGTAAATGAAACTTCATACATGTACACACCAACCACCATACATGTACGATTGTAGTTGCAGTGGAGAGCTCACTTTGCATTACAGCACCACAAGATGCTTTTGGTCACATTACACTATTTACAGAGCATTCACATAGAGCTGGTGAGTTATAAATCACTCTAGTACCTAAGAGAGTTGTTTGACACATTTCGTCTGTTTTGAGCAGGAAGTGGTAAATTACTTGAATATACAAGGAACAAAAGTGGGGCCCCATATTGATCCCTGAGGAATATTTTTCCATGCATGTGCTACTTTTGGTAACATTGTAATACAATTTAACGTAAATATACTGTATTAAATTCGAACAAGTCGTAATGCTAGAAATGACCACTTTCATAAAATTGCTAAATTTATAAAAAGAACCTAACTCAGAAGAAAAAATGAACATTCGACAGTCATTCCGAATGCTGAGGTAACTTCTTCATTTACACACCATCAATGAGTATGGAAATGATTAGGTGAAGCATCTGAACATGTTTACTTTATTTACAGAGCACCCACAGAGGTATGAGCTTTTACTTACATTTTATTATCTAAAGCACCTGTTTGACAGTTCTGTTTCACCTTTTTAAATTTCAGTGGGCAACAGAATAATGCAGGCTTACATACTGATACCTGGGGAATACCAAAATAGCGCAAATTTTGAGATCATGGCAAAGAGATAGTCATAAAATTTGAAAGGTTCTGTATGTGCACTCTGTAAATTAATAAAATTCTTGAACCCACAAATAATGAAATATTAGAAGGTGTGAGATATCAAATATTGAAATTGCATACAGATGACACCATACACTCATATTATAAAAGTGTTAGACCTAGCATTAATTCTCGTATAACTTGCACAGATCTCTAGATAAAAAAGGAATTTTGATAATGTAGTTATTTAGAATAGATGTCTCTCAAGGTTTTGATGAAATGACTGACAACAACCAAACGGAACCATTTATCATATGAAAGTCGTTTTTCCTATTGTTTATCAATTATGCTGCTTTTACAAAATCAGGAGTAAGAAAACAGTAAGTTTGCAGAGAAAGATCTAACAGTATAGGAAGATGAGAGAGAGAGAGAGAGAGAGAGAGAGAGAGAGAGAGAGAGACTGACACAAGAAGGATAGTAAAAATTGAAGATATTTGTAAAAATATTTATTTGGGATTGAAGATAGAACATTTACGGATTGTCTAACAGAATGCTATACAGTAAATAAATTTAAGCTGTTTGCTAAATTCTATCCTCCAATTAACAAAGGAAAGCAGAAGCACAAGTAGATGGACTGAAACCTACTTTATGTCCTTATAAGTATTACATTAGTCTGCTCTTTCAGAAATAATGAAAGTGTTTCACAAATTTATAACTGAGACATAGAAATAATTTATTTTGTTTATGCTGGGAATCTATTCATTTATTTAGCAAAAATAAGAAAATTAAAGCTGAAAAACTGATCGCATTGCATTACAAGAAATTGATGAATGGTGACAATTTATCCTTACAAACCAAATCGACAATGGCATTACACCACTATTAGTATCGCACTGATGCAAACATGCTGATTAGTACTTATCTTAAGATGTTAACAAATAGACACAAATAAAGTGAAGGTGTCAGAATTAATATGGATTCCTGACAAATTCGTGATGATGACATGACCATACCATACAATTATTAGTAAAATTACTAAAACAGATGGGCACCATATATTTCACTTTTTTATAAAACCTACCTCAATTTTTTAAATTCTTATTCATGTCACCATCTCAAAAACTTATTATTTGTGCTTGATGGTCGAGATCAAGCTCTCATACAACTGCTGCTTGTTTTCTGCCATGGGGTCAGTGCATATTACATACCTTTTTTTTCTGATTGCGGAAAAAAAACCACGGAACTAGTGCATTAGAGGGAGTGATGGATCTACTTGTATTCACCTTGCAGGTCATGTACCTGACCAGTTTTCAAAACCATTGAAAGTATCTAAATATAAAAAGTTGGCGCAAAGGAGTAAGTAATTACTGTACAGAATGGAAAGTAATTGACTGGATCATACACACTGAAGCAACAGACACCACGGTGGAGTAGCTGAGCAGTTTAAAGTGTTGCGCTGCAGAGTGCGCGGTTGCTCGCCATGGAGGTTCGAGTCCTCCCTGGGGCATGGGTGTATGTGTTTGTCCTTAGGTTAGTTTACCTAGGTTTAAGTAGTTTGTAAGCTATGGACTGATGACCACACAGTTTGGTCCGATAGATTTACAAACATTTGAAGTAACAGACGTTTATAGAAAAGGTCTGACACACACATTTTGATTATTGTTTCAGAGCTTATGAAAAGATGAATATATAGGTATAGCATCCATTCAAGGTTTCTTTGAATTCTTTTGTGAAAATAGAGAGTGATTATGGGAATATGAATGCCTGTCTTGCTGGCATAAAGCTTCATTACTTCCTCTCCAGTGAACACATTTAAGGAAGCAAAGACTGATACCTTGTTATCATCGTCATCACTTTTCCAGTCACATCTAAGAAAGGTGTCACTGGAAAATTTTACTGATAGTATCCACAATAGTCTTTGAAGAATGCATACAATTTTTTCTGAAATTCATATAAGTACATCCCTACTCATTTTTACCCAAATATTAATAAATCAGATATACTATAGCAGTAGTTATACTATGAAGCTCATCAGTATCAATTGAAATTATAAAATCTGCAATTGATTTGATATGGAAACTATCTGAATATACTGACAGTAATTTGAGAGTTCGCGACCACTTTTCAATGTAAACAGCAACAAAAAATGGTGCAGATCTATTCATTGAGACCTGGAAGCTAAATGTCACAATTTGCATATGATTTAAGTCAAGGTATAATCTTTTAAAATGAAAAATCTAATGGAGGAACTGTGAAATTTATTAATGATGTAAAAGAGATCATGCTGGGCCTTGAATTACTGGTAATATGAAAACAATATTGTATTATGAAACTTCCTGGCAGATTAAAATTGTCTCCCGGAACCGGGACTCGAACCTGGGACCTTCGCCTTTCGCAGGCTAGCGCACTACCGACTGTGCTATCCCAACACGACTCATGATGCCGCCCCACAACTTTACTTCCGCCAGTACCTCGTCTCCTACTTTCCAAACTTCACAGAAGCTCTCCTGCAAACACGCAAGACTAGCACTCCTGGATGAAAGGATATGGTGGAGACATGGCTTAGCCACAGCTGAAGGGATGTTCCCAGTATGAAACTTCATTCTTTCATTCTGGAAACATCCCTTAGGCTGTGTTTAAGCCACGTCTCCACCATATCCTTTCTTCCTGGAGTGCTAGTCTTGCGTGTTTGCAGGAGAGCTTCTGTGAAGTTTGGAAAGTAGGAGACGAGGTACTGGCGGAAGTAAAGTTGTGGGGCGGCATCATGAGTCGTGTTGGGATAGCACAGTCGGTAGTGCACTTGCCCGCGAAAGGCAAAGGTCCCAGGTTCAAGTCCCGGTACCGGCACACAATTTTAATCTGCCAGGAAGTTTCATATTAGAGCACACTCCGCTGCAGAGTGAAGTTTCATTCTGGGAATATTTATTATGTTTTTATGAATTCTTTATCATTTCATCAAGCTATCTACACAACAGTCTTTTGCGATTAGATGGAACAATTCTTTCGTTACAATTCATAATTTAAAACACGGGGAAAATATAATAAGCAACTCATTTTTACAAACAGAAAAATATGTAGGAGTTGTGTTCACTGAGTTAAATGAGGTGGAATTTTAATTTTTTAACCCCATTAAAATAAACTGATTCTCTTATTAACACTGCTTTCTGGCACAGATGACAAGTTTATTCAAGAAAAATATGTTCTCTACATCTAATAATCTGATTTAGAAATATAGGCATAACATACAACAGGATGCTATGAAATATATCTCATACATGTCAACATCAATGAGGACCCATATGTGATCAGGGACACTGTACAGCCAGAATTTCTTCCTGCATGGCAGTCTACACCACTTAACTTAGTTGTGCAGGTTGTCGACATTTTTGTATCCAGAGGTCGGAATATAAATATTTCTCACCTATAATGACCAGAAGCAGTACATATTGTTTCTCAGTTTTTCCTTCCATTTTGGTCTGGCGTCTATCGAAGCTGTACATGTATTGAATAGAGCATTTTAACATGAGTAGTTTCATTATTTCTGATGGGGGACTGGGATTAGAAGGAGAAGGAAGGAAGGAAATGTAGTAGGTGAATATGAACTGGGGAAGAGGAATCAACTATGTGATCGATTGGTAGAATTTTGTGCAGAGCACAATTTAATCATCATAAAAGAAGGCTGTATAAGTGGAAGAGACCAGGAGCCACTGGAAGGTACCAGATTGACTTTATAATGGTAAGGCACAGATTTAGAAACCAGGTTTTAAACTGTAAGACATAATCCAGGGGCAGATATAGACTCTGGCCATCATTTATTAGTTGTGAACTGTAAATTAAAACTAAAGAGACTATGAAAAGGTAGACAATGAACGAGATGGAATCTGGACAACGTAAAAGAACCAGGGGTGTTTGAGAGTTTCAGGGAGAGCATTAGGCATGGATTAGTGGAAACAGAGGAAAGTAATACAGTAGAAAAGGAATGGGTAGCTCTGACAGTAGTGAATGATGCAGAGGATTATGTAGGCAGAAGGACAAGACCTAACAGAAACTACTGGCTAACACAAAAGATACTGAACTTAATTGATGAAAGAAGAAAATATAAAAATGCAGCAAGTGAATCAGATAAAAAGGAGTATAGACGACTAAAAAATGAGATTGACTTGATGTGCAGACTGGTTATACAGGGATGTCTAGAGGACAAACGCAGGACCGCAGAAGAATGTATAACAAGGGGGAAGATAGATACCACCTACAGGAAAATAAAAGACACTTGGAGAAAAGAAAAGCAGCTGTATGACTATAACAATCCAGGCGGAAAATCAGTACTGAGCAAAGAAGGGAAAGCTGAATTGTGGAAGGAAGATGTAGAGGGTCCATATAAAGGAAATCAACTTGAAGGCAGTGTTCTAGAAATAGGTGTAGAGGAAGATGACAGAGGAGATATGATACTGCGAGAAGAATTTGACAAAGCACTGAAAGATCTGAGTACAAACAAAGCCCCTGAAATAGATGATATTCGATCTCGACTGCTTATATCGTTAGGAGAGTCAGTCATGAAGAAATTGTTCCAACTGGTGTGCAAGATATATGAGACAGGGGAAATACCCTCCAAATTTACGAAGAATATAATAGTTACAATTCCAATGAAAGCAAGTGCAGGAAAATGTGAAAATTACAGAACTACCAGTTTAATAAGTCATGGTTACAAAATACTAACACGAATTAATTATGGACGAATGAAAGATCCGGTGGAATCTGAAGTTAGGAAATATGGGTTTGGATTTAGAAAAAAATCTAGGACCACAGGAGGCAATAATCACATTAGGACTTAGCTTAGAAGACAGGATAAAGAAAGCCAAATGTACGCTTTTAGCATTTTTAGATTTGGACAAAGGTTTTGACAATGTTGACTGGAATAAACTCTTTCAAATTCTGAAGTTGGCAGGGGTAAAATATAGGGAGCGAATAGTTATATTCAACTTATACAAAAACAGACAGCAGTTATTTGACTCGAAAGGCATGAAAGAGATGCAAAGGTTTGGAAGGGAGTAAGACAGGGTTGCAGCCTTTCTTCAGTGTTATTCAATTTGTACATTGATGAAGCTGTGAAGGAAAGCAAGGAGAAATTTAGAGAAGGCATTAAAGTTCAGGGAGAAGATATATAAACTTTGAGGTTTGATAATGATACAGTAACTCTGTCAGACAGCAAAATATGTATCAGGGCAATTGAACGGATTGGGTAGTGTCTTGAAAGGAGGGTACAAGATGAAGAATAACACGAGTACAACAAGGATAATGGAACATAGGGTCAGAAAATCAGGCGATTCTGAAGGAATTAGATTAGGTAGTGAGGCCATAAAATAGTAGGTGATTGTTGTCATTTGGGAAGCAAAATACTGATAATCTACAATCTACACTAAGAGAAATCACTTCCTATGTGCAGCAGGGATCAACATGAGGTCCACTTTTACCCTTGTTTTACAAGGTGTCACACTATCCTTAAAATATCAACATAAAGGTATGGAGAAATGGCAAAACACAAAGGTGGAAAACATTATGTTGCTTAGAGAGCACTTATACATTCTTTGTTGACTATTTATGTTAGAGTGTATCATCTTTGGTGCTTGATACAAACCTGAAATATAGGAACAGGATCACAAATTGTGAAGAAATACTTCAAATTCATTTGTGATTCATCTGAGTTTTCTGCATTATATAAATGACTGCAACTATTAAATACTAAATTAATAAAGTGTACACAATCCATTTTTTAGTGTTTTTAAATGCAGACTCGGCAGAGTTGATGATGAGCTGCAAGGACGCAAATCAATATGTTACTAGCAAACACACATAGCAACACCAGATAACTCATGCAGATGTATTAATTTAAAATCGAGGCCTATTTAATTTAGTGATTGTTTGCATCTCTTATATAGAAGAGGTCATGTTAATGCCTTTTAGTTGAACATTGACTTAATTTTGAATCTGTTGATGTTGCAGACATGCTTCTGAGGCTAATGGTTACTACCTACCACATTGGAATATACGGATCCAAATTTACTTGCATGATGCTACATGTAAAGACTGTAAAAAGTGGTGATGCATGAAAATTGATTATTACCATTGCATAATTTTTGTCTGTTCGTGTATTATTTGCTGATATTGGAAGTGATTGTTCTTTATTTTCAGCAGTTATTCTGTGAGTGAGAACCCATTTCTATCAGTGGTTTGTAAACCGTTAATTGTAAAATATAATAAGTATTTACTGGTTCAATTATAATTCCTTAAAAGCAAATAGTACTATTTAGTGAAGTGGGAAAGCAAATTTATTAAATAAACTGTATTTTTAGTAAATCTGTCAACAAAAACTTTAATTATGCAGTCATGTAAGTTAATGTTCCCTGACTCTGATATCTTTATTGGGAACTACAATACCATAGCTCAAAGTTACTTTGGTACTGTTTACAGTTATGTTGAGGATTTTAAATTTATTCCAGTGTACAAAAATTAGAACTTATTACTCAAAAGAAATGTATACTTGTATATAAGTGAGTATTGATGAAGTTAGAGAATGTTAAACAAGAGTATGATATGTATCATAATACAATAATAAACAACAAAATACCATGCAGACTTTAATTAAAGTAGCAATCCCTACTGTAAAAATATGAATTTTGTGTAAACTGTGTTATCATGACTTTGATATCATGTCCTTACAACAACTTTCCATGTTCATACATGCTGAGTTATATATATATATATATATATATATATATATATATATATATATATATATACGACTTTACTATTGTAGCTATTGTAGCTGAATTGGTATTGCACTCACATTCGACATAATATTACTGGTCGACATACTGAAAAAATTGAAAATAAAGCTGAATGTCTTACATATTATAAAATCAGATTTATGAAAAAGTGCAGAGTGCTAGCTTACTTCTTAGATAATTTGCCACACCAGTCACTGCAAAAGATATCAAGCAAGAGATTGTGAAATAAGTTTGAATGAAGAATGAAATATAGGCATTCCAGTAAGTTGCAATGGTGCATGAAAAATAAAGTTAAAGTAGTTGTGAGGGAAAAACGGGGAAAATGAAAGTGCATTATATTTGTAGCAAAAAACTAGTCGAAAATTCTTTATTAGTCACTCAATGAAAAATACTTTTTACATAGTGATTTCGCTACACTTCATTTACAAGGAAAGCAATGCATCATTATGGCAAAACTGATTTACCTGTACAAAGTGCTTCCAGTACACAAAATACTATTATCTTTTCTTACCTACATTAGATGACAGCCACATAAACCAATCTGGTTTTGTTCCTTCAGGATGTCATCGACAAGAGCTTAAGTGTCATCTTTGTTGCACACAGTGCTTTATGGAATATGCACATGGGAGTTAGATACGCTACAAAATATTTTTTTTTTCAATGACAGAAGTCGAATACAACTATCAAAAGACACCACATTACTCATTACATGAATCAGAAGCTCTGTGTGAACATTCTTTCTCAGAAAATATTGAATCGTTAGTTACATAATGCGAAAGAAAGAAATTGGAATCTTTGAAATCCTGAAGGAAGCAAACCATTTGGTGTCATTTTGCGTTGATAAAATACAGTCTATTGTACGATATTACTATTGCAACCTGAAAATTAAAACTTACTTATATTCGTTACAAGAAAAATAATACAGAAGTAAACTAAAACCAGTTGACCAATAATTTTACAAAGAGATGACAGAAAATAAATAGAAAGAGCTGCTCAAGAAACATATGAAAAAGCTACACAGAAAAAAAAATGCACTCATAAATTTACAAGATAGTGTGTATTTTCTTTCTGTCTCGAAAGATATACAACTACTGAACATGTAGTTTTTTCGTTTTCAGTTAGCATATCATTAGCATGCATTTCATCTGAGAGAAATGACGTAACGTATGAGAGTTCAGAATATTGTCGAGAGTACAGTCTGTACAATTACGGCAAAAAGAGTTTCGTCGCCGACCCTCGGCCACACAGAACTGCACACGGGAGGAGAGTGAGTGCGTGAGTGAGTTAGTGGGCGTGTGAGTACGTGTACCACTATCTTGCAACACTGAAAACGGTCATTCCATCGACAGAGTCCGTGCAGCGGTAGCGTGCATGTCCGAATGCGAGCGAGCGGGGAGTCATGTTGAGCTTACTGCGACTGCGGTCGGCCTCCTCGGCCAGCAGCTTCTCCAGCTTCTCGGGGAAGTGGCGCTTGGCGCACCACACCAGGCCGATCAGCAGCAGCACCACCGTCACCGTGATCAGCCCCAGCCAGAACGGCTCCTGCAGCATCCGCTCCGACAGCGGCTTGAACGGGATGTGCAGCATCCGGCGCTCGCACCTCTGCCCTGCAACACGCCCGCAGACGACCCTTACCACAGCGGCGCACGCTCTGCCAAACGCTACGCTACCTAAGGCCGTGTCCTACGTGGGCGACAAAAGCGAGCGGCAGCGCGCGACAGCTTCAAGCGACAAATCTCAACAGCGTGTATGGTTACGGGACTGTCCCACGTGAGCGACATCTGCAGCGCCGCGCGTCAGACGCGACAACGAGCGACGTTTGAATCTAAAACCTGGTTGAATCTTGTCGCTGTCGCACGCGCGACAAAGTGTCGAGTTCGTAGAGAATCGTCTGCTTGTCGAGGTTATAAAGGATGTCGTCAGAATTCTGCGAGCTAATAATCCCTGGAGTTTATGAAACTGCAACTGTTTCTGAAATAACAGAATGTAAAATTGCAGTAAATTTTCTTTTGGACTTTAAATAAGAGTGAAGTTAAATTTTTATATTGTTTTTAATATGACAATCTTTTGTTTCTATTCTGACTGGTAATTTGATTTACGCAATGATCAACGTGTTTTGAACAATTACATTAGCGTGCTTTTTAAGCATTTGCAGTAACATCAAACTTACTCCAGAGAGAGAGAGAGAGAGAGAGAGAGAGAGAGAGAGAGAGAGAGAGAGAGAGAGAGATGTGTATTTTATTTGTATTGCCAGAATGCTAATTTTTATTATAATCGACCTGAGCAATCCTGCTCGTAATATTATGTAATGTATGAAGTTAGCCTTAGAGGCAACGAAACTTAGGTCGAGAACTTAAAAATTACGCAACCGCTTGGATGTTGTACAAAATTGTTAAAAAAAATTGGATTACGGTTGCTGTTAATCAGCCATGTTAAAAATTGTAAAATTACTATTTTTTTCCGTAATCCAATTTCGATTAAATCACGCCTACATGTTACCCAAACTTCGCTAAGTTTCCTGTCAAATGCGCATGAAAATTTGTCTAGTCGTTTTGAAGATTGAAGTGTACAACGACAAACCTACATTAACACCGTCATCAATAGTATTGTTTAGATTAGTACGTGTAAACGACTTTTCCTAATAATATGAAATGTGTCAATTAAAAAAATACATCATTAGATGATAAAATGATTTCCAGCCCATGGTGTACAGCAATCAGTGAGAATAAATATTCCTTCAGTAAAAAAACCATCTTGATTGCAAATTGTTTTATTCCTTATTAAATGACGCGTTTCGCCCTTTAGCAGGGCATCTTCAGATTATCTGCGTGACAGAATTTACACAAAATTACAAGGCGTAATTACCTTTAACGTACGTTTTAGTGAACATCTTATTACAATAAAAGGGCAACTCAAAAAACATTCCCCTTTTGCGGAACACACTAAAGCATTCCAACATCAACAACCTACCATTGACAACATGCAAATTTTACATATTGCGCAGAAGGGGCGGTAGTTAAATTTACTGGAAGAGTTTGAGATAGCGAAACTTGCTTAATTTGGACACCCACACCTCCTAAACGATCAGTTGGCATGCAAAGATAAAATATTCCTAGATATTAAGATGTCTCTGTTCAAATAAAATACTGTAATTCCTTTCATTTATAAGTACCAACATAAACTATTAACTTCTGTCTTGCTTAATAACCTTTCTTTAGTTAAATTTATATTCAAATAGCCAAATTTCATCCGTACCGTCTTATACACCGGCTTCCTACGTTACTCCCTACCCACATTCCCTTAGTTAGTTTGTACAAGTCGGCGGAGCAGCACACCACGCCCGCCCACGGCCCGTGAGCGCGATTGTAAACATGGACTTATCTTCTATCATCAGAGACCACTGCTTCTATAAGGTAATCTTAAATATCGGTTTTATGCTTCTCACATCTTTACAGAGTTTGTTCCACCTGTAATTCCGATCATTTTAGGGCTACAAGGAAGTACAAAATTCAGAAACATAGAAACACCGCAAAACAACTTGCGGTGTCACACCAGGGAGAGCGCATTGTAAGCTTTGTTTACCATCTATACTGTCTTCTAAACACAAAATGAGCCCATGTATCATTATCCGTGTTTTCTAATTACGCCTTGTAATTTTGTGTAAATTCTGTGACGCAGGTAATCTGAAGAGGCCCTGCTAAAAGGCGAAACGCGTCATTAAATAAGGAATAAAACAATTAGCTATCAATATGGTTTTTTTACTGAAGGAATATCATTAGATGGTACGAGGCGCGTCCAGGAAGTAAGTTCCGTTTGGTTATAAAATGAAATTGTACACAGATACAGAAGAAATTTTTATTGCACAAAATTCTACAACTCTTAAACTACTTTTCCACATAACTGCCGAAATTTTGCAGGCATTTGTCATAGCGTGGCAGCAGGTTTTGTATTCCTTCTTCATAGAAATCGGCCACCTGTGTCTTGAATCAGTTGGAAACAGTTTCTTTCAGCTCGTCCTCATTGGTGAAGTAATGACCGCCAAGGAAAGACTTGAGGTGTAAGAACAGATGAAAGTCGCTAGGAGCGAGGTCAGGGCTGTACGGAGGATGGTCAAACACGTTCTTCATCGTGCACATCACTACGCCCGCCGTTGAACTGTCGAACCCATCTCCTCACCATCGAATCACTCATCGCATTTTGTCCGTAAACAGCGCAAATTTGCCGATAAATTACATTTGGTTTCACTTTCCTCGCATTCAGAAACCGAATCACCGACCTGGTTTCACAGGCGGCGGGATTTTGAATCAACGCCGACATCTCAAACAAGCACAACAAAGCGTACGTAACTGACAGCGATCTCCAAATGGCGCACGTTCTTCTCCTTGATACACATCGTCTACAGCGCATGTGTGGAACTGCGATCGCAGCGCTGCAGCGGAGATAAATTGAAACGGAACTTACTTTCTGGACGGATCTGTAATTAAAAAATTGTTTTAATTTATTTCTAATTGGTCCTCTGTTATCTAACAGATGTTTAATGTTACTTGGTAAATAATTAAAGAGCCGGCCGCGGTGGCCGAGGGGACTGAGGTGCTCCAGTCACGGTCTGCACGGCCACTACGATCGGGGGTTCGAATCCCCACTCGGGCATGGATATTCGTGCCGTCCTTAGTATTAGCTAGTTCATAAGTAGTTTGTAAGTTTAGGGACTGATGACCCCGTAGTTAAGTCACATAGACTATACAAACATTTCATTTTTTTCAAATAATTAAAGATTTTCGTGCGGCAGCATAACTCCTCCCTGTCTGTGCCAAAGTTAGGTTTAAGCCTGTGTAGTGGAGATGATAGTTTCTGCTAGTGTTGCGCTAGTGCAGAGGGCTGACCTTCCCACCAGGCGTGGCAGCGGCAGTGGAAGGCGTCGCCCCGCTCCAGACACTCTCCGCGGCCCTCGCACGGGTTGTCGGCGCACGGCCGCTGCTTGCGGTCGCAGGTGGCACCCGTGAAGCCCGCCTGGCAGTGGCACGAGAACCCCGTCTCCGTCAGCCGGCACTGCCCGTGCAGGCACGGCTCCAGCTCGCACAGCGTCAGCGCGCAGAACATGCCTGCCCACACACAAAACACTTCTTACACACACTCTCCCCAACAATGTGAACGTCTCTATTAAATCCAAGGTATCGTTACATGATATTACAAGACATTACATTAAAAAAAAATCGTTTTTCATTAGTTGTAAACCTGGCGTTTTCTCTGTATTTAATATTCACGGAATATATGACATCAACTGCGATTGGGCAAAGCTGAAAAATGTGTACCCAGCCGGGATACGAACCCGGGTCTCCTGCTTTCTAGGCAGTTCCGCTGACCCCTACACCACTGGGGACACAGTGATCACCGCGCCTGCAAGGACTACCTAAGCACGCCTCCCGTCAGATACAAATTCCCAGCTTCACCCTGCCGGGAGGTGTGCTTAGGTGGTCCTTGCAGGTGCGGTGATCACTGTGTCCCCAGTGGTGTAGGGGTCAGCGCAACTTCTAGGCAATTGCGCTGACCCCTACACCACTGGGGACACAGTGATCACCGCACCTGCAAGGACTACCTAAGCACGCCTCCCGTCAGATACAAATTCCCAGCTTCACCCTGCCGGGAGGTGTGCTTAGGTGGTCCTTGCAGGTGCGGTGATCACTGTGTCCCCAGTGGTGTAGGGGTCAGCGCAACTGCCTAGAAAGCAGGAGACCCGGGTTCGAATTCCCGGCTGGGTACACATTTTTCAGCTTTGCCCAATCGCAGTTGATGTCATATATTGTGTGAATAATAAAGAATAACAACTGCAGGATCAGATGTGACGTCTGTTCTTTCGGAACAGACGCCACATGTATATATTCTCGGTATTTACCTATTCCATGCTTCCAGAAGCTTCTTGCACACAGTTCACACTGAAAGTCGAATTAGATTAGATAAGTACTTGTTCCATAGATAATGAATACGATACTTCGTAATGCTGTGGAAACGTGTCAGGTTAATGAAAGGTGTTTTTACAAATTATTACTTTGTAAGTGCGCCTCAGTTGCACAGTGGTAGAGTGCCAGACTACAAATCCAAAGGTCGCGGATTCGCTCCCCGCCAGGTCCTAGGATTTTTATCTGTCACTTTCCACTTCTTACACCTCTGGCAGTATTGCTCATGTGAAAAATACTGTGGTTCGGAACCCACGTTAAACTGTAGTCAGTCATTGAGATGGACTCTCCACATTAAACTCTGTTTTGGATAAGGTAATTACAGAATGGCGAGAGCAAAAGTCGAGTCAAATTAACCAACAATCAATCAAAGTAGGTAGAAGTAATATTAAATGAGATTACTCTACCTTTGCACATTATCTGAAAATTTTAACTAGGGATATTAACATACCGGTAACTCGAAAACAAATTGAAATTCTTAAAGAAGTTGAGGAAAAAGTAGAACTACAAATATTATTCGAAAAAACAAACAGCACCGAAGATTTTGAACACGAAATTTGGAAAAATTAAAAGCATTGGGGGAAAATCATACAAAAAACGATTTGGAAAAAAAGTTGCAAAAAAGTTTGCTATCAAAAATGGCTACTGCATTCAGATTAACGCAAAATATTTATAATAGAAATCACTTTCTAAATTTATTTATCTTAGCCATTACAGCACTGTAATCAAATCTGAATATCTTTATGGAACAGAAACTTTAATTTAAAATAGAAAGAGGAATGTTTAAGAAATTCTAAAGAAAGAAAGAGTTTCAGGAAAATAGTAGGCACTAAAATTACTGATGGAGAAACTTTTTCGCTGAGAAGGAATAAGGAAGTACAAGAATACGCAGACATACATGGTGACATGAGAAAACGAAGACTCAAATTTTATGGGGACGTCAAAATATTGGTAACCTTTAGGTTGACAAAACGAATAACAGAATTCAACGACAAGAGAAGTAGAGCGAAAACTGAGTCAATTAAATGGATAGTTGTGATTAAGGAGAATCTTAAAACAGCCGGTATAACTCAGGCAGATGTTACAGAGAGAACAAATTCAGACAAAAGATATCTGATTGGAAAATTTGTCGGAGGAAATTTAGAAAACGGATTGGAACACCCTTGGTCTGATGAGAGAAAGAGACTTCCTTCTACAGGGCTGACGTTATCGAGCTATGTTTTATACTGATTGCGGTACCGGTCGAGCTTTGTTCATTTTCAAGAGGTACCTATAAGCGAACTGTTATCAGTGCATAAATCTATATAAATGTAATATTAAGCCTTATTGTAGTTTTCTCTTACGCAATAGGAGGGGAAATATTATTTATTTATTACGAGCTGTTACATGTATAGCTAGTTTATTGTACTATCGATTATTACCAGAGATAAGAAATTATTGACATAAATATACATATAGATATGTAAACAAATATGTACAAATCGATTCATAGCAAAGATTAAATTAAAAGTTATCCAACATCTTTGTCAATAATTTTACTCCTCATCACCGACACAAAACGATATTAGAAGATATTAGAATAAACAAACTATATGTATAACAATTCATAATTAATAAATAATATTTACCATCCTATTGCATAAGAGAAAAGTACAATAAGGCCTAATTTTACATTTTTATATATTAAAAGAAATCAAATGCTTCTAAATCTGTGGGACTTTAATTCTAGATAATCAGTCCCTAGATCTATAATCTACTTACACTAAGTAGTCTAAGGACAATCACACACACTCATACCCGAGGGAGGACTCCAACCTCCGACGTAGAACGGCCGCGTGCACCGTATTGATAACATCTTGTTTATAGGTCCCACTTGAAAATGTTAAAATATTTGTAGATCTGTGGGACTTAAATACTGAGCTTAACAGTCCCTAGGCTAAAAAACTACTTACACTAACTTGAAGTAACCTAAGGACAAAAGACACACACACACACATGCCTGAGACAGGACTCGAACTTCCAACGGTGAGCAACCGCGCGATCCGCAGCAAGTCGACTTAGAGCGCTGTCCTTTCGACCGCGACACTTGATAATGAGCAAAGCCTGATACCAGTAGCGGACTCAATAAAAATATAATAAACGCAACTCTCGTGGTCATTTGATTGCAATGCAGTTCATGAAGTTTGTAGCTGCAAAAAGCCATACAAGAGGAAAATAATAATAATAATAATTTCTATTATTATCATCGTCATTAGTACTATTATTACTCGAGCAACGACGGGTTTTCAGTTGGCTAATAAAGAGAGAATTACGAAATTCGAAGTATTGCCAGTTCGATAGCTATTAATATAAAAGGGATGTTCAAATGAAAAGGTACGAAACGTCTTAACAACCAAACCGGTTGATACTTGTAAATACCGCTTGGGGATCTAAGGACGCGAAGCATGCCTCGTCACCCCCCGCTAAAAAATTCAATACTGTGCCCTCACCAAACATGTCAATGCTCACCTAACGTTTCGACGTCCGAGATCCGATACTCATCGAATTCGTCGAGCACGGAAAAACCTTTAACAGTGACGTGCGCTGTGAGACATTCCGCAACCTACAGTAGTCCATCAAATGCAAACGGTCTGGATTGCTGAAGCAGGGAGTGACTGCTCCACGATAACGCACGTCCACACGTCTCCAGTCACAAAGTGTACTGGTCACGTTCACGTGGGAGCAGCTTGAGCATCCGCCCTACAGCTTAGAAAGGTCGTCCTGTAATTTCCATCTGTTTGGTCCGCTAAAGAACATCAGCACTTCAATTACACTACTGGCCATTAAAATTGCTGCACCATGAAGAAATTCAAATGATAAACGGGTATTCATTGGACAATTATATTATACTCGAACTGGAAAGTGATTAAATTTTCACGCAATTTGGGTGCATAGATCCTAAGAAATCAGTACCCAGAACAACTAGCTCTGGGCGTAATAACTATTCTTGCAGATGGTTGTTGTCTTGCAAAAGTCCCCATCAACAGACTCAGGGATCGAGACGTGGCTGCACGATCCGCTACAGCCATGCGGATAAGATGCCTGCCATGTCGACTGCTAGTGAAACGAGGTCGTTGGGATTCATCACGGCGTTCCGTATTGCCCTTCTGAACCTACCGCTTCCATATTCTGCTAACAGTCTTTGGATCGCGACCAACGCGAGCTGCAGTGTGGCGATACGATAAACCGCAATCGCGATAGGCTACAATACGAACTTTATCAAAGTCGGAAACGTGATGTTATGCATTTCTCCTCCTTACAAGAGGCATCACAATAACGTTTCACCAGGTGATGCCGGTCAACTGCTGTTTGTGTATGAAAAATCGGTTGGAAACTTTCCTCGTGTCAGCCTATTGTAGGTGTCGCCACCGGCGCCAACCTTGTGTGAATGCTTTGAAAAGCTAATCATTTATCACAGCATTTTCTTACTGTCGTTTAAATTTTGGATCTGTAGCACGTCATCTTCGTGGTGTAGAAATTTTAATGGCAGTAGTAGTAGGAAGAACTGAAGGTCATAGAAGAGGTCTGGTTCTTGTCATAGCCACAGAAATTCTGGAACAGGAAATCCTTCGGTTTTCTAAACCGTGGGATAGTTGTGCTCAGGCCTCTGGCGATTACTTCTGAATAAAGACTTCGATTATACGCACAGTGTCGTTTCATACCTCTTCGCGTAATATCTTGAAGTCGTTTATGGAAAGGAGCATGACTGTATAAAAATAACATCACAGGCGTTGTCCGCTATTTTATGTTCTACTATCAGAAAACCCGGCGTTGCCGGGTATTTATTTATTCATTCATGCATTGAGTTAGTGCTTCTGCTATCCTTTCTTTCTATTTCTCTCTATCCATCTCTCTCTCTCTCTCTCTTTTTTTTCTTTTCTTTTCCTTCACTAAAAACGTGTTATGTCTATAGGAGAATAGTTAAGAAATAAGGCTGTCATCCATAATGTGCATATTAATACGTGCACTAGTCAAACAAAGACAGGTACTCATCAAGATACAAATGGTATGTAACATTCTTACAGTCATTTAATTCAAAAGTTAATTATAAACAACAGTTACGGTTACTTGTCCAGGAGCTAGTATGAATAATTACTTTAATAAGCCCATTCTTGTAGAGTGACAAAGTTGACATTGTGAGAGACACGGAGATGTCTAATCCACTCCGCAGTATTTAACAAATTGCCCAGTGATTTATTTATCGTAATATAAAATGCAAGTCTCACTTGAAACTGCAATCCCCTGAAGTTAAAATGTAGATCTGTCGAAATAATGGGTATTCGTTGCCTGTACACTGTTTCTTCTTTTTGTTGTAGCTGTATCAAACCTATTGCTTTCGCCAACAGCCGTGGGGGCTCCACGGTTCAAAGTTGTACACAGCACCGTCAGCTTTCAGGAATTTACTTACGTTGACTGGAATACAAGAGTGTAAATAAGAAATGTATTACAACGTGGTGCATGATGTGACAGGTTTTTACCCTTCACAGTGCGTATGATCTCATATTTATTGAATTACATGTTGTATAATAGGGTATTTTCCTGTGTTAAGAATATATTTCTAATTGTTGTTATTCTGAATGATTATAAAATTCAGATATCATTTTCGGTTCTTATTCATGCAAAACATCTGTTAGTTTTACGTAATGACAAGGAGGTTAGAATAAAGGGAGATTGCATTATCTCTGCCATCTTTGTGAGTTTTGGAATGCAATTTCTCCGTTAAAACTATGCGTAAAGTCGACTCTCTTACTGTTAATGCATTGAACTGACAATCACCGCAAAGTAGGCCTAAGTACTTTCAAAAATACACTTTCTTTAATTAATAGTAATAAATAATCATAATATACTTTAAAACGTAATTTTAACGGCTAATTTGCACTTTTTAACACGTTGTACATCACGGCAAAACCGTCGTACGTTTTATTCCTGTTTTAAGTAACGTAAAACATCAGCTCTACAGTACGAAAACTTCTCCAAAACTTAGCAATATGGCGAAGACAGACTTCACTTTGACAGCGTAACGGTGTCTCCATGTATTGTAACCTCTTTGCGCAATTAAAGCTTAAAAGTCATAGACTTTCACGGTTAGATCACGTGATCGAAAACGCTCTGTTATTGGTTGAAGTACTGGTGACGTCACAACCACTAGAACGCGACAACTAGAAGACGGAGCTGTATCGTTGTTAGCGTTTCCTTAATTTCTCAGGGTAAAGTTTAGTTCTTTCGTGATGTGAACGCGTTTACAGGTTTAATGCCACAATGGAAAAGAATTTTGTGATGGCTGATAGCGGAAACCTCCTTATAGTTCATGCATTTATGGTATCTTAATTCTTCAAGAACAATACAAACTTTTACGTGCCAGAAATAAGAAACGTGAAAACTGTATTGTAAGTAACGCATACCAACATTTTAAAGCTAATTATTGATAGAGATATTTTCTGTTATTGGAAAGAAGTACCTTACTTGTTGGTGTCAGTAGACTTACTCTGAAGTCACCATATTATGCAGTAATGGGTAACATTTTACCATCCATACAGCCGGTATCGAGTGATTATGTTGGCAACACCAACAACACGATAGATAATCTTTGCCAAGATGTTCGGACCACATAGAATGACTCGATCAATGTATCGTACAGACCATGAAAAAATGAATAACGCTGTTCCTTCTCTATGATTGACAGATTCTTGTATGTACCTTTGTCCGGTCAGTGAAAGTAATTGACCTCTTAAAGCCAAGGTTTAATGACAAAACATTTGCGTTGTCACGCGATTGGCTAATGGCTACGTCACATGATTCTCGCTGTTTAGCATCTGTTGCCAACATTATCGCAGGAGGCCGGCGGGATAGTTGGTAAAATTGAACCCAGTTAAGCATTCAGTTAAGGGAGTAATTTCATTTTTAACTACTTCGATACTGGTAGCAAGATGTAACATCAAATCCCGTAAAATACAGCAAAATGCCTTGTGTATATTTATACAATAACTTAAAGTCTAGAATAGAGACAGCGGAAGCGTCGGCGGCGTTTTAATGTCGCTCGTAGGTTGGCAACGCAAATTTCGCAGAAGCGAAAGGCATACAACTTTTACGTAAACAAATAAGGCTAGTTTACATGACGACACTACGTTTCATGAAACTGCGCTACTGGCCAGTGCGCATGCGCGGCAGACATACGCGTTACTCGTTGGCGAAACTAAACAGTTTCGGCAACTTCCAACTTTTTTAGGTTAGGTTATAACCAAAACAGAACAAAATACAACATAAATGGGGGAAGGGAAGAAATAGTTCGGTTTTTGGACAGATATGCGATGCATGGGTGTTTGTGGAATTCTAACGATGAAAATTTCAGGAATAATCAGTGGCGTGTTGGCGCTATTGAAGCAATTATTCGTGAATTAAATATTGATGGATTAACGAATAATGACTTGCAAACTAAAATACATTCAATTCGAAATACCTATACACACGAACCATGGCAATTGTGGATTTAGGAATACGGTACAGGTGCTGCAGAGACCAACATGAATGTCTACGTGACAAGAAACGTAATGTAATTTGTAATTTCAGTTCTGGTAACAATACTTCACGCATAACAGTATGTTGTTCCTTTATTGCATTACTAAGTCTGTTTAAAAGGAACGTGAACTACTGTGATGACATTTTAAATTGATTAAAATAACGTCTAGCGTCTTAAACCACAATTTCTTTCAGCAATGTCGCTGAGCAACCGAGATTTCGTCTTTTTAATCCAGTCACGAACCCAAACACGTTTCTTATTCTTTTTATGTTTAGTCTTATGTAGCGACTTCACACAGAGAAGCAATAATTCCGCCACAACTCTTACAGCTACCAAAACTTTCATTCTACGGCGACTACGGCTTTCACAAAACTTCGAAACTGAAGTGAATAGTTTTGTCGTCGTGTCTACAGACATACACGAAACCAGTTGCGCGCAACTCATTTCACGCAACGAGTGTCGCAACCTGGTGTCGTCGTGTAGACTAGCCTTAAAGGCGAGAAGCGATTTATCGGTGTCCCTCTCCCGCCGCAATATCGAATTTCAGTTACAAGTGACACTACACCACAGAATTTGCTGTCTAATCTGGTGGTTCTTGATTATCTAATAATTAACAAACGTTTCTTGTATTCTGAATAGGGTATCTATTTATTTTGCGAAATAAGCTTCACAACATGACATTACGACGATTTTTGCTTCAATAAACGCATTTTAGGATAATTTCCTAGAAGCGTTGTCTTTTGAAACTATAACGATATATATCATATATCGATCCAATCATACATATTGCTCTAGCTTGCGAGTGATATATATCGAAAATGTGACGCACGCGCGATGGATAAAAGACGGATGAATCTGAAGCTGTATTTTCATGCGCGTAGTGAAGAAAATACTAACGAATGTGGAAGTGCTCTTTCGTGATTACAAATACCATTTTGGGACAACACATCGTCTATACTCACTATTTAGCAGAAGTTCCAATTCGCAACAAAAAGAAAACACTTCCCCACAGAAGAAATCCGCGGAATCAACTCGCGCCACATGAATTCATCCATCTCAATAAACCCACAACTAGCAAACAATGATTATAACATGCGATAAATTAATTCCGAACAACGGAATGTCAAATTCCCTACTTCTTTTGTCCTTCGCGCGTGCGTCACTTTTTCGACATACATCGCTCGCACAGCTAGAACGATAAGTATGATTGGAGCGATATATATCGTTACATTTTCGAGAGACAACACATCTAGGAAGTTACCCAATTTAGTAACACTTTTAATAGTATTTACACTTGCATTTTACGAAAGTTTAAAGGCTAAATGAATCGACGCATTAAAGACATCTCCCATATGCGTATTTCACGATAGGGTATGTTGTAGTAAAGTAACCAGAAGGGCGTTGTCGATGTATAAAACGCCGCGGTGAAGTGGTCGAGCAGATTGAGCCACTATGCTCCGATGTGCAAGGCCGCTCCCCGTCGCGGGTTCGAATGCCACCTCGGGCATGGATGTTTGTGCCTTCTTTAGTATAAGCTAGTTCATAAGTATTTCATTTTTTGGAACTTGTAAAATAAAATTTTCTGTGTCTTTATAGATGTATTGCTAGAGTGCGGAACTACGCAATATTTGTAGGTCATTTTGCGAACGTGAATGACCAGACAACATAAAACGATTTGTGTATCTTACGAGAGCAGCAGCAGAATCGTGGTTATTGACATCAAAGGCAGCACGTGGCTCAGATGTAGCGTTTTAGTGGGCTTTCAAATTATTTGAATTTCATTTAGTTTTTTTAAGGTACTGAAATTCACAGAGTCAAATATCCTATTGTGTAAGTGCTGTATGTCGGTAAAATCTGTTGCTAATGCAGTTAGTAGTAAATAAGTAAGAGATTAAAGCCTGGTGTGTAATGGGGCGGTTTTCCGTGAACGTTACTGTTTACGTCCTAATATCTCATGAACTAAGTGACGTACTGTGATACAATTTCAAAGGTAAATTCAGATGTATGTGTGTATACTGTCTGTACATTTTCCTGCGAGTGCAATTTGTAGTGTAGAAATTAAAATTTTTAACGTCGTACCGAATGCCGTAGTTTTTCTTCACGAACAGCGAAAGAGGAACTTTTGTCCTTTCATCATTTTGATGTGGTTGTCAGCGAGAAAAAGTGTAATAAACGTTTGAAATTATGAATAAAGATTGTAGCAAGTTGCTAAATACTCTCATTCACATATATTGTACGAATAAAGTCTCATCGTATGATGCGGCAGTTTGTTACGATTTGTATTTTTTATGAAGTTATATCTCTTGCACCATGTGTCGTATGTGGTTCTTACCCTCAAAGAAATTGTTTGCTCATGGGAAGGAATATGTGTACCAAATTTCGTTGAAATCACTGCATTGGTTTAGGAGTAAATGTGCAGCACTGTAACGTGATGCAGCAGTTTTTCGCGCATCTAATTGTTTATGACGTTATATCTGATGAAGTCGGTGTTGTTCGTGATCCTTACACTAAAGGCGACCGTCCTCATGGTTTGAACGTCAAATGTGCAAATTTCATTAAGATTGTAACAACACTGAGCCAAAGTTAGATTTAACCTTGAAAAGTGAATATCATCCTTTCTCCTAGTGTTGTAGCTATGCACACTGCTATTACTTTTGAATTGGGTTGGATTGTTAATAACAAATTTCATGAGTGAATATATATATATATATATATATATATATATATATATATATATATATATATATATATATATTGTGAAGCTACAGTGAAGTTCCCTAAATAAATGTCTGTAGGATGCTCTCGGGTGGGCTCAGCAATTATTCTGATTACACGCTTTTGTGCAATGAATACTTTTTTAGTCAATGTTGAATTGCCCCAGAATATGATCACATATGAAAGCAGTGAATGAAAACAGGCATAGTAAGCTAATTCACTGAGATGTATATCACCAAAGTTTGCAATGACTCTGATAGCATAGGTAGCTGAACTCAAACGTTTCAGGAGATCTTCCATATGTTTCTTCCAATTCAGTCCCTCGTCGATGTAAACATCTAAAAATTTTGACTATTCTACCTTAGCTACAGATTTATGTTCAAAGTCTAAATTTATTAATGGTGTCATGACATTTACTGTATATACTGGGTTTTATCAAAGTTAAATGAGAGTCCATTTGTAGAGAACCACTTAATAACTTTCTGAAAGATATCATTTACAGTTTCATCAGTTAATTCCTGTTTGTCAGGTGTGATAGCTATACTTGTATCATCGGCAAAAAGTACTAGCTTAGCATCTACGTGAATGTAGAATGGAAAGTCATTAATATATATTAATCCAGATAGCACTGACGTCCTTCCAGAAGGTCGAGTATGGTGGCTTAGTTTTTCATACTTGTAGTTACGAATTCGTGCACAGTGTCGTATTTAATTTCTTCGAATCCCCTCCTAACATTTTAGGTAAATTTTATTTTGTATTGTAGATTGCAAAGTGGTAAGATACGGCTGCAAAGTCGAGGTTCATGCAGATGATATTGAAGATTTCCTCGTAGTTACGTTCATATTTCTTGAACATGTTTTACTTTTGCGAGATTTATATGTATATATTTCATATTAAATAGTGTTTTAATAATAATGATTAATCACATCAAAATTGTAAAACATTCATTTTGACGTCCTTCCAGAAAGATGGGCAATATTCCAAAACTAATTGTATTTTTGTGAAAAAAAATCACATATTACTTTCCTGTAAAGTCATATGAAAGTAATTTATACCTTTTGAAATAAAAATGAAACCAAAAATAATACCGCTCAATCTGGGTTAAGAACAGCAAAGGACCCAAGCTTATGGGACTTAACTGCGGGGTCATCAGTCCCTAAACTTACAAACTACTTATGCACTACCTTACACTAAATACGACACAAACATCCATGCCCGAGGAGGGATTCGAACCCCCGACAGGGAACGGCCTCGCGCATCGGAGCATGGCGTCTCAATGCCCTCGGCCGCTCCACCGCGGCCCGTTCTCATGGATTGAAGCTTCTTGTTGTTGTGTTCTTCAGTCCGGAGACTGGTTTGATGCAGCTCTCCACAATACCCTAACCTGAGCAAGCCTTTTCAACTCCACATAAGAACGGCAACCTACATCTGTCTGAATCTGCTTACTGTATCCATCTCTTGGTCTTCCTCTGCGGTTTTTACCCCACACACTTCCCTCCAACGCTACATTAACAATTCCTTGATGTCTAAGAATGTGTCCTGCAAATCGGTCCCTTCTTTTAGTCAAGGTATGTCAGAAATCCCTTTTCTCCCCAATTGTTTTCAGTACCTCCTCATTAGTTACGCGATTCACGGACCTAATCTTCAGCATTCTTCTGCAGCACCACATTTAAAAAGCCTCTATCCTCTTCCTGTCCGCACTGTTTATCAGCCATGTTTCACTCCCATACAGGGCAACACGCCATATAAATGCCTTCAAAAAGGACTTCCTTAGGCAATATTCGATGTTAACAAATCTCTCTTTTTCAAGAACGCTTTTCTACCCACTGCCATTCTACATTTTATATCCTCTGTACTGCGACCATCATTTGTTATTTTACTGCCCAAGTAGGAAAACTCGTCCACCTTCTTTATTGTTTCCTTACCTAAACTAATTTCTTCAGCATCACCTGATTTTCTTAGACTGCACTCCATTACGCTAGTTTTGCTCTTGTTAATGTTCATCTTATATGCACCTTTCGGCACACTGTCCATTCCCTTCAACTGCAATTCCAGGTCCTTTGCTGTCTCTGACAGAATTACTATGTCGTCGGCCAAACGCAATGTTTTTATTTCTTCACCCTGAACTTTAATTCCTTCTCCAAATTTCTCCTTGCTTTCCTTTATAGCTTTCTGAATGTACAAATTGAATAACATTGCAGAAAGGCTACAACCCTGTCTTACTCCCTTCCCAACTACCGCCTCCCTTTCATGCCCTTCAACTCTGACAACCGCTGTCTGGTTTTTGTACGATTTATAAATAAAATTACGCTCCCTACATTTTACTCCTGCTTGCTTCAGAACTTGAATGATTTTATTCCAATCAAATCTACAAAAGCTAGAAATTTAGGTTTGCCTTTCCTTAACCTATCCTCTAGGATAAGCCGGAGGATTGAAGCTTACATGTACAAAATTTCGTGAACATTGGAACAGGACTGTAGATTTTTACGCAGCACGTACACACAAACAAACATGCATATATACAGACGGTGTGGGACCTACCGGTGTAGTGCGTGGAGCACTGACAGGAGTGCCTGTTGCCGCTGGTGAGGCAGCGGCCGCCGTTGAGGCAGGGGTTGGGGTTGCACGACTCCACGCTGCCGTCCTCGGAGCCGCGCAGCAGCTTCAGCTTGTAGTTGGCGTCTGCAACACGGCCGCCTCACAGGTTATAGCGTCACACCTCTAGCTCGCCGTCACACAGGCCTGAGTGATAGTCTCCAGTCTTTCAAAATTAAAAATGCGAGCGTAGATCAGTTCGGCTTACTTTCAAAGACATAATATCAGCAGCAATCGAGAGATTTATACCAAATAAATTAACAAAAGAGGGGGCTGGTACACAAAACAGGTCAGATCACTGTTGCAGAAGCAAAGAAAAACGCATGCAAAATTTAAAAAGACACAGAATCCACAAGACTGGCAGTCCTTTACTGAAACTCGCAACCTAGCGCGGAGATAAATGCGAGAAGCCTAGTTATCACAACGAAATCCTGTCTCGTAATCTTGCAGAAAATCCAAAGAAATTCTTTTCATATGTGAAGTACAATAGCGGTAAAACACAAACAATACCTCAACTATGCGATAACAATGGTAATTCTACCGATGACAGTACTGCTAAGGCAGAATTACTATAAACAGCTTTCCGAAATTAGTTCACCAAAGAAGACGATGTGAACACTCCAGAATTCAATCCAAGCTCAGCTGCCAACATGCGAAACTTAGAAGTAGATGTTTCTGGAGTAGCAAAACAACTTAAGTCACTAAACAAAAACAAACCTTCCGGGCCAGATTGTATACCAACTAGATGGTGGAATATCTCACGGATTCTCTTGGATTCACGATTTCCTATCAGAAAGGACACAGTTCGTTGTAATTGACGGTAAGTCATCGAGTAAAACGGAAGTGATATCTGGCGTTCCCCAGGGAAGCGTTATAGGTCCACTACTCTTCCTTGTGTTTATAAACGTTTTAGGAAACAATCTGGATAGCTCCCTTAGTATGTTCGCGGATGATGCTGTCGTTTATCGGTTAGTGAAGTCAACATAGGATCGAAAGCAACTGCAAAGCGATATAGACAAAATTTCTAATCGGCAATTGACACTAAATAAAGAAAAGTGTGAAGTAATACACTTGACCACTAAAAGAAATCCACTGAACTTCAATTTCGCGTTAAATCAGTCAAACCTCAAGGTCGTAAATTCTACCAAATACCTAGGAGCTTCAATTACGAACAACTTAGAGTGGAGAGAACACATAGAAAATATAGTGGGGAAGGCGAACGTAAGATTACCTTTCATTGGCATAAGGCTTCGAAGATGCACCAGCTCCACCAAAGAGACTGCCTACATCACACTTGTGCGTCCTCTCCTGGAGTAATGTTGCCCATTGTGGGATCCTCACCAGGTGGGACTGACGGAAGATATTGAGAAGGTTCAGAAAAGGGCAGCTCGTTGTTTTATCACGTAGCCGGGGGGAAAGCGTCACGAAAATGTTGCACGAACTGTGGTGGAAATTATTTAAAGAAAGACGTTATTCATTGTGCCGTGATCTGTTTGCGAAGTTTCACTCATAGACTTTTACTTCTGAATGTGAAAATATTTTGCTAGCACCCACCTACTTAGGTAGACATGACCATCCCAGTAAAATAAGAGAAATCAGATCGAAAACCGAACGATTTAGGCGTTCTTTCTTCCCGCACGCTATTAGAGAATGGGACGGTAGAGAAAAGTTATGAAAGTGGTTAATGAACCCTCTGCCAGGCACTTAAATGTGATTTGAAGAGTATCTATGTAGATGTAGATGGTAGTCCCTGTGATTACCAGGCCAAAGGACACACGCTGGACCGAGGTTACTGAAATGCCAATCAGTTTTGCATAACATACTAATGAACGTGTCCTGTGAATATGATCTTCTATTGTCTTTCAGGATGTTTGTATTTTTTCTAGACGAGAGTTAGTATCTGAAGTGCTGTCTATAATAGGAACAAAAAAGTACAAAATGTGATAGAATAAGTTCACACAAAAGATATTTGATTGAAAAGTTGATTAGAGGAAAATTAGAAAAAGAACTGGGACAGCGTGGTCTGATGAAAGAGACTTCATTCTGAAATGATGAAACAAATATGGAAACAAGAAACCGAACTATCAGAGGCGATACTGATTGTACAGTACATGACGCTGACTTTATACAGTTATATTATATTCCATGTTAAGATGCAATTTGCTAGTTTATGTGCGCCCACAGGGCTTGTTTTCTATGTAACGTACTGACATCAGTTTCTGTTCTTGAACTGTAAGGGCATTTTCTTTTACGTATGTTACTTTGGTATTTGATTTTATTATATAACAGCACTGAAGATGGCCACTCAGTGACCGAAATCGATATGCAGTAGTTCAAGCAATAAAGATTTCAAGCGACCAAATCTGTTTCCTGTATTATCTGTGTAGGCAACAGGAGTGAACTGGAGTACAGATGGATGGCAACTTCAACTGTCTCGCATATGCAGATGACACAGTCCTGCTAAGTGAATCTAAGCACGAGTTGAAAGCAATGTACCAACAAATAGACAGCTGTGCACAGAAGGTTGGGCTTAAAGTAAACCAAGATAAAACAGAGTTCATGCAACTAGGAAGAAGAAAAGAGCAAGAAGAATTTTTGGAGACAAATGGCATGCGATTCAAGAGAGTACACCAATTCAAATACTTGCGATCTTGGTTTACCACAGAAAACAAAATAGAAACGGATGTCAATGAGGGAATAGCAGTGGGAATGAAATGCATCATTCCCTGAAAGACACACTCGGTTCCAAATCAGTGTCAGTGAACACTAAGATAAAAATCTTTGCCCAGCGGTAATACACGCTTCAGAAGCCTGCAGCATGACTAAACGGTACAAGGAGAAACTATTAATATTTGAAAGAAAAGTAATGAGGAAGATATGGGGACCAATTTTAGATAACGGAGAATGAAGGAGGAGGACAAATGAGGAAATCTACCTTCTGATGCGACAGCCAAATATTTTACAGAAGAAAAGAGCAAGAGAATACTGTGGGTGGGCCATGTAACCCGTATGCCAGAAGGAAGACAGGCGAAGATGGCACTTGAAGGCAAACCAAATACCTAAACGCCCCATCGTTGTAATTAACGGTAAGTCATTGAGTAAAACAGAAGTGATATCTGGCGTTCTACAGGGAAGCGTTATAGGTCCCTTACTCTTCCTCGTGTTTATAAACGATTTCTAAATAGCTCCCTTAGACTGTTCGAGGATGATGCTGTCGTTTATCAGTTAGTGAAGTCTACAGAGGATCAAAAGCAACTGCAAAGCGATTAAGACAAAATTTTTACATGGTGCGAAAATTGGCAATGGACACTAAATAAAGAAAAGTGTGAAGTAATACACATAACCACTAATGGAAATCCGCTGAACTTCAATTACGTGATAAATCAGTCAAACCTTAAGGTCGTAAATTGTACTAAATTCCTAGGAGTTACAATTACGAACAACTTAGAGTTGAGAGAACACATAGAAAATATTGTGGGCAAGGTGAACCAAAGATTATGTTTCATTGGCAGAACGCTTCGAAGATGCACCAGCTCCACCAAAGAGACTGCCTACCTCACACTTGTGCGTCCTCTCCTGCAGTACTGTTGCCCATTGTAGGACCCTCACCAGGTGGGACTGACGAAAGATATAGAGAAGGGCAGCTCGTTTAGTTTTATCACGTTACGAGGGCGGGGTGGGGTGGGGGGGGAGGGGAAGCGTCATGGAAATGTTGCACGAATTGGGGTGGAAATCATTAAAAGAAAGACGTTATCCACCGACTTTTACTTATGAATGTGAAAATATATTGCTAGCACCCACCTACATAGGGAGACATGACCATCCCAATGAAATAAGAAAATCAGATCGAAAACGGAACGATTTAGGTGTTCTTTCTTTCCGAGCGCTATTAGATAATGGAACGGTAGTGAAAAGTTATGAAAGTGGTTAATGAATCCTCTGCCAGGCACTAAAAGTTGATTTGTGGAGTATCTATGTAGATGCAGATCGGACGACCAAGGCAGCGCTGGATGGACGACCTGGCGAAGGACCTGGCAGTCCTGGGGACTGAAGACACATGGAGGAACGGGCGCAAAACAGGAGGGAATGGAGGCAGCGCGTGGAAGCAGCGCGAGGTCTGCAGGGCCTAAGGAGATGAGAAAGCTACAGAAGACAGATGTGAAATAGCAGCAGTAGTGAGAGGAGAGAGACTGACCGGGCTGTACGCGGACGGTGGCGTTGAGCGCGACGCCCCGGTCGGCGCCCCGCTGCCGCACGGTGAGCGTGTTGAGGTAGGAGGCGATGGCCAGCGGCGGCACCCCGACGGCCTCGCACAGCAGCCACGCCGTGCCGTTGCTGTCCGCGTAGCTGTCCCGCACCTGCCAACACCACGGCACAGGGTCTCACTCACATGCAATAGGTTCTCTCACAACAGGGGTGGTTTGCAAGTCTTTCAAGGAGGATGGGGGAGAGGGGGCTAATTAGGGGGGTTTTGCTGGTGGTAGGAAATGGTCGGGGGGCGTGAAATACCCCTTAACAAAAGGGAGTTGGTGTCCTCCCCAAACATATAGATAAAACTTGGTATTGCTCAAAGTAGTTTTAATAACTACACTACTGGCCATTAAAATTGCTACACCAAGAAGAAATGCAGATCATAAACGGTTATTCTTTCGAGAAATATATTATTCTAGAACTGACATTTGATTAAATTTTCAGCAATTTGGTGCATAAATCCTGAGAAACAACGGCCTTGATACGCTTGGACATTGAGTCAAACAGAGCTTGGATGGCGTGTAGAGGTACAGATGCCCATGCAGCTTCAACACGATACCACAATTCATCAAAAGTAGTGACTGGCGTATTGTGATGAGCCAGTTGCTCGGCCACCATTGACCAGACGTGTTCAGTTGATGAGAGATATGAAGAATGCGCTGGCCAGGACAGCATTCGAACATTTTCTGTATCCAGAAAGGCCTTTATAGGACCTTCAACATGCGGTCGTTCATTATCCTGCTGAAATGTAAGGTTTCGCACGGATCGAACGAAGAGTAGAGCCACGGGTCATACCACATCTGAAATGTAACGTCCACTGTTCAAAGTGCCGCCGATGCGAACAAGAGGTGACCGAGACGTGTAACCAATGGCACCCCATACCATCACGCCGGATGATACCCCAGTATGGCGATGACGAATACACTCTTCCAATGTGCGTTCACCGCGATGTCGCCAAACACGGATGCGACCATCATGATGCTGTAAACAGAACCTGTATTCATTCGAAAAAATGCAGTTTTGCCATTCGTGCACCCAGCTTCGTTGTTGCGTACACCATCGCAGGCGCTCCTGTGTGTGATGCAGCGTCAAGGGTAACCGCAGACATGGTCTCCGAGCTGTTGCAAACGTCGTCGAACTGTTCGTGCAGATGGTGGTTGTCTTGCAAACGCCCCATCTGTTGACTCAGGGATCGAGACGTGTCTGCACGATCCGTTACAAGCATGCGGTTAAGATATCCTGTCATATCGACTGCTAGTGATACGAGGCTGTTGGAATCAAGCACAGCGTTCCGTATTGCCCTCCTGAACCCACTGATTCCATTTTCTGCTAACAGTCATTGGATAGCGACCAACGCGAGCGCGATACGATAAACCGCAATCGCGATGGGCTACAATCCGACCTTTATCAAAGTCGCGAACGTGATGGTATGCATTTCTCCTCCTTACACGAGGCATCACAACAACGTATCACCAGGCATCGCTGGTAAACTGCTAAACTGCTATTTGTGTAAGATAAATAGGTTGGAAACTTTCCTCATGTCAGCACGTTGTAGGTGTCGCCACCGGCGCTGACCTTCTGTGAATGCTCTGAAAAGCTAATCATTTGCATATCACAGCATCTTATTCCTGTCGATTAAATTTCGTGTCTGTTGCACGTCATCTTGATGGTGTAGCAATTTTAATGGCCAGTAGTGTATTTTAGAGTTGCGGGAAAAGAATAACTTTTTTACCTTATGAGATTGTATAAACAACATAATCCATATTTTTTTCACAAAAATACCTGACATTTACTGTTTTGAACCCCTCATAGTGTTACCATTACTTATCGATTGATTTGTTACGAACGGCACAGTTACTGCTAATCCAGCTAAGAGAGCACAAATGACATTTTTGATCGTTATCGGGTGCTGTCGTAAATCATTAACTCATCTGTTCACTGCAGATAGTCTTCACGAATAGCCACGGACACGACGCTAGCACTCCAGGCGGCATCACTGAAGTTATAGAAGAATGGTGGCTGGCTCTTTCTCCGCATAAACTTTTACATACGTTAAGAAATATCTTGAAACGATTGCTACCAAACTTTGCAGGATAACCCTCTGGTCTAATCTGAAAATTTACTAAAGATGTAATCAAAATTGCTCCAGCCGTCTTGGAAACATACATACATATACAGGGTGTTACAAAAAGGTACGGCCAAACTTTCAGGAAACATTCCTTACACACAAAGAAAGAAAATATGTTATGTAGACACGTGTCCGGAAACGCTTAATTTCCATGTTAGAGCTCATTTTATTACTTCTCTTCAAATCACATTCATCATGGAATGGAAGCACACAGCAACAGAACGTACCAGCGTGACTTCAAACACTTTGTTACAGGAAATGTTCAAAATGTCCTCCGTTAGCGATGATACATGCATCCACCCTTAGTCCCATGGAATCCCTGATGCAGCCCTGGAGAATGGAGTATTGTATCACAGCCGTCCACAGTACGAGCACGAAGAGTCTCTCCATTTGGTACCGGGGTTGCGTAGACAAGAGCTTTCAAATGTCCCCATAATGAAAGTCAAGAGGGTTGAGTTCAGGAGAGCATGGATGCCATGGAATTGGTCCGCCTCTACCAATCCATCGGTAACCGAATATGTTGTTAAGAAGCGTACGAACACGTCAACTAAAATGTGCAGGAGCTCCATCGTGCATGAACATGTTGTGTCGTACTTGTAAAGACGCATGTTCTAGCAGCACAGATAGAGTATCCCGTATGAAATCATGTAACGTGCTCCAGTGAGCGTAGGTGGAAGAACGTGAGGCCCAATCAAGACATAACCAAGAATTCCTGCCCAAACGTTCACAGGAAATCTATGTTGATGACGTGAATCGAGGAAGTGCAGTACATACTAACGAAGCGATTGGGTATTTCGAAAATTGTCTGCACGGATTATTTCAATTTACATTTAAAGAGAAATACTAAAATGAGCTATAACATGGAAATTAAGCGTTTCCGGACACATGTCCATAAAACATATTTTCTTTCTCTGTGTGTGAGGAATGTTTCCTGAAAGTTTGGTCATACCTTTTTGTAACACCCTGTATACACACACCTTCATTTTTATAGAAGAGATTAAAGGAAAGCAAAACATGCCACAACCTCAGCCTCCTGTCCATCTCCGTCAGTACACTGATGACACCGCTTTCCTAGCTTTCGCCCCCTCCCACGCTCGCTCCAAACACCTGTTCCAGTCTCACCGATCCGAATTCTCCACTTGGTGCAACCAGTTACTCCTTATCGTCAGCCTCACCAAATCCCAGGCAATCATTATAGGTCACACCACCCATTCGTTCCACCACCGAGACCTTTACCTTACTATCCATGACTGTCCCATCCCTGAAACCTCTACCGTCAAATGCCTTGACCTCTTTTCGAAACCCAACCTTCAGACTATCCGCCAGAAAGCTTTCTCCTGACCCAACCTGCTTAATCTCCGCTCCGGCCGGACATGGAGACTGAACTCCTGCACCATCACATATACCTATCGTTCCCTAATGCATCGAGTCCTGTGCAGTTTCCATCCCGCATGGGTTTCCGCCTCCTCCCCTGCCTCTTATGAATCCCTTCAGATCCTTGAGCGCCACGACCTCTGCCTTGCCTACCGCATCCATTTCCCTTCCCTTGTTGCTTTTTCCACACCTTCTCAAATTCCTGGAGCATACCCGTACCCTTTACATTTCCAACAAAATAGAATTCAGTCACCCTCTGGTTTCTCTCCTCCTCTAGGATCCTGGGACTCTGCCAACATATTTCTCCCTCCCTCTCCACCTTCACACTCTTCATATCATTTCCCAGGCTAACTTCCAACGGCTTCCCCTCCCGTACGATGCCCTCGGACTCGACATCTATCCTTCCCACCAGCCCTAAGCCTTCCCCATATCTGATAGGCCTCCTCTTTCTCACCGAGCGAGGTGGCGCAGTGGTAACGCACTGGACTCGTATTCGGAAGGACGGTGGTTCAAATCCACCTTCGGCCATCCAGATTTAGGTTTTCCGAGATTTCCCTAAATCACTCCAGGCCGGGATGGTTCCTTTCAAAGGGCACGGCCGATTTCCTTCACTCATCCTTTCCCAAAAATCCGAGCGTTAGCTCCGTCTCTAATGACCACGCTGTTGACGGGATGTTAAACTCTAAGATTCCTTCCTCTTTCCTCCTCTTTCTCCCCCTCCCCACCTTTTCCCTCCCCTCCTAGGCGCTCCCCTCCTCTTCCTTCCCCCTGGAGTTCTTACATCCCATCCTCCCCCTCATCCCCCCATCCCCCTCCTAGCGTTCCGCACTTCTCGCCCTCCATTGTCCATTGTGAGGTCTTCGTTCAGGTTTTTAACTCATGTGCCACTGTTTTGTTCAAGTGTCTTGTGGTAACTCATCGCACATAAAACTTCAACAACCACCGCATCGACAAAACATAGTGTGACCATGTGTTTTACCAGTGCTCCCCTTTCCTTGTCTCTGTACAGTCTTGACATCCGTGTGCTTTTAGTCACCGTGGTAATTTTAACTCTGTATGTGTGTCCGTAATAATGTGCTTTTAATATGATTTTATTCGCCAGCACTCACTTTTTGTATTTTACAGTCCTCTTTTATTTCGTCTTGTCAATCGATTGGTCGATAATTGTCAAATTTATTGTCATTTGGCTGAAGTGCGGCGCCATGGCCGCTTCCAGTCTACCCCACCAGGTTTTTTAAAGTAATTAATTAAAAAAAGAGTAAACTAAACTGCCGAAAGCAGTAACTATCAACAATAAATACAAATTTAACGCCTACCAAGCTTTTTTTACTGTGTTCACTGCTCATCGCAGTAAATATTTTGAACAGGCAGTGTTCGGCAATTTTGTTAAGTGATGTGGCAAAGCTAGTGGCTCATCAGTTAGTCCCTGCTCTGCAGCCGCTAGCCACACTCCTTCGGGCAGAGATACAACGCCGCTGCACTGTCAACAGATGAGTGTGTGCGGTTCCAGTCTACTGGCTGAGCAACAGGTGGTCGCCACCACAGCGCGCGGCCCCTCAGGGAGAAAGTTGTCCTGGAGCGGGCTGTTCTCGCTACACCGGCTACCACTATTAATGTCTATGGATATTGAACTGCAGATTTCTCAGCTTGGCGGTCAAAGATGTTTATAGTCTGTTTCTTGTTCAAATTTGAGAAACGTGACAAAAAAAAGTCGAAAGCAAAAAACAGTTTCCTAACAAAGCAGAAACCAATCCACAACCGTTGATACGGTTTTGGAAGAAATATAGGAATAAGTTTGAAATCGTTTTACAGGATATTGCCAATTCGCATCTTTGCATCTCGTTTGGAGACGTTTTGAAGACAATTTACTGTATGAGTTGAAAGTGCTCATGTATATTTGCAGATGGAACTGTAAGATTTGCGGTATAATTCCCTACTCAAATACAAGTTATATTATGTTATAACTGTTTAGGAGTTCTACGGACGACTTACTCCAGAAGTGTTTCCACGTCTTCGTAATGAGACTGAATGTCCATAAGTCAAAATTACGTGGCAGATTACGCAATGACAATCTGTTAAACTTCCTCCGCCTGTCAGAGTGCCGACAGTTTGTACCACATATGAATTATATTACATTTCAGGGGATCAAAAGTAGTGAAATACTTTTTTTCTTTGTGGGATATATTGTTAAGAAACGTAGTCGCAACAGTGACGGTAGAAAAGTGCTAGGTAATAATTTCTTTTATGATATGTAGGTGTGAGAACGTATTCCATTACTATCGTAATTTTCTGAGCACTATATTTTATTTATGACTCTCTTTCTATACTACAGCAAAAATGCAAGAATTTTACACGGAATAACGTGGTAATATTACTAGTGATATACAGTTGCAAAACAAAAACTTAATTCTATCATTGTCTTCTGTACTAACAGTCAAAAAGTGTGTAATACCACTCTTTACTATCTACAGCTACAGTTTTTTGAATTTCCATGTACGGTATAGCGTGAAACCTAGTCGCATGAAATCCAGTTTTGTGTTTCGTGTCCGACGGTTGTGCTGTGTAGCGGACGGATTCTGTGGTCGCCGCTATGATACTAGAAGAGGAAATCGGCCTTTCCTAGTTTCGTAAATCCCATCATCTACACACAACCGACTGCCTGCACCGTCGCATAATGACTACTAATGCACTCAAGGAACACAGAAACACGATTAAGCAATACGATATCGAGTAAACGAAAAGCACTAGAGTCATGTAACAACACCACCGACATTGTAATTTAGCATATTTTAGATTGTTAGTGTCAATAGACATTGTTCCATTTAAAAGAAAAAAAATGTACGTGTGTACAAAACTATACTTTTTAATGTATAGGATGTCCATCATTAAAGTACCATTTTAAAAATGCTGTACATAAAGAACTACGGAACAGAATGACTGCAGATTTGAACCCAACATACTTGACGAAAGGGAAAACGCAATGGCATACACAAAAGATACAAAAAAAGTTCCTAGCTATATCAACAGATGCCGCTGTAAGCGGCATCAGGATCGTGGAAGGCGAGAAATGACGTCCATGTCATATACAGTTTGTGGTACTGTTAGTGGAAAGCCCATCCACCACGACAAGGTCGTACCACATCGGATGGGAAAAAATGATGTTTTAGTTTCCTTGGACCAAAACCCAAAGAAAAGGCATGTAATGTAAAACCGTTAATTATCACGGGACTTGAGCAAGTCATGTTCAGTATGCTGGTCACAACTTTCCGCTAGGAGTTGAACCCAATAAACAGCAGTGTGTCAGGGGTCACAGTGTGAATACGTTGCGTAATGCGTGCCTTCAATTCAGTGAAATTCGCTGTGTGGAAATTGAACACAACACTTTACGAATAACCCCACAGCCAGAAGTCACACGGATTGATGTCTGGTGGTCAGTCTATAGGAAAACAACGGCTGGTAATTTTGTCATTTGGGAAGTGGCTCTTGAGGATTTTCTTCACTGGATTTTTAGTGTGTGGAGGTGCGCCATCGTGCATGAAAAGGATTCTGCCCAGAAATTCACGTTGTTGAAGGCTTGGAACGAAATGGTTGCATACAAGATTTTTATGCCGGTTACCAGTGACGGTACTGGTAACGCGACCTGCCTCAGTCATATCCTCTAAAAATGGGCCCTTATAATGAAGGATGCTGTGAGCTCGCACTACACAGTAACGTCTGTAAAAGGAAGAGTTACTGCGTCATATGCGACTGGATTTTACTTTGCCCATGTCCTGCAATTATGGGTATTGACATAGCCATTTAGGTGGAAATAGATTTCATCAGTCCACAAAATGTTCATTCCATGGCCCAATCGTTATCCACTTCCATGTGCGCAAGAAATTGTAGAGCGAACGTCTGCTTCGCTGGGAGGTCATCTGGAAGCAGCTCCTGCACATGCGTAATTTATACGGATAGCAATGCAGAATATTGCGTAGAATTTTATGTACCGTAAATGGCCAGGATATTCCGCCGTATGCAAGACACTTCATTTCTTTTCCAGACATGTTTGGAAAATTTTGTGCTATCATCAGTGGGTATATCTTTATTGTTGTTTTGAAAATTATAGTAGCACTGTACAAATGTCATTTTCAGATACGTCTAAACGGTTTTAGAAGTTGTTTCACTGTGCCGTTCGCTTAAGTTTGCAGACAAAATTATCTGTTTTAGCTTTTTATCCTACATTAAGCTATATTAAAAGGACTTAAAAATCAATGAGTATAATAGTTATTACTTGTTGTTGTAATAGTTTTTGTACACCTTTTCAACTGCAAGACGAAACAAACATTTTGTATTTCTTGATATATCATTTTGGGTCGAAAAACTCGTTATGTATTTTATTACTTAATAAAATAAATGAAGTGTTATCCCGCCCAAAATAGAATAACAAAAATAGTTTATAGAAACTGTTTGTTGTGTCAAGCAGATGAAAAACTGTAAAAAAGCTATTACAGCAACAAGTAATAAGTACTAAAGTCAGAGATTTTAAAGTCCTTTTAACATAGCCTAATGTAAGATAAGTACAAAAAAAAAAAAAAAAAAAAAAAAAAAAAAAAAAAAAAAAAAAAAAAAAAAAAAAGGGAAACTCCTATTTCTAGCCATAATTTAGATAAAAAATAAAACAGATAATTTTGTCTGCAAACTTAAGCGAAATGCACAATGAAAGAACGTGTAAAAACATTTAGTCCCATCTCAAAATTAAATTTGTTGAGTACCACTATAATTTTCAGAACAAAATTAGATAAATCCCCATTGATGATAGCACAAAATGCACCGAAACATGCACATTGTCTGGCATAAAGCAGAATATCCCCACCGTTTATTTAAGCAAGCACGGAAGAAATAGCATCATCAAAAAGATGGTATTTTATGTACCGTGCTCGAAGGCGTTTCTCATGATCGAGCAATCGTACGTTCATTGCAGTCTTTCTCGTCGCGTCCTCTTAACACTATGGCCACATCTTCTATAGAGGTCTAAGGGATTAATTTCCACCCTCTGCCACACTGCACTTGAAACGAACCTGTTTCTTCCAACTTCTTTACCATATTATTCAGAGATTTCACAGTCATCGAACCACAGCCGTTTCTCGTGTTATTTAATGACCCTAATTTCCTGGAAGGGAAGCTGCATCCTCAGAGTCGTCGTTCTCGTAAAAAAAGCTCCGGGAGCAGAGATCTATCCTGGATTGAGAGACTCATGAAAATACGCAGTGCAAGCGAGCAACACGATACCTGCCTGTTTATAGCGAAAGCATTGCATTGTACGCATGTCCCATGATTTGCATCGTATGCCGCTACCGCACCATCTATTGATAAATTTGGAAACTATTGTTATTATTATTTTTTGGGTATGACATTGCGTTCCCCCTTGTGTCAAGTATTTTTACTTCAAATTTGCAGTCATTCTGCCTCGTGGTTCTTATTGTACAGCATTTTGAAAGCGGGACTTTACTTATTACATCCTGTATCATTAAAATCTTTTTATTGGCAAATAATACCAGCCCCCTACTACTAATCCATCGAGTGAAAACAGCACATCAATAGTATATTGTTACTGCTATGTTTGTGGAGTAAGTTTTAGGTGATTCAACCTCTATAGTTATAAACAGCTGGTGTCATTAGTATTTTTACTTCAAATTTGCAGTTATTTTGCCTCGTGGTTCTTATTGTACAGCATTTTGAAAGCGGGACTTTACTTATTACATCCTGTATCATTAAAATCTTTTTATTGGCAAATAATACCAGCCCCCTACTACTAATCCATCGAGTGAAAACAGCACATCAATAGTATATTGTTACTGCTATGTTTGTGGAGTAAGTTTTAGGTGATTCAACCTCTATAGTTATAAACAGCTAGTGTCATTAGTACCGTGCGGGAAATTGTAACCATTTTATGTGTGCAAATTGATGTAACTGTTAGAGATTAGCTGTTCGTTCAATAGATCCGTATTTAGGAGATCCTCGTGGGTGTTGAACATGTCTGCATACAGGGTGAAGCGAAATTCGCACACTAGGGCTTCGCAGCGTAACTCTTCTCATGTCAGCAATTAAAAAAAACAAAAAATCTGTCACAAAATTTCAGGCAATAAATCGATGTCGAAGACTGACATGGGTGTATGTTCCATACGTCAGTGTGTTAGTTACACTACAAACTTCTAAGGGATGTAAAAACCGTCTTGAGGAATAAAATGAGCATGGAAACCCTTGCCCGGAAACGTCATCCAGCGACACAACAGGAGCGTCGAAGTTGCTGACGGGATGTCTAGCGGCAGGCATATATAATTATACAGGCTCTTTCAATAATACTATTAGTATAAATAGATACATAATTTGGTGTTATTATGAATTTAGTCAATGGAATAGAAGGAGTGCCCTAGTAAGTCTTTCAAGCTCCTATTAATCTGATCTTTAATTGTAGCTAATTTTTTTACCGTTGCTGGCAAATTATTTAAAACGTGGGTTTCTGAGCAGTGGACCCCTTTATGAACTAAAGTAAACGCATTTAAGTCCGTGTGTAATTCGTTTTTCTTCCTGGTATTGTATGCATGAATTGAGCTGTTTGTTGGAAAAAGGAATTTATTGTTTACGACAAATTTCATTAAGGAATAAATATACTGAGAGAAAGTAGTTAGTATACTAAATTCTTTGAAGTGGTTTGTACAGCATGTCTGAAAACGTTTTGTTGACTTGAAGAGTTACCCCAAAATATTATACTATATTATAGGGAATTAAAGTCTGCAAGCTTTTTTATTTTTTTTGTCGCCTACGTCTGCTAATACTCGAATTGCTATTACAGATTTGTTAAGGCGTTTCTGCAGATCTTTTGTGTGCTCCTCCCAACTGAATTTATTACCAAGTTGTAATACCAGGAATTTGATAATGTCAAATTCTTCCATCCGCTATTCTTCATTTTGATGAATATGTTGGATGGAAACCTCTTACATTTTCTGAACTGAGTTTCAGTAAGTCGGCTTTAAACCATTTATTAATGTTCATGAAATATGATTAGCAGAGCTTTCTAGAACTATGCTCGATATGCTAATTATTAGAATACTTGTATCTTCCGAAATAAAACAAACTCTGTTTCTAACAGCGTAACTGATGAGTGGTAATTACTGTACAGAAAAAAGTAATGGTTCTAAGATAGATCCTTGTGGGGCACCACATGTAATTTTGTGTCAAACTTACGATTACTGGTGGCCTAATTCACTAGATCTTGCACTGACACGCTTCGTTTTCAGTTAGCGAGGTATGACTTGAAGCATTTTAACTGAGAAAAGGAACTGAGAAAAGGACAATGAACGAGCAAAGGATGAATTTAAAGTGTTGTTTTAATCTTGGCAAGACACCCGAAGAAACGCTTGCGATGCTGGCTCGTGTTTTTGGGGATCAAACAGTGTCGATAATGTGTGTGTGTGTGTGTGTGTGTGTGTGTGTGTGTGTGTGTGTGTGTGTATGTGTGTGTGCGAATGGTTCGGCCGTTTTCGAGGAGGCCGGGAAAGTGTTTCTGACAATCTACAAAGCGGACGACAGGTTACAGCCGTCAGTGCGAAAACACTGAAAAAGTGAGGACATTAATACGAACGATCGTCCATTAACTGTGCGCATAATATCGAATGAATTGCAGATTAACTGTGAATCCATGCTACAAAACCATACCCAGAAGAAGGGGAAAGGAAAACTTGTTGTGTCACATGACTTGTGGTGTCGCACAAGTACAAAGTGCGCGCCACCTACTTTCGCCGCGCGCCGCCATGCATGCACGGCGCGGCGTTCTTCCGACGACGGCCACGAGCGCCCTCTGGTACAACGCCGCTCGTGGCCACCACTGAAGGACTTGGCACTTCGGACTGAGATAGCAACGAGTTAGGACCTTCGTAATCCGATAGGCACGAGTGAAGACTTTGCTATTGTACAGGCACTAGGCAGGCCTCTAACAACTATGTATCAACATTCTGCAGTACTATGTAAAAGTTAAGTATTGTTACATTCTGTGCAATATATCTCCTTCTAATTTACTCGAGTGTTTATAGTTCTGGCTGCTCCCCTCCGTACCTGCACCAGCGTGTCGGTCTCATTCCACTCGGCCACCGACACCTACGACGAGGCTGGGACACAAAAGCGGCGACGAAGTTGGGACACAAAATGACTGACGAACAGAATCAGGCACGTTTAGAAGTTTCACAGGATTTTTTCAAAACGGCAGATGCAGCACCGATTTTCTTGTACCGTGTTGTCACAGAGAATGAAAAACCTGTGTTTCCGGTTCGACTCTGAAACGAAACGGCAAAGCATGGCATTCTACGACATCACCTCGTCGAAAAAAAGTCAGAGTCGAAAAATCACGCATTAAAACGATGTTCACTACCTTTCTCGATAGTCAAGACATTGTCCGAAAGAAATTTCTACCCGATAGAACGATGTTGAACGCTGCAAGGTAGGTTGAAATTTTGACCCGTTTCATGCAACGTCTACGCAGGATATGACCTGCGTCAGCACATCATGTTATGATAGCCTTGTTAAATATCGCAAAATTCACTACAAAACCACAAAAAACCGATTGAGTTTGCCATACAACTTGTGCACTAATGTTACTGTCCGTATTTATATCCAGATTGTCAATAGCCTTAAACACAAGCACTCGTGATATTCTATTTCTATAACGACGCATACTCGCTGCAATAGCACTACACGTCAGCTACACGACTGATGTCGTCTATCCTATTTCATGACTTATATACCGATATTCAATGCGCTGCCGCATCGCAAGGCGCCACGAAAAATTTTTTAAGTCCCGCGTTATCCCGGACGCTTGGAGAGAGCCCATACTGGTTCTACACGTGCGCTTGGACGCCTCACGGGGCCGCCGCGGTCCTTCAGAGTTAAATGTAAGAGATTTATTACTGAGGTTATCAGTACCTAGGCTTACAAACTACTTAAACTCACCTAAATATAATACACTAGCCATGCTCAACAGAGGACTCGAACCTCCGACGTGGAGGAACCACGCGCTTGGTAGCTAGGCACCATAAGGCGCTCGGCCATTCCATCGCGGCACAAAGAAGAAGATTTCCGGGTTTTTGTTCACGACAACGATCGCGCACATACAACCAATATTGTCAAACAGTTTCTGAAAAAGAAAAAGTGGGTGGTGCAATTTGAACGTCCATAATACTCGCCGGATCTCAATTTTCCAGACTTCTTCAGATTCCGTCGATTCAAAGTCGCTTAGAAAGGCAAGAGATTTGATGATATCCCTGACAAAATGTTTGTAAATTTATCGGACCAAACTGTGTGGTCATCAGTCCCTTGCTTACAAACTACTTAAACTAAGGTACGCTAACCTAAGGACACACAAACACACACCCATGTCCCAGGGACGACTCGAACCTCCGACAAAGACCGCGCGCTCCGCAGCGAGGTGCCTTAGACCGCTCGGCTACTCCATATACAACGACTATTTCCAAAGACAACAAGGTAACTGCATAGTGAAAATTTTATTCTGGAAACATCCCTTAGGCTGTGACTAAGCCATGTCTCCACCGAGTTCTTTCTTCCAGGGGTGCTAGTCCTGCAGGGTTCGAAAGAGAACTTCTGTGAAGCTTTCGAAGTAGGAAACGAGATACTGGCAGAAGTAAAGTTGTGAGGGTGGGCCGTGAAGCGTGCAGGGATAGCTCAGACGGTAGAGCGCTTGCCCGCGAGTCCTAGGTTTGAATCCCACTTCCAGCACAGAATTTTCATCTGCCAGGAAATTTCATATCA